>JABSTQ010009964.1:822500-1125709 GCA_013358835.2 Ixodes persulcatus | reverse complement strand
TTATTATTATTATTATTATTATTAGTATTATTATTATTATTATTATTATTTGGGCTCTTTACAGCCACGACTCCAAGAGGTCTGCAGTGACGCAAAAATACTGGGGTGATAATGGTTGAGTGTATACAGAAGGTAAAGTCTCTGTAAGATATCTGACAGATTCTAACAAAGATATCTGCAAGATATCTGTAGATATTTAACAAGATATCTGCAAGGACGCAGGTATAACTATCTGTAAGTTTTTGAAACTCTTTCACCTAATGTTAGATCAGCTAGATCTAAGTCGGACGATCTTATGCTTCTGTTTAAATCATTTAACTGCTCATTTGACGTGATAATGCTTACCGAAACTTGGTACCGAGATGAAATGATTTTTTTATTTTACCTCAATATCAACATTTTTATCAAATTGTTTATCTGGGCCTGGCGTGGGGGTGGTGTTGCTATGCTAGTGGGGAGTGATGATTTGAAATTGTCGAAGAGTATACAACTGTACAGAAGATTATGAAATATTATGCGTAAAGCAAAACGTTTACATGTTCTCTGTTGTATATCGCCCCAAGCGGCAATGTAGCTCAATTTTTACGTTCTAGATAAACTGCTGTGTTATGCGAACGAATGCAATATCTCTTTTTCTTGGCGGAGATTTCAATAAATTTATTAGAAGATACCACAAGCGCTACTGACCGTTGTTATTATTAACGGTAAATAACTTTTTCAATTGTATTACGCACCCCACTCGCACTACGTCGACCACATCAACTTTAATTGATTTATTCGTTACTAATTATGATAAGGAAAAGGTCAAGGCTGGCGTAATAAGTTCAGACATTAGTGACCATTTGCCATATTATGTTAGTCGACACAATACGAGAACCACGCAAACATGAAACAACTACAATAACCATTCAGGACATTACACCAGCCACACTAGATATGTTTAGACAGAGGCTAGTTAACACGGATTGGGAGGATATATTCAGCAGTGCTGACGTTGATAGTGCGTAAACAAGTTTATTGAAAAGTTTAAACAGGCTTATTCTGACTGCTTTCCGGTCAAGGCTGTAAAGAGCCAGAAAGGGAAGGAAACCTTGGATGACATCAACACTTTAAAAAAAAACACGCAAGAATACCAGCTTTATCAATTATTTCTGACAACTCGAGCTAAACTGTATTAGAAGAGTTTAGAAAGTACAGAAATAAATTAACCACAGATATTAGAAGAGCAAGAAAGATGTATTACTTTAGCTTATTCGATGCTGAGTGCCTGAGAAAAGCCGATCTGTTGTGGAAACGTTTGAAGAGTGTTTTTAATACGTCATACAGCTCAAATAAGCTTGAAAGCCTAGAACAGAACGGACAAGTTTTAAGTGGCCAGCACCTCGCAAACGAATTAACAATTTCTTCGTGAACATAGGTAGTAGCACTTACAACTCTAATGCGTCAAAAAGTGTTTTATCAACATCACAATCACTATTTTTTCCCCTACAGACGAAGCTGAGGTCTATTCCTCTGTCATGTGTATTAGCAATAGTCGCAGTCGTGATGCGGATGATTTACAAATTCTACCTGTAAAATATGTGATCGATATTATCGCCCATGCCTAACGTTTATTTACAATTTTGCCATGTCATCCGGTACATTCCCCAAAAAGATGCAAATTGCGAAAGTTTTAGCTTTGTTTAAAGGCGGAAACAAAATGAATTAGGAAATTACCGACCTATATCTATTTTACCAGTGTTTTCAAAGGGGTTAGAAAAAATAATTCACTCTCGAATTGTAAATTTTTGTGATAAACACTCCCTTATAACAGAATGTCAATTTGGCTTCCGGAAAAAACGATCAACAGAAACAGCGTTATTAGTTCAAAAAGAGGAAATACTCAGAAACTTTGAGGAAAAAAAATTAACGCTTGGAATATTTTTAGACTTAGCAAAGCTTTTGACTGTATTAACCACTCGATTTTACTAGAAAAATTGTTTGCTTATGATATTCGTGATCTTCTACTTGCCTTAATTAAATCATATCTAGAATATCGCTCTCAGTTTGTTCTAATCAATGACCAACGCTCAACCCTTTTAAACATTTCATCAGGAGTACCGCAAGGCAGTATTCTGGACCACTTCTATTTTTATTGTATGTTAACGATATAGTGAACATTGACTCAGGATGTAATATATAATCTATGCGGATGATACAAGTATATTATTTTCAGACATATGCGAAGCGGGTCTGAGGGATAAAGCTAATGCGTTTTTTAAAGTTAAAACTTGGGCAGAATTAAACTGTTTGCATATCAATGTATCCAAAACAAAAGCCGTGATCCGAGTAATGAAGTTTACGATCCTCTTAATTTTGGTTCTTAAATATTGAATTTGTAAGCAGTATTAAAACGCTTGGAATTGTTTTCTCGGAAAACATGCTTGGACTAATCATGTTAAATATATCTGCGCTAAACTGGGAAAAATCGTGGGAATTATAATAAACCAGACATTTCTTCCAACAAGTGTAAAGAGGGTCCTATAATTCATTATTTTATTCTTATCTGTGTTATTGTAATCTAGTCTGTGGAAACACATCTTTCTCGAATTTAAACCTACTGCATTTACTGCAGAAAAAGGTGACTAAAATAATTGCAAATGTCCCCTACATACATCCAACACAGTCCTTGTTTAAATCATACAAAATTCTGAATATACAACAGGTCTATGATTATCGATTAACCATCGCGTATAAATGCGGCATTTGGGCGCTCAGATATTGTTCTTAAACTATCGGATTTAAAAGAAAAATCGGACTTTATTCATGTAGACATCACCAGCCTTGGCAGATTCCGAGTGTAGGACCAATTATGGTAAACAAAGAATAAGTTACACTTTGCCTGTTTTATTGAATAGCTACTTTGATAGAAATATTGATGTTGTACATTTGTCCAAAAGTACTATCCTTGAACTGTTCGTTTAGCCTTGCATGTTGTCCATTATATGTCATATTCACACACTTCGTAAATAGATCTCCCTGTGCTCTGCCGTAGCTGCTGAATGGGGGGACCGGAGCTTAGTCAAGCTGCATTTCTGCAGCTTTTTCTCCGGCTTCCATTCACCACATGTATCTGTGGTGAAAAATAAACTCGTATCGTATCGTATCGTAAGTTGCATGACGTGGATTACAGTGGAGCTTGCACTTGAGAAAGAATAAAGAAAATAGCGTTAATTATCGTAGTGTATGAGTGTTGCTCAATGGCACTCTTGCAGAGCGTTCAATAGTGATGGATTGAATCTGCCTAACTTCTGATTCGGCAAAGTTCGGCGAATGCCGAACTTTTGAAGGAAAGTTCAGCAAAAATTCGGCAAATGTCTGCGCACGCGCGAGAATGCGACGGGGCGATGGATTGCAAATGGACGCCGTGCAGTCGTGCAGTTACGATCGTGCAGTGTAGTACAACCAGCCGTTACGGCGAAGTGTGGAGTAGGCAACACGGTAACTGTGCGTTTGTGAGCAAGTGTGATCTCTTCACTATTTTCTGCCTCAAGAATAGAAGACCGACCAGTGATTTACGCAGTCCACTGCGCAAGTAACAATGATGCGTACATTCTGGATAACGTGATTTCATTTGACCTTTCAAGTGATGCAACGAAGTAGTTGAAACATTGGCCTACAATTACTATAAAGCACTCCTCAGTATTTATAAATTCTGTTTTCAGCTCAGAAGTAGTGTGTTCCAAAACATATTGCTTTTAAATTAGTGTTATTTCGTGATTTTCATGTACCTGCATAAAACTAACAAAACTATCATGCTCGACGTTGCACATCCGAGATTCCTAACTTTTAGAAGTTAAAACAAAACGTTGCGAATATGGGATGCACACTTTCATGCAAAGCTGACGTCAAGTGACTCAAATCGAAAAACATGCATATTTACAATAATAATAATATCTCTTCTGGTGAAGGCTCAGCAACCGTGCATTCGTTTTCGCTCACAAAACGGTGACTCCCAGAGAAAGCAAGAACGCAGCGTTATTGCCTCCATTTTAACAATGTACACACACAGAGGCTTGCGCAGATGATGCCTCAAAACCGAAACTCTCTTAGCGTGATTCGTGACTGCGCCACGCTCGCTTCTACCCAACCTCGTTGTCACGCAACGCCACTTTGCAAGGAGTCACTAAAATTGCCAGTAAACACACAAAAAACAACAACGATACATTATCTTGTATAATATCACCTTATTTAGTAATAACTCTGTCAATATGCATGACATGTTACATTTAGGTTAGAAAAAAAAAAAACATAAACCCTTTTTCGCCAGAAAAATCTAAATATCACGTTAAGTCTGGTAACAATGTATTTTGCCGAATCTTTGCCGAATCTTTAGAAAAGTTGGCTTTGCCGAATTCCAAGATTCGGCGCCGAACTTTCGATTCGCAAAAGTTCGGCCCAGCTAGCGTCAAGTGCATCCCACGGCACTCCACTCGCGCCTTCAAGTGCCGCCGAAAGTCTCATATAAAACGAATTATCAAAACGAGCTTTTTGAAGCTGTAGCGTAGTTTATAATCAAACATCTGCTACTTCACTGTTCCCAGACCCTCTATTTCACGCTTATCTTATGGGCCCCCACTAAATTGCAAACTGGATGTTTTAACAAGGTTAAACCAGGGGTGCACAACATACGGCCGCGGGCCGCATGCGGCCCGCGCGCGCTTTTCTAGCGGCCCTGGCCCAGCTAAGCGCAGAAAGTTGCTTACTATGCCATTCAATCCACCGAGCGCCCACTCCGCTTGGCAAGCAGCAGTGAAACCCTTGGACCTACTTTTGTCAGTTTTCGGTGAAGGAACTACGATTTTTCAGTTCAAATTTTTCCCCTTCATTAATCCCGCTGATAACAATAAAAGAGCGTGTGCAGCGTTTCCATGGTGTGGTTCTGTCTCAACATGTCAGTACACGGAACGCGAAAACTTCTTGCCCTCTCTCCATAGATCCCCTTCCCTTTCACCACTGAGGCTATCAACCCTCTCCCTTCCTCTTGGAATAGTTAGGGGTTGCATCGTCGGATCGGAGAACTCCGATCCCACGATGCAACTGGAGTTCATGGACCTCCAGTATCCACCTGCGCTGAATCTGAGCTGCATGAGTTCTACAAAAATCTAGGCAAGAAAAAGTACGGAAACCCGGTGGACCACGCCTTGAGACTGTCGTCACTTTTCGGGAGCACGTATACTTGTGAGCATACCTTCACACTGATGACTCTCAACAAGAACCGCATCGATCTGCCATGACGGACATGACATTGCGAGATGTGCTAAAGACTGCAACGAGTGCGATGACACAGGCACGTATCCAGGGGGGGGGGGCATGGGGCCGCCCCCCCCCGAAATCTTCCATTTAGCTGGGACTCCTCTCCCCCCTCACCCTCATACACATTTGTCATGGCGGATCCCCCCCCCCCCCGGAACAAAATCCTGGCTACGCGCCTGCGATGACACTGATATCGGAAGCCTGACCGCTGCCAAAATATGCAACACGTCGCACTAGTGCGGCCGCAATGTTTTTAATAAACGTAATTTTGGCCGCCCTAATTTTTTAGTTGTGCACCCCTGGGTTAAACTAATGCCAATACCACAGAAGTGTTAAAACTTTCATTTACCGATTTCGCTTTTGTACCACAACTGTAATGAGTGGCTCGACTCATGCGGGCTTGAAACATTTGGAAGCACTGATTGTAGACTTTGCAAGTTGCCGGAACGTTCACGCATGCTTTTATTCTTAGTGTCGATGGTGTATTCTTCTGGAATGCTTTCACACGGACGCTGAAAAAATACTTGGAAGTGGAAGAGACAAAACTTCGCTACTTGCATTTTGCTGAACAACTTAATACCAATTAAGACGTTTTAGTAGTTCTAGGTCTTTACACTATGTGGGAAAAACGTGTGAAATGGATAATGAAGCAAGTGTCGCAAAAGCCATCCTGGGTAAATTTTAAAAATATTGCCATTCAGTAGATGAAGGCATATTGACCCGCTGTGATGGAAATGATGAATGGAAAGACGCGTCGTAAAACTCAGTCGTTTCCGATATTATATAGGGTGGTTCAAGTCATCAGGCTCAATCTAAAATGGACCGTAAAATCAACGCCTGCACATAGCCATCTAAACTTTTCGTCAAAGGTATATTTAACAGGTCGGTTTTTTCTTGTAAAATTACAAAGCGTAGTTCTCTTTTAGTAAAAAATAGGGCCAAGAAACTCGCCAGGGTCTACGGCGGGCGGCGACCCAGACGACCAAGTCAGTAGGGGGGTGTGTTTGGCGTTCGTATTGATAGATGGCGTCGGGAGCAGAGTCTGAAGGACCAGCGCATGCAGACGAAATCCGTTGGCAGCAAAAACGCGGCCGTTATACAGACGCGTTTTCTTTTTACTTTAAGCTTTGCTTTTATTGTTCGCATTTATTTTTTTAACCGAAGGTACATTTCAAAAGATGATATATAATTTTAATGAACCACGGTGGTCGCGAGCCGTCGCGATAAGGAGGTAGTGCCATCTATCAATACAAACGCCAATCACACCCGCTATTGGACCCCTCGTCTGCATTGCTGCTCACTGTAGACCCTGGCAAGCTCCTTGGCCCTATTTGTTTACAGAAAGAGTGCTACGCTTTGTAATTTTACAAGAAAAAAACGGACCTGTGAATGACACCTTTGTTGAAAAGTTTAGATTGCTACGTGCAGGCGTCGATTTTTACGGTCCATTTTAGATTGAGCCTGGTGACTTGAACCACCCTATATAATCCACGACAGCATCAGTCAATTAGAAAGTACAGGGTCCGATCGAGAAAAGTACACCCTACTTTTCGGCCCGCGTAAAAAAAACTATGCATCGCAGAACGCTCAAACTCCGCCAGAACGTAACCTAGCGGTCCAAGCAAGATGCCAAAGTTTCAGCGCGATCGATAACTTAATCAAAAGTTATAACTGATTTTCTGAAAATTTCAATGGGAAAAAGGCGACCGAGGAGTTTCGAACACATGGGGCTCTATGGCACTGAAAACGAAAACGGGCAAAAATTGGCTCCATTTTCCCATTGAAATTTTCAGAAAACCACTAATAATGTTTGATTAAGTTATCGGATCGCGCTGAAACTTTGGCATCTTGCTTGGACTGCTAGGGTTACATTCTGGCGGAGTTTGAGCGTTCTGCGATGCATAGTTTTTTTATATGGGCCGAAAAGTAGGGTTTACTTTTCTCGATCGGACTCTATAATTGACACCTTCCTTTTTGTGATCAGCACTGTGCTGTTGTAAATTTCTAATATATAATGTAACATGAGTGGAATTCACTGCTTGTATGTAACGAAAAGGTAATGCATTGCATGTATTTAATGTAAGTATTGCTTGTATATAACCAAATGGAAATGTAGCGCTCATCCTGTGTAATAAGTAAACATTACTTATATAAAATAATGATGCAGCGGACCCAGATTCAATCCAAAGTGGGTATACTTTTTTTTTTTTTTTGTGAGGGGGGGGGGGGGGGGGGTTGAACATTTGGCGATACTGACATTTTTATAATTTTTTACAAATACCACTGAAAAAAAAAAAAAAATGTCAACGAAATTTTGTTGAAGTAAATGGTATGGTACTCCCTCTCCGGGGTGCAATGGGGGAGAGCGGGGCTCGGGTTGCCGGCTGGACGCCGTGAAGCGGCGTGTACGACAGGCCAAGTAACATTATTCAGTGCTTTAGGCCAGTGGGTGAATAGTTTTGGAATTAGCGGCCGCAGACGAACGCAGGCGGGGGTGGGTTTGCACGCTCTTCAGTGATACACGCGCGGTCCGACTTTCTTTCGGACGGCACTCGAAGGCGCGAAGTGGAGTGCCGTCGGACGGCACTTGAACGCTCCACAAGAGTCTCCGTCGGACGACACTCTAGACACAGCCTAAATTATAAAGTTAATAATGAAAACAGTGATGATAGAGAATCCTTGTCGCGATACTTTTAGACAAAGGTGTAGAAAAGCGTACTTTCTTCTCGCAGAGCTTCGTGCCTTTTTCGGCTGCTAACAGCGAAAGCGCAATTTTTATTGTTTTTTTTACAAACATTTATTTGTTTAGCTTAGGATTAGGGAAAGAGGGCATTGACCTCGCTCGTTAGAATTTTCGGTTAATTCCGTCGAGTCTCGCAAATATGGACTTCACTGTTTTGCACCGTACCAACGCATACCACATTCTCTCCTGGAAGGAAGAAGAGGGGTAAATTTCTAGGGAAAATCGAATCAGCTATCATCTTTCTGTTGCACTGCAGTCGAAGTGGCGAAAGAAGATGCTTACTCAAAGCTACGGGCCGCTGGCGATCGGCATTCAATGTGCCGATGCTGAGCGAAGCAAAGCACATGAAGCGAGAATGCGTCGAGCCTTACCTTTGACGTTGTCTTTGACCCAGGGCGGTGAACAACACTCGGCGTGTTTACACTTGAGCATGTTCCATCCCGCGTACATGAAGGATATTCCCAGGCCGGTGGCCACGGCGAACGCCGTCGACACTGGCTCCAGGGCTAAGCATTGCCCGTCCAAGTTCAACCAGAGGCACAGCAGCGACAGGCACACACATGTCCTACGCGATACGCGCATCTTAGAGCACGGAAGAAATTACGAGTGCGTAAAGCCAAACAGCCCAAAAACCCAACTGCCCCAACCCCTTTCGGCTACGAGACAAGTGCTGAGGAAGCGGCCATCTTGGAACCTGATAATGAATGAAGACTGGCCCAAAAATGCAAAGTCACAAAAAGAAAACTCAGCTGCAAATTTATATACTGAATAATTTGAAAATAACTAAACTATATTTTTATATATATTATTTTGTGTTATGTTCGCAGCATACCGGCTTGTTTTTAGTGTAGTTAGCAAGTTGTCGTGCAGATAGCGGGACGATACCAGCCGGCGTAAGCCGGCGTCTCGCGGCTCTCGTTGGCTAAGGACCGTGAGTCGCGGGAACTTCAAACGCGACACGACGTAGCAGCTGGCAGAAAACGTACAGTGAACGTCTCGTGGTGTGCCAGATAGTGCCTACGACTCCTGGTGGGACTCTGAGACCCAGGTTCCAAGGAATCGAAGAGGTTAGGCCTAACAGTTTGCGGAAGCTTCATCCAAAAAAATGTCCAAAGGGAAGGGACGGAAGGCTGCACAGGCAGAGGACCCCCTCATCAGATGTGACAGGTGTGGTCGCTGGGCGTATATTTCGGAGAGCGACTTCACGACCTCACAGCAGGTTGAAGAAGCCGACTTCGGCTGCAGATTATGCACGCTCATAGAGAAGGTGGACATGGAACCACAAGAAGAGGAGCGAAGAGCTGGCAAAGAGCATGAACGAAAGGATGAAACTATTGGAAGACTCGATCATCGAAGGCGGAGGAGATGCAAGCGACACAATTAGCACTATTCAGATCCGGTGACTGAATTAGAACATTGATTGGAACAGAGGGAACTCGATGCAAGCCACAAATCTCAAATCTCCAGAGCCGGTTGGCTGGATTTGGACATCGCTTGAAACAGCGTGGGAATGCAACGTTGGACAGTCAAATCCACACGAAAGCTCTATGCGCAACGCTATTGAAAGATCCAGAGTATAATGAGAATGACAAAGAGAACGAAAAAGAACGCAACCAGACTGACAACGCGGAGCATGGGCCTGCGGGGTCACAAAGTGGCCTACCAGGCTGGGACATGCCACAGCGGGGATGTACCCCTCAATCAACCTGAAGGCGAATCGATACATGAAGACTCAGAAAAGGAAGGGGCAACCGAAGCAGGAACGGCTTTGTCCAGCCAGGCAGGAGACAACACCATACCCAACGTGAGCGGAAGTCACCCAAACCAAGGACGCGTGGATGACCTGATCCGACCGCCTCCAGGAGTGACACGGGAGGTCATCGTTGTCGGTGATAGTAACGTAGCCCGATTTGCGCACTCGCTGGTATGTCGGGCGGGGCAGGCAAGTAGCCAGGGGGGGGGGGGGGGGGGGGGGCCCGAAATCTTCCATTTCGCTGGGACCTCCTCTCCCCCCTCCCCCTCATACAGCATTTTGTCATGGGGGGGGCGGCCCCCCCCCCCCCCCCCCCCCCCCCTCGAAGAAAATCCTGGCTACGTGCCTGTGTGGGGGACTATCGTAGAATAGAAGTCATACCCACACAGGTGGCACAACAGGGGATGTGCACCGCCTGATCGACATATATGAGGAGAAAGCACGGGAAGTGCCCCGAATGTATATTTTGCAGTTAGGTGTGAATGACATTCTGAATGGCAACCAACCGGATATGATAGTGGAGCGTTTGAGGCTGAGGTGGTCAGACCGCAGAGCCACACTGGCTATCTGCTCAGTACCGGAGATTGAGGGCAGATCGAGGCAAGGAGGCAAGCTACAACCATGCTGCTGAATGCCAAGTTAAAGAAGCTGTGTAAAGAACTTAAGATTCATCGACCTGAGCAGAAATCTGAGAGGTGAAGGTGTCATGGAGAAGGACTGTATGCACTATAAAAAAGCAGGCGTGCGTATAGTGACCGACAGGAGCAGTGGCAATCAATGTTTTAAGTATACGATGGAGAATGGGCCCCTCACCTCCCAAGAACGAGCAGCAGAGGGGTCCAGTGACACTGCGCGGGAAAAGCCCGGCGAAGAGATGGCAGGCAGACAAACCAGAAGTGGTGTCTGGCAATCACGGATCACATCACCCAGACATGGAGCCACGCATTATGCATCAGACAAGGGGACGCCATTTTGCAACACGCACGAACGCTACTGTGACCAGATGCTATTCAGACGACCCGTAACTGATGTCTGGACAGCCTCGCTCTCACTCCAGGTGTGGAGTTTTGCACGAGGCACCCAGAAACTCTACAGCAGTTTTTACCACACACAAGCGAACTGCAGGTACTGCGGGACTACCAGAAAAATTTCTCGTCATTGGCCCAGATCGCGAGGCCGAGAGATGGACACAGCGACACCAGCAATATCCACGGATGACATTCGTTCCCTGGAGAATCGAAACCGTGAGCAGGAATAACGGCCCCTCTCCTGGGGTGCAACGTAGGGTATCACCACTCACAAGTCACGCCGGTATCGGTATACCCGATGCCACATGCACCGCAGCCGCCAACATCCCAGTATACACAACAGCCGCGCCCACCACTGATACCTTCCCCCAGGCTCTACAGTGTGGATGGGCACAGAATGCTGGGACAGGGGCTCGGGCGACGCCAATAGAAAGAGGTCCGAGCAGTGGCGTACCAACTTGTTTTTGAGGGGGGAAGGGGCAAACAACCCCCCCCCCCCCCCCCCCCCCAGGGCCGGGGGCGATGCACTTAGTATCCAAGAGTCAAAGAAAGAATAAAAACAATTAGGAACAAGAACAGACAGCACAGTTCTTTCAACTATCAACACACATTTAGTGATATCTCCTTCGATACCTACTATCTCCCTCCTAACTTTTGAAACTAATGAGGAAGTTACGGAAAAAATTGATATGTTTATATACGCCTGGAAAAAGAACAAAAACCCCAAATACACTAGAAGATAAAGACAAAATAAGAAAGAAAAAAGGAAACAGCATTGACAAAATCAGATAGAGGGCCCTTTGACTAATTCAGCTCTGGCTTCAGGTACTGGTGAAGGCGAGCTGGTTGAACATGAATACATAAAATTAAAAGAATAAAACACGGAGGACAAGCACAGGACAAACACTTGGTTGGTTGTCCTGTGGTTGTCCTCCGTGTTTTATTCTTTCAATTTTATGGCTTCAGGTAGTTCATCTCAACTGTGGGCGACCCAAGAGAAGGAGCAGCGATGTTGTGTTCGTCACCGGCTATCCTGTATGCTTCAATAACCTCTCGGCCGAGCTTGTTCTTGTGTCTTCCAATTATGGCTGGTGTCCTGGAACCGGGCTTCACAGTTCTTGGAGAGGCGTTGATGAACAACTATTGGATGAAAAGAGTCGCTTGAAGCACGGGAAACCTCGAGGACGTGCTCTCGTAGGCGGGTGTTCAGGCAACGCCCTGGCTGACCAATGTATCGGTCACCGCATGAAAAAAGGATGGAGTATACCACCCCCTCTTTACAAGGAACGGTCTATTGGCATGTTTGATGGAACATCCTTTGGGGGCTTCGTTGTTGTTCACTCGTTTGCAAAGTTGTTTTAGGCGCAACTTACGCGAGAAGACAATTGAAGTGTTGAAGAGCGCTGCAATTCCCTTCAGCCTGTGCGCAGAGTTGTGCACATATGGTATGGAGATAACATGTGAAGCCTTACTATGTGGAGCACTTTTGGTGGCTAAAATTATCTGAACAAGAATAGTGCTCAGAAGACCTTGCGGATAACCAGCTTTGAGGAGACGTTCTTGTTGTTTTGCAACGCTTAAGCTTACGAAGTGAGAACATGATTTGGCGCGAGAAGATAAAAGGAGAGACCGAATGATTTCATGTTTTACCAGTTTAGGATGGGAACTGCAAAATGGAAGAATAGGTTTCCGAGATCGTTGTTAGAAGGCCCAACAAATGCAGGTCGGATGAAGATCGAGACGAAGATCGAGATACTGGAGACCATTGCCTGAGCTGTCTTCAATTGTGAAATTCAGGCCTGAAGATGAAGAAGTAAAGGCTTGAACTACAGATTCAGAAGAAACTGAGGTCCGGTGAATGACTAAATAATCATCCACGTAACGAAAAACATAGAAGACGAGAGTCAACTCTTCAAGGCGAGCTTTGATCTCCCGGTCCACATACAGAAGAAAGGTTTCGCTGAGGACTGGGGCGAGGCAGGCGCCTATGCAAACACCTTTCTTTTGCCTTCCCATGTTCGACAAGTGTTGATTGTAGATATAGGGCCAAAACGTCTAGGAAACCCCGTTCAAATACCCCAGATGAGTTTTGAAAATCGCATGGGCCATGTTCGTGGATGGCACTTGATACAGAATCCATTAGAAATGCGGGATCTAATCGGTAATATAATTCCTCAATGTCTAACGAAAACATGGTATAGGCCTCGGGAGTAGAATGGATGTCATGAAGACGAGATACTACTTCTGTGGAGTTGGCAACTCGGAAAGGTGGGTTGAGACTGATCGATGAGAGATGATTTAGCAAAAAAAAAGCAAGAGGCTTTTGCAGCATCCCTTTTCTGAAATGATGCTTCTTAGGGGAGCTCCTTCTTTATGGGTTTTTGTCGTGAACAACACAGTTAGATATTGCTTGGAAGGAGCCCCAATGGCAGCTTTAAGAGCCGGGAAATTAAGGGAGCAACAAAGTTGCTTTGCCTTTGGGCGGAGAGAGCCTGAAGGCCTAGTCTTAAGAGAATCAAAATTATTTTTTTAATGTTTGGCTCACCTTCTTTTCATAGGAACCTTCATCTAAGATGACAAAAACACCGGTTTTATCTAATTGCAGTGGTTTCAGGTAACATGTTTTGCAATTCTTCGACTGTAGCCCGGATTGGAACTTTGCCCGTAGGTGGAGGAGGATGGACGCAGGCGGATCCGACTCCAGCATCAACAAATGCTTGCCGGTCTTGTTCTGGAATGTGAGTCGCAACAGAATGGACTGAAGTTAGTTGGTCGACCCCTGTAGTTGGAATGTTCGGAGAAAACTTGGGACTCTTGGAAAGGAGATCCAAGCTGCCAGGGCTGAGTTGATGGTCACATAAAACAACCGGAGGCTCAAATTTTGTTTGGAGGGTCTTATGGTGAGAACTGGTCACACCGGTGACAACTTTCTTCCATGAAGACTCGGGAAGATTGGACGCAGCTTTTTGGAGGAACCGGAAAGATGTTTGGGTTCCATAAGCTGGACCAAAGATAATGTGCATCTGTCGTGGGAGGATCGTCTTCATTAGGCGTAACTGTTGTGACACCTCCTTCCTTGAAATCTGCATGAGTCTGTAGTCGGTAAAACATGGAATCATTCGGTCTCTCCTTTCATCTTCTTGCGCCAAATCATGTTCTCACTTTGTAAGCTTAAGCATTACAAAACAACAAGAACGTCTCCTCAAAGCTGGCTAGATCCGCAAGGTCTTCCGAACACTATTCTTGTTCAGATAATTTTAGCCACCCAAAGGCCCCGTGCTCCACATAGTAAGGCTTCACATGTTATCTCCAGGCACGTAGCCAGTATTTTGTTTCGGAGGGGGCCCGCCCATGACAAAATGCTGTATGAGGGGGAGGGGGGAGAGGAGTTTCCAGCAAAATGGAAGATTTCGGGGGGGGGGGGGGGCGGGCCCCCTGGGGCCCCCCCTCTCTGGCTACGTGCCTGGTTATCTCCATACCATATCTGCACAACTCTGCACACAGGCTGAAGGGAATTGCAGCGCGCTTCAACACTTCAATTCTCTTCTCGTGCAAGTTGCGCCTAAAACAACTTTGCAAACGAGTGAACAACAACGAAGCCCCCAAAGGATGTTCCATCAAACATGCCAATAGACCGTTCCTTGTAAAGAGGGGGTGGTATACTCCATCCCTTTTTCATGCGGTGACCGATACATTGGCCAGACAGGGCGTTGCCTGTACACCCGCCTACGAGAGCACGTCCTCGAGGTTTCCCGTGCTTCAAGCGACTCTTTTCATCCAATAGTTCATCAACGCCTCTGCAAGAACTGTGAAGCCCGGTTCCAGGACACCAGCATAATTGGAAGACACAAGATCAAGCTGGGCCGAGAGAATATTGAAGCATACAGGATAGCCGGTGACGAACACAACATCGCTGCTCCTTCTCTTGGGTTGTCCAGAGTTGAGATAAACTACCTGAAGCCGGAGTTGAATTAGTCAAAGGACCCTCTATCTGATTTTGTCAATGGTGTTTCCTTTTTTCTTTCTTATTTTCTTTGTCTTTATCTTGTAGTTTATTTGGGGATTTTGTCCTTTTTCCAGGCGTATATAAATATATTAGTTTTTTCCGTAACTTTCTCATTAGTTTCAAAAGTTAGGAGGGAGATAGTACGTGTTGTAGGAGACATCAGTAAATGTGTGTTGCAAGTTGAAAGAACTATGCTGTCTGTCCTTGTCCCTAAGTGTTTTTATTCTTTCTTTGACTCTTGTACTTTCACCAACCCGCTCTTTGTTCTTTGACTTGGTATCTCTTGGGCGCCGCCGGCCAGTGTTTGTCCTGCCCAGTGGCGGCTTTTTCTGGGGCGGCAAAACACATGCCTTGCCCCCCCCCCCCCCCCCACTCTGAGAACTGGGGGGGCAAGCGCCCCCCTTGCCCCCCCCCCCCCCCCCGTTTGGTACGCCCATGCCTTCCACTAAGCCCGCTTACTTGCCCCACTATTAATTACTAATACTGTATTACAAATGTAATGTATACATCTGATTAAAAAAATTGTCCTTGCTCTTTCAGTTGTATTTGCGGGCTCAGTCACAAGATCAAGTTTATAAAATGCCTAGCCATGTAGCGCCATCTCCGAGTAATAGTCGACACGACGTACGAAAGACCCGTTTTCAAAGCGGCAGAAAACTCCTTCCACTAAGCCCGCTTACTAGCCCCACTATTATTTACTAATACTGTATTACAAATGTAATGTAAACATGTGATTAAAAAAATTGTCCTTGCTCTTTCGGTTGTATTTGCGCGCTCAGTCACAAGATCAAGTTTATAAAATGCCTAGCCATGTAGCGCCATCTCTGAGTAATAGTCGACACGACGTACGGCGCAGAACTACATTAGCTTTTCTGCTCACACCTAGATGGCGCCAGCAGCTCTAACTTTTCGCTTTTTGCCGCGATTGTCAAATCATTGGAAAGAGCACGGGGGCACGGGATTTTCGCGGTTTCGCCAGTTTCGCTGCAAGCAGGCTATCGAACAGAAGCAAAACCACGAGTCCTCGACCAAAACCAAAAACCAAAATCTGAAGAAATGAAAACGAACAACATTTCTGTCCCCATGGTTCTCCTTCTCCAGCAATTATTCTGCTGTTATACTTGTCCAGCTCGCTGCACCTTTGCATTAAAGCGCGAAACACATGTACGACGAAACCGTCCGATCTGACGTGCGGACTGCCGGAATGACCTTGGGGGGCGAGGGTTTTCGCAGCACCGGAGAGCGTTGAAAACCCTCGCCTCCGACCGTCGTATCGCCTGATCGGACGTCGGATCGTACTGTTTCGTCGTACATGTGTTTCGCGCCTAACTGCATAATAATAACCCAACCACTATGCTTTTTTTTTTTTTCCGGAGCGAAACCGGAAAATTGGTTTTGTTTTCGGTTCAATTAGAGAAAATGTGGTATGTCGTACTTAAGTTGCGAAAAGCAGTACAACGTATATTGCCGCGTGCATGAGTGAGAAGAAACGCTTCTCCGTGCATCTATAGAAGTTTCGTGATTATTCTCACCCCTAGTGTAAGAGACAAGGAGGCCAGAATGACATTGCCTGGTCGGTCTCGACCTAAGTCCACTTTTCTTGGCATTTCCGGGGAGAGGAGGAGAGCCCGCGCACAGCTTTAATCAGCGCTCAAAATGGGAGAGCGAACGAGTGCGCCTGTACCTTCCACTGCATTGCTAGTTGTCTTCGAGTTTAGCTCTTTCCCGAACATTGCTAGGTGGAATATTCGAGATAACTAGCATAGTATAATCAGGAGCCGAGCGCGATATTGCCGATTCGTTCACTGATCCACTCTAGCGATGGGCAACTGTCACGCAGGCGTGCACCGTCGCTCGATGCTGCCGCTGTTGACGCTCGCTGCTGCTTTCTCGACGCGTGTCCTCTTCCGCTTTTGTTTCTGGCACAATTTCGCCGATTAACCTTTATTTTCAGTTCATTATTTATCGTATCTTCACCATCATTCGTGTCAATATACTTTTTTTATATTTTATATTTTCAAGTAACTATATCGGGGGAAAGGGGTGGGGGTGCTCTGTTTTTTTTTGTTTTTTTTTATGTTTATACACGAGCGCACGAATAATTTCCTGTGTTCGTGGCAAGGAAGCTTATGCACCCATCTTCACACTTAGGTATGTTGCCGCAATGTGAAGCCTAGGTTCTGAAGTGCGTAACCCACAGCGCCAAAAATAGGCTCATTGTTTTAGTTCCACAGGTAGTATGAACAGCGTCCAGCTGTTATATTTGAATATTTATTCATTTATTTATTTATCTACTTACCATTTTTATGCACATACACGTTTTAAAATTTCTTTACTTTTATATTTACTATTTGTTTTGCACACAAATATTTTCAGTTCTATGACAATCCCAAAATAGATTTTAGTGTCACAAACGCTTCAGGAGGATGTCACATAGGCAAAGCGCCCCAACGAAACACCCCTCTACTGGGCTCCTCCATTCGCCTGCCTTTGCGATGATGTGACTGAAAAACTCAAAATTTGGCAGTTATATTTCTGTAATATTTCATACTAACATTTCTAAAAAAAAAATATATATATATATATATATATATTTCATTTTTTTTACTCTTGCAACTGCAGCAAGGCGCTTGGATCGAAATATGAAAGACATAGCCCGAAAGTAGCAGAGACCAGATATGTACACGTTACTGAAAAAGTAACTAAATGTTACGATAATAAAAGAGGGACATGGAAGACAAATAGACGATACGAAAGCCTGTGTCGTCTGTTCGTCTCCATGTCCCACTTTCGTTATCATAATTTAGACACCAACACGATCAAACCATCCACATTAACTAAATATCTATAATCGTTACTCGCTCAAAAAGTAACTAAGCAGGTTACTCGTTATGAGATTCAAAAGGAACGTGTTAGCTCAGCTCAAAAGTAATGCGTTACTTTGTCGTTACTTTGAGTGAGTCGTCTTTCTGCAGCAAGTAATCGCCTTCCAATATTTTGTGTCGTTATCGATGTCCAGCTTTTTGACGGATTCAAAGGCATATTTTGCATGCCTCGAGATCGGCAATAGCAGACGGCGCAACTGAGCCAAAAGCGATGCGCTTTTTTTCTGCGCATATTGTCAGTGCACGATTATTTTATTCTACCAATAAAAGATAAAACTATGTAGATAAAACGAGAAAAACAAAACGGATGTGTTGTCTCGTTTTATCGACAATCATTTTCGGCTAGATGCCGTCGTCTGCTTTGCACTTTCTTCCTGTTACCGCGTCTCCTTTCTTGTCTGCAACTTTCATCCGTGCTGTTTGGGGGTGTAAATCATCTTTATGGTACCTCATAACGAGCGAGTGAATATTGTAGCACAGTGCTAAGTTGAGCTACTTGTTTTAGCATTGAAAAAAAAAAAAAACAGCGCGAAAAACGACACAGACAGAGAAGGTGTTCACTCACAGAGCGCTGACCTTCAACTGTTCATTTTTAATAAAAACGCCCACTGGCGTGTTCACATACGATCAAGATAACTGCTGATGAACGCAAGTTCGCAGTCGTATAAACTTATCGAGGGAGCACTGACACGAGTGAATATTGTTCTCTGGTACGGAGAGTGCAAGAGGACGAAAGAGATCCGCCGACGTTTCGGGTGGAATCAGGCGGCGACCTTCGAGCTCCCAGACACTTTTACTCTGGGTGAGGCACCTCAACGAGGATGAAAAGCTCCAAAACATACCACCAACATCAGTGGCGTCATCACCAAAATTGACACTAGGAAATACGGTATTTGTTCCCTTTGCCGCCAACCCCCACCTGTTGACGCGGAGAGCACTGCCGACATCTGTCGACTGTTGCGGCAAGACGCCTTCGTTAGCAGACGGACACCGTAGGTGGATCTTAATTTTCTGATCTCTATAACTCTTTAATCAGGAAATTTCTTCGGTTAAATTTTTCTACCCTTAATAAACGTTCTTTGGACACCTTTCTGCAAAATCTTAGCTCGATACTTCCAGAAACCGATTCATGCGGTACATTAAAAAAAAAAAAAAAAGAAACATCGATCCCTTTGACTTACCCTGTAGATGAACAAGTTGTACTGTGAAAGAAAACAGCAGAAACCCTCTTAATCATTTCTTTTTTTTGCGTTAGGCGAGGTTTACATTTTAAGAAAGGTATTATCGAGTGCACGGGTTTGCTGCCACACAATGACGTTTGATCGAGTGCCATATAATCATTCCCGACAAAGACGAAGGTTGACACGTAGACTGAACGAGAGGGAGAAGTGAGCATGTTATCGCGTCGAGGCACTTCTGTTTTGGATTAACAAGAAACGGGAAGAACGCACCAGTTCTTCACCTACGTCATCAACTCAGGCTAAGTACTTCAAACTCATTTTTCTTTTTTACATTTTGATTACGCGGTTACTATTTTCTAAGTTTTGAGGGTAATACCTGGGGACAATTTCCAGTGGTTCGGGACAATAAAGCATTATGTAGTTCTGGGTTGTCATGTGTGTATGTGCATGCGTATATGGGCCGGTTCTAACAGTATTGACCGGTATATTTTTATTTTACTTAGAAGCTAACTTAGATTTCGACAATTTTTCCTGAATGGAAAAAAAAAATTCCGGAAGGAAAGACATTTGGGTTTCACACCATGACTGCGAGTAAAGCCGTTGTTGCAGCTTTAAAGGGACACTGACAGGGTGTTGATGCTCGCCGAGGTTTTTGTTTGTAAATGATATATGAGAGCCCAACTGCCCAGAACACAATTTGCAGCTTGAAATTTGTTTTCTTTCCTCCTGCAAACCGCTGATCGAGAACTGGCCGGTTTGAGTCGCACTCACTCGCTTCTCCGTGGTCACGTGCCGTTTTCTATGGTTTAGACACACACTCCAAACATAATCAAAGTCCTGGGTCATCGAAAAGACACACTAAATGTTAAAAATATAAAAAAGTATGATACCATATTTCTGTGGCTTCTAAAAATCTGGAAATACGTTGATTGAAGAAAAAAAAAGTTGCACAGCCACGTGACTTCCGGTTTACTCCTCCTCCACACTATTTTTTCTTCTTCCAAAGTCCAGTTACGGTTTCGGGCAGATGCGTTTTTTTACTTTGTTAAAAATATACGTGATGTGTAGCGAAATATACTTTTTTTTGTTTTTGAGGGGGGGGGGGGGGGACGGGAGGGGAGGGAGGGGGGGTGTCAGTGTCTTTTTAATCGGAGCTGAAGGTGCGCGACTGCAAGCGCTTCCACGTGCTTTCGTTTTTGGGTTTGGTGATTTTGTTTCTTAGTTTCGTTTCAGCATTGAAGTTTGCTTGACCGGCTGGACCAACCTGGGATCTGCACTCAAGATATCCTACATGGAACGTAGAACAAGCATTTCAAGGACTGCAGCGCTCGGTTGCTTAGATTATTCCAAGTGTCTAAGAGCCTCATGTAAAATTTGGGGAATTCAATGGCCAACAGAAAACTCGACGGTTATGAAAGACCGCACACAGGCTTCAGATGAATACTGTTGGGATGACACTATACGTAAAATGTTGAGAGGAAATAAGTTTTGCCCCCAACTTTATGGGGTCAGCATGAGAAACCGATCGGCGAAAATACGAAACTTTTCCTGCTCCTTTGAAGTTGTCTGTTTTGTTGGCTTTTCAACTGTGCAGTGCACCCACACGGTGCGATTCAGTCAGCACGAATACGACATCGTTGCCTTTTCGCGTTTTACTGCAGAAGGCGTTGGTGAGCCCAAAAGTTGGTCGCTAGATGCTATACTGAAAATGAACGCTTTGCACCGAAGTATCAAGTTTTTTTTACAACGTTTTTTTTTTCTTTTTAAGACAGTCACAGGAAAAAAAAAACTTGCGATGTCCTGTTTGCGTTCCCTTTCATGTTATGACATTTTCTGGATTCCCTCGAGTCCAAACAAATTAGTTAACTTACCTACTGTTGCCTTTGAGAAGACCAGCCACTGAAATTGGAGATTACGAATACTGAGTTAATGTCGAACTTCTAATTGCGTATCCAATATAAAAATAAAAATCTCATTACGAATGGAATTTGGATATTATCGAATATCCTTTTCTTTCACATTGATTTGGCATACGGAGGATGCATTACATGAGGGGGCATTTAAATCAGGCAATACACATACCTTATTGTAAAAAAAAACTAAAAAATAAAAAAAGAGATTAAGAAAGTATGCACAAGTGACAGCAAAGAGAGGTCGGTTTAGATATAGTGGGTAAAGTGATTGAGGAAGGTGGAAAAGAAAACCCTTAGCACAGCACACGCACAAAAACGATATAGCATTTCACGGGCTCACGCTATACTCTAAGAAATTCCTGCGCGTCTACTTACCCGCATAACGCTCGAAGAGCCAATCTCCGCGATGTACGAAATCAGCTCAGCGATTGTTGAGGCGGAACATCTGTTTAGATTAAGTCTGCGCTGTGGCATTACGCAATGCAAGCATGACGCTTTTCATCGCGTAATGCCACAGCACAGACTTCGTTTTAAGGTCTGAAAGGATGTTCCGCCTCATCATTCGCTGAGCTGATTTCGTAAATCGCGGAGATTGGCTCTTCGAGTGTTTTGCGAGTAAGTAGACGGGCAGGCATTTCTTAGAGTGTACAATGATGCACTAAATTACAAGTCGAGGTCAGCAGTTGGGCACCTTTTTAAGCTGGTCCTTAGATGAAATGGAATTCTGACCAGCTACAACATGATCGGGTAATTTGTTCCAGTCACGGATGGAAAGTACAAAGGGAGGAAAAATGAAAGTGATAGTGCCGCATTAGAAATGATTGTATTTTGGAGGAATGATTTAATCTGGATTATCAAAAATGTGAAGAGTGGCAATATATAATTTAAAATGAAAAGCTTCGTAATAGACATCAAGCAAAAAAAAAAAAAAATCTGTCTGGCTATTTCTTGCTTTGCTTTTAGAAGCGGAGGATGAAAGTTAATTTATAATACAGAGACACTAGCTTCGAGTGAGTAATTGTTGCGCAAGATTCGAGCTGCTTGGTTTTGAATAGATTCTAACCTGGAGAATATGTATTGCTTGTGTGGGTTTCCGATGGTGCTTGCCTGTAATTTTGGGAGAAATATTTTATTGGTTTCGAGTAGTTTTGGTTTAAGGGGAAAATAAAAGGTTTGTCTCATAAACCCAACTGATGTCAGTGCACTATTTAATGGCTATTCAATGGGCTCGTTTCGTGATAGCGTGTCTGTGAAATGTACTATTTTTTATGCATGGCTTTTTAAGATGCTTTAAGAAATCATGGCTGTGCGTCTTTTTTAGAAATCATACCTATGACAAAAAATTGGCATTATATGAAAACCATTTCGCATACTTGAATAAAAAAAATAAAGGCCCGATAAGATTGTTTGGTAAAGCGTAATATAAAACGGCAAGCACATCGGTTGCTGCCTTATTGACTTAAATATTGCGCGGTGATTTATTTTCAAGCACTGGCTCATGAAGTCAGGGGTCAAGCCATAAATATAGCCAAATGAGGCCAACTTATAATTGTGAGCAAAATATCCGAGGCCATGGAGTTAAGCGAGATGCCCCGACACGTTAGGTGTTTCTCCTTGCACACCGGTGCGAAGCGGTAAAGCTGCGCGCAAGAGTTCAGGCAATTTGAGGACGTTATTCGTAAGTTTAGAATATGGGAAACACTCTACTGCTAACAGTAAGAATGTGCTGCAAATCGAATGGAATAAAAACAATTTGTGAGTTATTTCAAGGTTTGAGTGGTCGCCCACCTCTAGAATTCAACAAAGCCTCATTGGGGACCAGAACATTGTGGCGTCTAGACTCTAGAAGATCAACGTCCTGCCGTGCGACTGCAGTGATGAAAGCAAACAGAACGAAAGGAAACAAGGAATGGTAATTGTTCATAGCTATTACCAGCCACAGCTACCTAAAAACGTCTATATGAAAAGTAGTTTCATAAGTTGTAGAATTCAAAAAAGTTCCGAGAGCTTGGAAGTAGCTAAATGCTGAAGAATGCGAATGTCGTTCTTGTTGCAGCGTTTACATCTCGTCCAATTCATATATCTCAAATCTAGATACAACTTTTCCCGTTGAACGATTAGAAATGAAATCTCTTTCACTTCTAGAAATATGTAGGTGCATTTATCACCATGATTCGCATAAGCACCAAACATTCACCTTTCTTTGATCAGTTAGTAGTGCCCAAGGAAGAAGAGGAAACGGTCACGGGAGGGTACAGTGTAGTAGAATACGGGGTAGTGTTGGGACCGGAGCGGCTCACGTGAGGCGTGTGGTACAGATCGCGATAGGTGTCGACACCGGCGCATAGGCAGTAGGGCCAGTATGGTAGTGGTTGTGCGCGTGCACCGCGTGCACGCGCACGTGCGGCACCACGTGCGGACTGCAGTGAATTTCTACTGCCCTGTCGACAGCAGCACAGCGATTGTTGTCTATTCGCGCCTCCAGCTCGTTGCTCGCCCTCCCGCGGCGGAAAAGCGAAGCGCTCTAGTGAGGGTCGTCCGGTTCTCCTGCGCAGCGGGCACGGCGGAACTGGTCACGATCATGGCTCGCGAACAGTCATTTATGAATACAAACAACGCTCTTCACTGACCCGATGGAGTGCTGCAGCCGGCATGTGACTCTACCTTACTAGACAGTTTTGATATATCGTATAGAAGCCAAAACAAATGCTATGCGTTTGCGTTAGAGCTGCGCGCTCCAGGCTGCACATGCGCGTCGTTGCCATGCGCCAATCCACGACTGCAATTTCGGGCTCAGCGCACATGCAGTGTGGAGCACGCAAAGCTTACGCAAACACACAGCGCTTGCGTTCGCTCGTATACGCAATACTAAAACTCACTACCGTTTCACTAGCTTCTAACGCCAACGAAACGTGCTGCAGTGAGCAGACGTGCAAACAAGGAGGCGTTCGTTAGAACTGGAAAGGCCGATATCGGGAAAAGAAACGGCGCGTAAAAATGGAAGTAACTTAAAGTTACAAAAAAATCATTAATTAAAAAAAAGGGAAGGCTGTTGATTTGAAAGCATATTGGCGGCGACTTTGTAACTCTTGCCGATTATCAAAAGTCGCGACTTTGATAGCACCATATGCTTTACCCACAATAATGTAATTTTACATGAATTTCTTACATTAGCTAGAAGGCAGACCTCGTCAAGCCACACTCCAGTGGCTTTTTGTCTGTGCTCCCGACATCACCATCCTTGTACGATGTGGTGTCAAATAAATTTGATTTGATTTGATTTGATTCGAAGGTTTTAATTGATTTTAGACTATTTTTATATTACAACTTGGTATTTAAAAATGCTGCAATTGGTACCAAGGATGATAATTAGCACACTTTTGATTTTCATATTTGTTCGCGCGTTTGAAATTAGATCATAAGCAACAAATTATAATTGTGCTTGAAAAATTACGTATAAAAATATCTTAATTTCCATATTATTATTAATACACATCCCGGCAATATATGCCCCCAAATAATGCCACGATCACAAAAATACTCCATTTAACCGTAATAGTCTTTCCAGTATGGTATAATTTTGTTTTCTTTTTAGCATATGAAAACCTCTGACATCGTTATCAAGATAGACAAATAGTCAAGCACTGGATGCAATATTACGCATTTACGCGAACACCTACGCTTAATTTACGCATTTTGCAAACATATTGGAAAGATTGGATTTATTCTGTTATTCTTGTGCTGGGTATGTTAACGCAATTAGTCATATAAATACCCTAAAACCCATTAAAAGGCCCGCAGTTTATTATTTCACATGACAATAATATCAGCGAGAAAAGGCAGCAAGAACGTACACATATCAGCCTTGATTATTTCGACAAATACACTATTCTTTTACCTCTAAGGTGTATGAAAGACCCTATCTTTAAAGGGACACGGAAATCTCCAAAATATTTTGAAGTGCCTGGATCGGACACGTATGTCACAAAATAAGGTTTCCGCGAACAACTTCTTGAGCTCAATAGCTACGCTGTGAGACACATCTTGAGTTATTGAAGAGTCCGAAATTAAGAAGTATAACGAGAAAAAATAAATCCGAATTAGAGGTTTATTTTGGGTTCGCTCCAGAAATAAAACGTGCATCCTGGCGTAAATATTACGCTAAACACCGTTATTGTTTTTAGAATAAAGAGGTGACCTGCGCTGATAACACTTTTGGTACCTCGTATTACGAGAAACACTTTGTGTCCCCCAGTGAAGCCGACACACCAGACAGGTTACAGCAGCGGCTCGCATCTCCAACCCTCCCTTGACCCGCCATTTCGGAAAAAGAGTGGCGCCGCCACCGATAGTGAATTGGAGTTGCGAGAAGTTCCCATTGTTGAGTCGCGCCGGTCCCCAAACTATCCCGTATTCTAGTACACTGTAGTTCTACTGCAGTGTACTAGAATACGGGGTAGTGTTGGGACCGGAACGGCTCGCGTGAGGCGTGTGGTGTAGATCGCGATAGGTGTCGACGCCGGCGTATAGGGGTCAGTATGGCGGTGGTTGTGCGCGTGTACCGCGTGCATGCGCTCTTGCGGCGCCACGTGCGGACTGCAGCGAATTTCTACTGCCCTATTGACAGCAGCACCGCGATTGTTGTCTGCCCGCGCAGTCTCACAAGTTCCCATTGTCGAGTCGCGCCGGTACAAACACTACTGCGCATTCTATAGTGCACTGCAGCAAGAGGTCTTCGAACAGTGCAGTTGTTCATTTGTAAATATTTTAGGGAGACCAATGGCCGAGTGGGCTAGCGCACACCAGTGGAAAACCCAGGGATCCTGAGTTCCATCCCCACACCTATTCGTTTCGATCTGAATGAGCATCGTACCGGCGTGCGGTCGTGTATCACTACACTGCCTGGTGCACGTTAAATACCCCAGGATAGCGGTTGTACTGCACTGGCTAAACTTCTCATATACAGCTCGAAGACAAGTCGCCCGTTGATGCAGACTAAGTTCAGGCTGTATGAACATACACACGACACACTGTTATAAATATTGTAAATAAAACGTTATATAACGCAACGAGCCTTTACATATTTACAAAATGAACAACTGTCGATGTTGCTCCGTAGCACGCGCGCCTCTCGTGACCACTTGGTCTTCTTGTTTAACTGGGGACTACAAGTTGAACCTGCCGTGAGATCTTCCAAACGTATAGGAAGTATTCACTGGCGGCCATAGTTGTGTGCGCGACTGCTGAGCGCGTGCTGATGGCGAGCTTCCACGGTTCTTTTGCAACGTGCATTCCACACCATCAGGATTGCTGGTCTTTAATGTGGGCTCGTTCTGAGCGTGCGCTCTAGACATCACCCACAAATATGGCGCCCAGTGAATACTCCTTATAGAGTCCTTTGCACAATGCGCGTCGGCCAGACATGTCTCGTGTCGAGCCGCACTGAATACATCACACAGTCTGCGTCCTTTGGTCATACTGTCTACAGCCATGTTGGTAGCATGAATGAAGCGAACATGATCTCAACATGCTTGGTGTTGCATATGATTTTCTTATGGTGGCTGCAGCAAACACCGTGCATGACGTATGAGCAGTCTGACTGCGGCCTTAGGACCCCGGTAGTCCGCGCGTGCTCGTGCGCAGCGGGAGTGGCCTCTGCCAGGCGTCGGGGAACTCGACCACCGCTTGTTGCCCCCGCAGTTCCCCCTACTCGGACCCCATTGTCCCCCTGGACGAGAAGAGAGGGAGGAGGTGGACACGCGAACGGACGTCGCCGCCGTGGATCCAGCGGGGGACGTCAACCGGAGGACATTTATAACCCTTTGCCGCCATTTATCAAACGGAGTCGCGCGTGGGGGGAAAGCGGACTGTCCGCCTGTGTACCTAGACAGTCCTTTCTCCTCCGGGGTCCGCGTCCGGTGCTGGACTCCTCTGCCCGTCCTGTGTGCGTCCGAAACTGGGGCTGAAAGGCCGCTGCCAGGAAGGGCACAATGGATCCGACGGGCTGGCCGGGCCCGGAGCCTCGGCGTTGACGCGGGCTCACACTCCGGGCGCGTTCAAACTCTGCGCGTCCCCCCAAACGTCCAGGTTCATAAATCTGCTTCATCTCCTTCTTCAGCTGCGCTCGTGTTTGTTCGGCGAAAGAAAGAGAACTGGTTCGGGGCTGGGTCGGTCGTCGTTGTTTTTGTTGTGGTGCGTTATGTCGACCCAGTGGGCTTTGGGTGTTTGCTGTGCGCTCAGTTTAGCGGATAAGGTCCACCACGCTTTCGAAGTGGCTGCCACGGGGTGGGGAAGGTATGGTACGCGTGTGTACTGCGCAGTCCGTTCAGGCACGAATGGGAGACTTTAGCTCGTGCACTCAAGCTCCGAAACGCTCCATAACGGCTGTCGATCTCTCGACATCCGTGACCTTGATACCTTGAGGATCCTCTGGATGAAGGCGTGGCCCGAGCAGACTTTCAGAGCGTGTTGTCTTCATGTTGTCCACTTTTTCTTTCTTGGTACTATTTTCCACTCGGTCTCAGGAGGTAGTTTCTTTATGTTTTGCTTTCACCAGCTCGATGACGACCGAATTTCTTCTCTGCGCCGCAACGCGCGTGACGGTTCAATTCTGCAGCAACAACGAAGTGTGTTGATTTTTCTGAGTTAAGCATACTCGAGTTGAGCCCTGCCCATCCTGGTCTCATGGTTTGCTAAGACGCTGGTGCCAGCGGTATAAGGCAACGTTCCAGCCTAACACACAAGCAGTTGCAGTGCGACTAACAGTGTATGACGACGTTCTACCTAGAAGCAGTCGTGACCACACCGTGACGTAACTTTCAAGCCTATAGGGCAGGAACGTATGTGACACGAGGGATTGATACAGCAGCGGGCTAACTGAAGATGGTCCCCTTTCGCACCTTTAAAGGGGTACTCCGGCGTTTTTTTTTTAAGTTAAAACAATTAACTATATTTTCTGAATCCCCGGCATTTACACTTTAGAGTATGCTATTTAGTGTCGCGAAGTTCAGAATAGTAATTTTGAAATCGGCAAATGAAAATGATGCCAAAACCAACATTCCAATATATCCTCACTTTTCAGTGCCGGGACGCCAGTGGAAGGCATGGCTCACCAGTCGAGTAGGCAGTCTAAAAAATGGACTATGGCGAGCATTTGTTTGGCGCTGCTACGCGGGTGCTGCAGCGAGGTTCTGAAGCATTCGCTTGACACCATTTATAAGTGCTTGTAATCAGTTGGAAGAACACGATGAGGACCACAGTTAACAATTCCGTAACTTCGCGAAAAATATTATTTTCGTCTCATATTCGGGATACTATTTCAGCGATGTGTGTTGGTGTATTTAGGAAATTTCCAGACAAATCGGAGAACTCAAAGAAAACGCCGGAGCACCTTTATTGACGGTAATATGATCGATCATTTTATCGAGCGCATTTCGATAGAATTGCTCCGAAATACTATTAAAATACGACCCGCTGTTGTCTTAATCGTTTGTTACCGGTGATGCATGACACAATCACTAAAACGGCGTGCCAACTATATATATATATATATATATATATATATATATAAAGCTAGAGGTTGCGATAAGGCGCCCGTGCGATTTTTCCGTCTCTTATCTAGCCCCAGCCTTGTACCTGCTCCACGAGTGGTAACTTTAGTGCACTACTACGCTTCTCACGCGCTCAAAGTCTTTCTGAAAATGACTGAACTAGGGGTTTTCGATGACGCTGAGCAAGTTTCTAATTGGAACCATATGTCTATTTTCATTAATGAAAAAGTTAATTAACGAATTTTAATTAATTAGCCAACTTCTCGCAAGGATTGGCCACCCACATAATGTCCCCCTAGCCGTATAACTCACTTGAACAAACCGTACTAGTACATCTTTTACGGATTGTTTGTAATAAATCTGTTCGAATTAAAAATGAACACCCGGTATATATATATATATATATATATATATATATATATATATATATATATATATATATATATATATATATATATATATATATATATATATATATATATATATATATATATATATATATATATATCTGAGAATAAAAGAAAACCCTTGGTGAAAACAGCAACAACGGACGGTTTATTCTTCGACGTTTCGGCCGGAGTCCGGCCTTTTTTCTTTTTTTCGGAAAGAGAGATGAGTGTTTTCCTGACAAAATCACCGGCCCAAAATAATAAGACAAAATACCATAGCATTGCAAGGCTAATGTAAACCGCAAAATATGCTAATTGCAACAGAGACAAGAATGTACGCATTTGCCTTGAGTGGCTCTTTTAGCTGCAGTCGCACTTCTTAAACATACAAAAGACACAGTGTTCGATGCAGATATGAAGACATTATCTATCCGTGGACACGCATCAGGCATCAGGCATTTCTTCGAGAATGTCCGCGAACAGGTTTCGCGTTTCCAATGTATGCCACGAAGAAGGAACAGGCCTCGGACATCGTCCGCACATTTTGTCAAGTGCAGTGTGAGAGCGGCTTTGGGTTCGGCCGAGTGCGTACACACGGACGCGAGAGCAGTGCACTCCAATCTCCATCGAATCTGCCAGCGTGCCCCCGGCATCGTTCCGTCGACGAGGCTGCCAACCCGAGAGCCTTCTTTCTCCGGCTTCGGTGTAGGGTTACAGCAACGGGTGGCCCTCCGTAGGGCGCACGCACGGCGCGCACTTCGCCCGAGCGAGTTTGCAGTTGCGCGCTCAAAAAGAGAGACTGTCATCGAAAGGATCGGGCTCAAGCGAAGGGCCCCTAAGAGAAAAGGGGGCTGGATACAACGCCGAACAAAAAATAACCAGAAAAGAACATTTTGAGCAGTGGCCCCCCTTTCCCGTATAACTCTTTATTTTCTAGGTTTTATGGACGGTGAGTTTGTCGCAAAATGACAATCGGGCGCTGTGAGGGGACACAGCCTAGCCCCGCAACTTCAATCCTTCTCCTCGTGTATGCCGCGCATTATTAAAAAAAAAAAGTAAACAACGAAAGCAGAAAGTTTCGTTTGAAATCAGATGCCACTCTTTCAGCTCCGCGATGCCTCATCTAGGGTCGCTTCGTTACTTTCTAGTTTACTTTTTTTTTTTTTAAGTGATACGCGCGTTGCCGTGCCTGTTATCTCCTTTATCTCTAGGGTCTTGCTCGCCCATTTATTCCCGTTCATATAAAGTAGACGTATAAAAAATGGGAGCCTATGATAAGAACGGCAGCTGCACGGATCAGGTTGTACGCGCCCGTAGAGCCGTTTTCCTGCCGCATTCGACGAAGTGTTTGTAGGCACTCTTTGTTCCTAAAATCTTAATAATCATCGAATAAAAAAAACTAGTTTTGTGCGGCGGCATGTTAAAAAGCAGTTTTTGTTATCGTCCAAAGCAATATTCTGCAGTACCTTTCAAACGATACTTTTTGTGATTAATAGGCACGTAGTTATCAAGTTTGGGCTGGGATTCTGATGATTAAAATAAATATTTTTTGTCGCGTTTCATCTGTGTGCCATTACGCTTTCTCGCGTTTCTCTCGGACGCTAGGCTAGCGTAGTTTCATTGGTGGGTATAAATTTGTTATAGAAAAGAACAAGAACAAAAAAGCAACCAGAAAACCCTTCTTATTGTTTTCATGGAACTCTGAAAGCGCGATCTTCATTTTTCTTTTGTTTATTTGAATCTTTGTTCAGACGTTCTCTTAAAGGGATACTGACAGGGTATTTATGCTCGCCAAGGTTTTTATTTGTAAGATGACATATGAAAGCCCAACTACCCACAACACATTTGCGGCTCGAAAATCGTTTTCTTTCCGCCCGAAAACCGCCGATCGAGAACTTGCCGGTTTGAGTCGCGCTCACTCTCTTCTCCGTGGTCACGTGCCGTTTTCTAGGCTTAGACACAACCTTCAAAGATAATCAAAGTCGTGGATCATCGAAGGCAAACAGTCAATACAATATATTAACTAAAAATATAATGTTTTTTTTTTGTTTTTGTGGTTTGTAAAAAGCTGCAGATACGTTAATTGAAGAAAAAAAAAGTTGCACAGCCACGTGACTTTTGATAACTTTTCCCCTCTAATTTCTTCCTCCTCCCCAGTCCAGTTTCAGTTTCTAGCAGTTTAATTTTTTTTTTTACTTTACTAAAAATATACGTAATGCTGTAGCAAATATTGATTGGGTAGTTTTCTGACACCATAATGAATCGCCTGGCATAAAATAAATAAAACTTTGAGGGGGGGGGGGGGGTGTCAGTGCCCCTATAATGCGCATTGACAAATGCGCGTTATAGGGCTTGTCCCATTTCGAACGCTAGCATTACATAGACACGCCAGACGTAAAGACCCTCTGTACAAGAGAGTAACAACATCCTGCGAAGAATGCCGCCTGCTATCTTGATGCGACCCAGGCGGCGCTGCCGTCGACATGCGAATGCAGAAAGGAACCAACTTAAGCTAAAGCAGTGTGCACGATGGAGGAGGAGAAACGCCTATGCTGTCAGAGCGCGGTGGACGCTAGAAGGCCATGTTGTCAACCAAGTAACGCCAAAAGGAAAACGGCACGGCTTTCACCGTCTTTCTTTGAGCGTATTCCTTGCGGCTCATCCACCTGAACGCAGGAGACACACCGTGACAGTGCGTACTTATGGTGAATTCGGGTGGTCGCCTCTCTCCTCTGACCTCGATTCAGCAGAGCGCCCCCTCCTCGCCGCCAGAGCTGCTCGGGATCTTTTTCAGCCGATCACAACTGCTGGCTTCAGAGCGCTCCGAGATTCTCAGACCAGTCACGGAATTAAAATTTCTTGACATTGGTAATGCATTAAAAACATCACGATCTTACAGCGTACGGTGGACGATTGAGCAAAGTTTACGCTCGCAACGTGATGAAATAACGGTTGTGACGTAAATTGTTTTACGCATAGGCATGTAAAAAAAAGAAAACAGCAGTATGCGAATTGATCTTTGCAGAACGGAACGAAAGCCGATGCTTGGAAACAGTTGTCAACTCATCGCGTTTTCGACAGTGAACGCGCTGCGATAGCGGTCATGCGTACCACAGAGCAGGCACATATAAAATGGTTAATAAACCGCATTTTTCTCAGGGCGAAATATCGTGCAGGCATCGCAATGTGACACAAATCACAGTGCATTATATTCGGCTCTGCCTTTATTTTACAACACAAACCTCTGAACGCACTTTTACCATACCTCAAAATTTCTTGGAGCGACCACAAAACCGGGTAAAACAGCGGCGAGCTCTGCGAGCTGTTCCGTCGTCGGTTAGGCTTAGCGGATTCACCGCCGTGAGATGAACGATCTCGTGAAAGCACTGGGAATACTTCGCACGTCGGCTTTTCCTGTTACGGTCGCAGACGAATGTCGTCCCGTCCGTTGTAATCCTCGCACCATCGAATGCACAAGCACTTTGTAGAACCACATATCAATCGCCGTCATGCCGTACCCCGCACACTACCACAGACCACTGGGGCCATCATCAACAAAACCACGTGATCACCGTCCAAGTACCACGTGACGCCTGCGCCGCTCCGCACTCCGACGGCTACAGACGGAGTGCCAGAGAGCGCTCTGAGAGGGAGAGGCGCACTCGGAATGAACCACCCGATTAGGCCACAGCACTCTCTTTCAACCACCCGATTTCGCGCGCTCTGGAAAGAGCGCTCGAGAGCGCGCAGAAAGAACCACGCGAATTCGCCATTAGTCTCTTTGCACTTGTTTGGTTCTCTTCGATTGCGCTCAGACTTATCTGAACGGCCGTCGGCTATCTCGGAGCGGAGCAGGCGGCGCTGCCGTCGACGCGCGAGTGCGAAAGAACAAAAAATAAAGATGAAGTGAGCTCGCGTCAGAGGAGAAGTTAGAAGATGTCGCTACCTTTCTTATTCGGGGGCCTCGGTTACTTCTATAGTAGGTGAAAGGTTCAGAACGAAGTGAAATCTCCTCCCTCCTCTTTCCAATAAACTTATTCCAAAACTCGGAGCGCCTCATCTCGGCGCAATGCCACGTTGTGCATTGTGGGAATCGGTGTTCAGCAAAATGGACGAAACGAAAAGCGCCAAAAAACTGGGACAACACAGAGAAGACAATAACACAAGGCCTTGTGTTGTCCTCTTCTTTACTCTGTCCCAGGGTTTGGCACATTTCTTTCCGTACAATGAACCAACTAGCCCAACTCGCCCTTTTGCACCAAAATCTACGCCCTCCGCTCCTGGTTCCCAGAATGCAACGCGCGCGCTGACGGATTACGGAAGAAGTCTATTTAGCAGAGCGAACGCTGGAAAGGAGGCGACCTCCTCTCCGGCGTTTGCCCTGCTAAAGTGGAAAGAGGTGGGAGGAGCTTCCACGTAACGTTGCGTCAATGTATTAGGAAGGTCAACGGTTTTGCTTCTCTTTTCGGTTCGGTTCGACACCTAGTTAGAAGCTACATGCTAATCGCGCATGATTACAACAGCCGCTTTGTCGCGTCTCGCGGCGCCATGAACAACACCTTTTCCGTCGACAACTATCCAGTTTTGGTTGCTTTACTGTGGGCGGGCCATTTTCATCATCGAAGGATCATTAGCCAGTAAGACAATCAAGCCGTTAGTCACCACCAGTGTAATGATTCTGCTTCAAGAGCCACTTACCATGCGCTAGCGAATTACGCCATCCGTCCGTGGGCCGTATATGATAATCGACACAGCTGCAGCATAAGACCAGAGCCCCTTCCACTCTCACTCCGTTCCGGGCAAAAGGCATATAATTCCATTCCCATTCCGTTTCTCCCAGCGCTGCCACCATTCCATTCCCATTCCATTCCATGGTCGCGGAAGTGCGGAATGATTTCGGAATCATTCCAGTTCCGGAATGGCAACTCCACAACAATGGTTCTCAGAGTACCGTATTCCATTCAGTCCGCTTACCGGAAGTCAATCCCGCAGAATAGAGTTCTGATTGGCTGGTTTAGCCCTTGGCGGAAGTTATCAGTCGGCCATTTTGAGGATCGGCCCAAAACAACGAAAAAAACGCATATAACACGTTTCCGCGTTACCACGGCTATATACGACGGGCAAGCAAGGGTGGGAGCTTTGGGCATCGATGAGTAGGAATGAACGGAAGGTGCGTTGATTTTCTCTAGTTTTTTAGATGAAGCAGGCGCTAATCTGGCTTGCCAAAGAAGACTGCCGGCTCGTTTGCTCGCTCCGGTTGCGCTGGTGCTGCGTTTCTTACTGTACGCCTTCGACGCTCTAACGCTCCACTTCGGAGTGCTTCGAGGCGAGAGAGACAGACGAGACAGCGAGGCGCAAGTCACGCACCGCTCGGAAAAAAGGAAATGACTTTCATAAAATCAGACCAGTGTGGCCACGGGCCAGGAACGTGGATTGAAGAGCCCACACGAGAACGAACGCTACACTGTACGCACAGGGCAGCGCCATATTGGGGATCACGACTGCTGTGCCGGGACACGGTTCTGAAACGAAGCCTGGCAGTTTCGGTACTTTAGGAACATACAGTGACTATATAGTCACCGCATTTCCAACGACTTTCTGTGTTTCCCTATTGCCTGACTTTGCATCGCTTGCGAGCCACCTGGAATCTGATGAAAGTTGCGTCGTCACGTCACGTAGACATTTTTTTTTTATTCGAAGCACTTGTTAAGCTACCTCTATCACAATCTGTCTGGCCTCGTAGCAAAAGAGGAGTCAAACGCGCCGCGCGTGTACGGAGTGGCAGTACGCACTCCTTCACATTCTCACTTAGGCTATAAAGCAATCACAAAAAAGTCGTATTCTTCTCCCACAATGAGCGAAGAAACGAAAGAGAAAGCTGTAGCATGGTCGCGCAATGCGGGTGAAATGGCGCCGTCATGTACCTGAGGACGGAGGCGCGACTTGGTTAATTCTGATAGCCGTCCTGGTTGACGTCGTGGATGCCACTGACCACCGCCACCAGTGCTCGGTGATCGGTGAAGTAAGTGGGTAAGCGCGGTGGAAGTTTTTAAAACCATCCAACATTACGCGTGACAACCAGGATACTGCCAAGGTGGGATTTCGCATAACGCGTGGAATGTTTGAAAATAACTGTTCGAAGCAGACAACACGAAGATTCTACCTTCGTCGCGCCCTTCTTGGCGGGACGTCAGGGCTGCCCTCTTCGCTTTCTTCGCGCGGCACGGCTGACGGGAAGTCCCGACTTCCCTCTCCTCGCGCGAAGAGAGAGCAAAGTTTTTCCATTCTTCGTGCGCGGTGGCCACAACCCACGAGGTCGAAATCTCTGCAAAGTGTCGCCGTGCTGCAGTCGCGGTGACGTCAATGATTGCGTCGGAAACCGTTTATAAAATCCGATCTTGAAGCACTCGTTGTGTCAGATGAGATGGGGCCTCGCAAGCGTCCACCCACAGAAGTGGAGCTCCTCGAGAGAAAATGGCGTCATGCAGCCGCCGAGAGTCGCCGATGCGCAACGAAGGCGGACGATGAGACGCTTGGCGTGTGCAACAGATGCGGGAAGCTGATCGACAGCGGCGCGGCCGGAAAACGTCCGTGAGTCGTCATACGTGATGCTCCGCGTATCATAGACAACCAGCGGAATGATTTCCGCAACAACGTTTTTTCTTTTTTATTTTTTATAGACCCCGTTTGAAAGACTGCCCTCTGTATAGGCAGCCGTTGAATCCCTGCACAATGGCAAACTAAAACCGCAGCATCACGGCACACTTCGCGCGTTTCGTTGGATTAAGCCTGTTTCACATGCAGCCGCTGTTGCGAAAAAAATCGGTGCGACCGCCGACGCAGCCAGTGCGATCGCAATGTTTGGTCCCACATGCTCGAACAACCGCGCGATTTCTATCGGCGTGGCCGGCTGTTCGGACACGGACGTGACGCGTTTGACTTTTCCTAAAATACAACAAAATCGTCTTAATAAACACAAATGTTTTACGAATACAATGTGTAACTATAAATTTTTAATAATTAAGCGTTAAACCAAAGGCTTTAAGGTGCCTAAATTTATTTTCGAATACGCAACTGTCGCGGAATGAAAGCTGGCTAATGAACGGCTCGTTGACGATGAAGTGATCGCACCGACTCTACGACATAATACCAACTTGGTGGAAACCAGTCGCAGAGCCGCTGCGACAGTGCGACTACGATTTTAATCGAACATTTACTGGAAAACGCACCGATTTCGGACGAGAATCGCAGCATGTGAAACAGCCTTTAGAAGGCAAAAACATACCCACAGAAAAAGGTGACGATCGCAGTGACGTTGCAATTTCGACGCTGTTTGATTGCCTCGTCCGCTCCTATCGTTGACCGCGCTCCGAAGGTTCGCTATTTTATGTTGGTTGGAGAATTAAAACAGACCAAAGGGCGAGGAATCAGATGAAGAAAGAGACAGACAAAGCGCAGCATCTGGTCCCTCGTGCTTTGGGCCGTTTTAATTCTCAAATACGTCATACCAACTAGCCCAGGCTTCAAGTTTAGCAGCTAACTTATGGAATGACTCGCACGTTCCACGATGTCAGTTGTTCCGCCATTGTGCAGTGGTTCCGACCTTCAAATGATCGACACGTGACTTTCGAAGGGGGTCTATTAGATTTCGTCGGTACAATACTTAACACACTTCCATCTTCGACGCTGGGACCAAACGAAACAAAAGTAACAAAGCAAAAAAAAAAAAAAAGATCCTTGCCATTTTAAGTGTTTTGTCAGCATCGTCGCAGATGCTGGGCGGTGAAAACCCTCTGCTGACTCTCCTCGCTTGGCCTAGGAACAGTGACGTATAGTTGACACAACAAAACGAAGCGCGTAGGCTCTAGTTTTTAGATTTTGCCTCAGTCTGGCGTGCGCGGAAAACAGTCGTCCGGACGGGAAAACCGGCCTATTAGTGACGCTGACGATCGATCCCTCTAGCAAAATTTGAAAGCAGAGACCACCGCGGAGGAGGGTGACGTCAGTTATTTTGAAAGTCCCGTGCTCTGTTTACGGCGAGCAAGTGTTCCCAGATGCATCTTTTGCGCATCGGAACGCGAGGAGGAGCACGCCAATCAAAGGGCGACGTAGAGAACGCGCAGGGGACGCGCGATGACGAGGCAGTCATGCGCGCGCAGTCGTCATTGGTTGAGGCCGGGGGGAAACAAAAGCACGTGGGGGCGTTTGGGGGGTAAATAAACGCACCAGGTGAGCAAAGAGCGGACGAACCCTTACAAAAAAGTGTAATTCTTTTTTGTGGAATGTCTGGTGAAAAAAGTCAGCACAGGTATTAAATGTCAACAGCTTTCCATCATACTTTCTGCAGATTGTATTTAGCTTTTGACTTGACTTCCAGGAGCCGTTTAGCCCAAAGTTCATTAGAAAGGCAGTCGACTTCTTGGCGCCTAGGTGTCAACTTTTTGTTAACACTCCACTGAAAAGCTAAACCTCTAGCATAAGACAATTTTGTGACTCCAAGGCGATTCATTGGCACCAGACCATTTGTAGTCTCTGTGTCGCCAGAGCCTCCTCCAAATTGGCTGCAGCAAAATTCCGTAAAAAAAAAAAACAACAAAAAAAACGCGATTTTCTTTTTTAGTTTTGTTAGTAAATGGTGTCGCTGTGTTATTTGAAGGCACTACAACTACATACATCCGAGAACTACACGTTAAAAACGAACACAAACACAAACACCATGAAGCACTGAACACCTGAAACACCGTCCCACTGCCTGCTCCAGAGCCTTATATAGCCTACATATTGAAGGAATTCATTTGGCCGGTGACCACCTCAACACTTATTAAGGTTTTAAGCATTTGATCTTCTCCTCGGGAGTCCATCAAAGGGAAAACAGTGTTTTGAAGGTCGTGGACGATATCTCTTACAAGAAAGCATTGGTTCATTCATTCAAGTCACTATAGTCACTTACAAAGTCAGAACGGCAGGGCATGCCTTTCGAACGCCTCAACATGCAGGCAGCCGAGAGTCTGCAGCCTTTATGATAAATATGGCTGCAGGAAGTCAACAAAAAGACTTAACATGGAAGCACTAGAAAGTCTGCAGACTTTATGTTGAACTGGGTTGCAAGAAGTCAACATATATTTTTCAACATGCAGGCAGCAGAAAGTCTGCAGCCTTTCTAATAAATATGGCTGCAGGAAGTCAACAAAAAAAATTACACCATCTTCCCGAGGGGAACCATGGGGTGATGCGGAGCATCGTGTTGGTTCCGAGGAAAGAGTCAGTTGCGTGCTGACGTCGAGAGATGGCGCCACCGACTGCCCTAGCGTTACCCCCAACGCGAGCCTCCGTCGCGGCTCGCGGCAGAGAAACTTGGAACGCTCGCCGCTCGCCGTTTATTTTTTTTCACACTTGAAGGAGAGGAGACTAGAGGAGGAGAGTTGCGCGTGCGCGCGCGGTGTGAGGAGAAGCGAACGCACGCGCAGTGCACGCAGCTGGTAGAGAGAGAGAGCGGAGAGAGTAACGCGCAGCTGTTGGAGAGAGGGAAGGAGGAGAGTTGCGCGTGCGTAGTTCGAGTGCCGACTACAACGCCGACGCCGCGGGACATAGACCCGAGCAAGAGATGCTCCGCATCTAAAAGACTTAACATGGAAGCACCAGAAAGTCTGCAGACTTTATGTTGAAATGGGTTGCAAGAAGTCAACATATATTTTTCAACATGCAGGCAGCAGAGAGTCTGCAGCCTTTCTGATAAATATGTCTACAGGAAGTCAACAGAAATTTTCACCACAGAGTCTTCAAGAGGTGTGTTGACGTCCTGTTGACAATGTCAACAGAAAGTCAAAGTCAAAAGGAAGTAACCAGAGTCGACAAGAAGTCAACACATTTTCATCAGAAAGTCTGAAATCATTTTTGTAAGGGAAATCGCGGGAAGTTCAACGAACTATGAAGTTATGTTTGATGAAACAATTATTTATCGACAAAGATGCCTCTAACGACTTCTCACCTCTCAGATATTTCGCATTATCCTCTCTCGTGACTCGTGAGTCGAAAATGAGAATCAGCAGCCCTTAGCGGCCAGTACTCCACCGGGAAAACTTCGTGGGCGTAAAAATACTCAGCGTGTAAGCCGAAAATGTGTTTTCTTTTTTTTTTTATAGCTGGGATTTTGTAGGCTTTGTTTACTTCAGAAATCTAACCATCAATACCTACCTTGTCCATCTAACCATCAACACGTTATTATGGACTAAAAGTGAAAACCCTCATCGACTATGTAATATAAATACCGAGTTTCACGAGTTTTGGAGCCCTGGGAATTACCGACAAGAATGTTTTAATGCTTATAATTTTCATCCGTTCAACCTGACGGCATTCTGATGTCGCCAGTCCCCCGTGACTCTTTCAGTAAGGCTCAATATATGCACAGAAACGACCCGTCAATCGGAGGCAAATAGAAACACAAAGACATTGTCGCGCACTATTTTCGCAAAACCAAGGTGTTCAGTGCGAGTCAACCGCAAAAATCGTTTTGTTAGTAACGTATTTGCGGTTACTGCGGAATAAACATAGTATACGTACTATTCATTTTTTGGAGACTGGTGCGAAACTATTTCGTGAAAATTTCAATTTTCGCGCAATTTTTCGGTTGATTTTTGGCGCGTATGTTCCAGCCTTTAAGAGGAAATGAAATTCCACCTCAGCACACGTGAAGCCCCGGTCCCATTGCTGGTACAGCATACCAAAGACAGTTCGTAGACACGGCTGAGGCATGTTTTTTCTCGAATGAAGGTCACATTGGTTATACAAGAACTGTCTGCAGACACGATGCAAGCAAGCTTCGAAGATCCTTGAGGGGCGTCCGCAGATAACTTTGTCATTCTGTCTCCAGCGAGCACTTTGTCTTTTGTATTATATTTGATGTTTGAGCAGTGGCATAGCCTCCTCTATACTCACAAAGCCTGGCAGATCGCCACAAGTGGCCGCCGAAATGGAAAAGGTGGAGCGGCAGACAACGGATGAGAGGAGAGCCACCTGACTGGCGCCCCGCTGCGGCGGGACCAACGAGGTAGAGGGGCTTAGAGCGATAAACCGGGATTCCGGTCTGCACTCGAAAGTGACCCCCATAAGGCGGCTGCCATTGTACGCAAATTTGACCAGTCGTCAAGTGACCAAACCAAATACGTGACGTCGCAGAAAAGATGGCAGCGCCCAGGCAGCGGCTGGCCCCAGCTGGGCCGGAGCATTGGCCGGAGCTTGTCGGATGCTTTGTTCGTTGTCGTTCGTCTCGGCGAGTTGATTTCAGACGCGGCAGCCGTCATATAAGGCCGTTCGAAAGCGACTTCAGAGTTCAGCGTGGTGTCTGACGTAGGTATAACGTGAAAATACGGAGTAACGGTGTGCATTTCGCTGGTGACCATCGGGGATATTGCCACGAAAGAGACAATCGGCCCTATAGTACGTTGCTCGGACCTCGGATTGATTCGGATACCGCTAGGATAAATTTTAAGGTGACGTTTCTGTGCTCTCGTTGACCATCGGGATCTTCGAGGTCTGCAGTGAAGCGAGTGCAATATATTTGGATACACAGTTTAGCGACGGAAATTGCGTGAGTCATGCTTGGCAGTGTGCACAGTGCAATCGTGGTGCCGCTTCGTTCAAATGACCGAAGGTTCACTTTGGTTGTGTGGTGCACCGGAGAGCTGCATAGAAGCTTGTAGTTCCCGTGCCGTGCTAAATGATACTGTGCTGCTTCCCAATTTTTTCCGGCGTAGACGTGCACTTTCACGGAGCATTGGTGCGCGGCGCACCGAAGAGCTGCCTTCAAGCTGGTAGTTCCTGTGCCGTGCTATAGGTGATGCTATGCTGCTTCCTAAATTCTTCTGGCGTGGACGTGCACTTTCACGGAGCACAGGTGTTGCAGTTGGTATTGATTCCGCCGGTCTGTCGCACGTTTCGTCGACACAAAAGTTTCATCAACACTCGTTGCGCGAATTGCAAGCTGTACGGATATTTCATCGCGCGTGTAACCTACCCAGTCCATCCGTTCACGCCGCTTTGCGACGACAGTCTGCAGCGGCTCATTACCAGAAAAGTGGTCCCACATACATTTCAGTTCAGCTCGTCCACGGCAGTCACCAAACCCCGAAGGAGAGAATTTATTCGGACAGAATGCCACTAAAGCACTGCAGCTTCTTTAGTGGTCAGGATAGACTCTCTTCTGTCTGCTTTGTTATATTGTCACGGATGTTTGCTCCAGTACTATTTTCTATCAATATTTACTATTCTGGAAAGTTCCAGGCCATGCTCAGCTGTCATCTCATGTTTTGGTGGAGGTGCTGCGCACTTTACCCATAGCCCTTCGCTCTGTGTGGACCCTGGCGGCTCCTCAGCCAAGTTGCTCGATAAGAATTAAGACACGGGTGGCGGATTATTCTGCGTCTTAAACGCCTGGCGAGCCGTGAACCAAGTCCTATTCCAAGCACGACAGAAAAACCGCAAGACGAGCGAGTACTACAAGGACGAACCTCTGAAATACACCATAAAGAACTTGAAATCCGAGCCAGTCGCTGCTACCAGCAAGAACCACAGGAATTCAATCTTTTGCCAGAAAAACCGAAGCTGACTAAGCCAACAATGACAAACCTGAAGCAGCAAACCGCGTCCGCTCCCACCATCGTTTGCACGCCCGTCGCACCTCGCACTCCGATGCCCTTTCACGCAAGGTGTATGAAGACGTCGAGGGCTGGATTGAAATATATGGCCGTGTCGCCCGCCACAGTGGGTAGACGGACAACCAGCTCCTGCAGAACCTATACTTCTCATGGAAGAAACTGCCAGGCACTGGTTTGAGAACCACGAATCCTCTTTAACGTCGTGGGAAGTTTGCAAGATCGAGCTGAAGTGCACGTGCATCAGCCAACATTGACCAGTGAGAGCCGAATTTTTTATTCTGTCCAGGATGCGGCCCCAACGAGAGCGTCACCGCCTTCGTGGAAGATGTTTTGGGCCTGATCGAGCACCCACGCCAACCCTGATGCTACAGAAGACAAGAAGCTAAGAATCCCATGTCCCTCATGTGAGGTACAACACCTTCGGCAGCCTTGTCCGCAACTCCACGACAACAGGCGAAGGGTTCATATCACCGAGGCTTCCAACATTGAATGCACACTGCAGGCCCGAGCCTGCCACTATATCAACAACTCCCCAGCTTCTCGCCACTCAAAACGTCCAGCTGGAACTTCAACGCCAGCCTCCCAGGCATTCGCGATATCCACGACGTTGTCCGGGAGGAGACCAGGAAGCTACTCCCTGCCATCAGTTGCCCGGCTTTTATTTTGATTGCTGAGATTGTTTCGGAACAAGTTTGACAGGCAATTCATCTGGAGACTTCTTCGAGCGAAGCGGCATCTGACGAACCGGGGGCGACCTATGCCACAAAGTCACGACGACCGCCATCGGCTACCCATTACTATTCAATGCCAATTCAACGAGACACCCCAACGCCGAAACATTCATAAATGTCCGAGCGTGCTGCATTGATGCAGAAAACTACCAGGAAAATTTGCGTATTAGAAGCCAGCCCTGCAGCTTCGGTGCATCAGGATGTCAGTGGCCGCACATGACGTATAATTACAAGACGGCATCAGTCGGTCAAAGTTGCCACTCGACCAAACTGAACACCGACGTGCAAGGAGCGTCATCCAACAACAAAGACCACAAGTATCGGGCACGGACGTCCATTTTTGATTGGACGGTTGGTAACACGGCAGGACGTAGGTCGATTCTATTGGTCATTTCGAACCTGGAAAGATTCTAGAAGAAAAGAAGAGAATCACAATCTCGCTAGTACATCGTCAAAAGGCTCCATGAAGAAAAAAATTATCTAGGGTACGTTAGCTTATCTTTGGTGGCATAGTAAGGCCCCCGCAGAAAGTAAAATGTCGAGGTCACGTTTTTTCTTTTTTTAGTTTAAAAGCAAAGAAAAACGACAATCATTTCGTGCCCTCCGACCGGAGTGCCCTCGTTTTTTTGGAGGCTTTCTAACTGCGAGACTCCTTTTTGTTATTTTTTCTAAGGACACTGTAGTGACTTTTCCCTTCGCTTTTCTTGTTTTTAATTAACCTAAAAGATTAATGAGCAAACATTTTGCTATCAACAATTTAGATTTTACGACAAAAGACTGACTGCCGAGGCACGGCCCGGGCCGGCCCGGGCCGGTGCGGCTGAACACCTGACACAAGACTTTCGCAGAAAGAACTCGTTATGGAATCATTTGCAAAGAACCAATAATTATGTAATCAAGTGGAAATAAACATATTGGATACACTAACCAAATAAACATATTTCTGCTCGCCTTAACGCCTTCAGAGTCTATACACAAAGAATTGTGTTCACCGCGCGTGCTGGACCTTTTGAGGACACTCGCATCTGTGACCCCTCAATATTAATTAATGGGACATACCAGACTGGTTGCATTGGGCTGCACTCGTTCCACTTCTCCTGAACATGTGGCGCATCCGAAAACCAACTCCAGTGATGTGAAAATGTTATTTATTAATTTATTCCCTCCAGGGGCCTTTGTAGGCATTGCAGAGAGGATACTTAAATCTACGCACATGATAATAACATTAAAGCACACTGCTGTAACTTGTTAATTGCAAAAACAAACACACCTCTGAGCATCTAGTTTAATAGTATGTGTTGATGGATTGTTATATAGCAGGACACGCCCTATACGTATGACACAAATAGACCCTTTGCAAAACCCCATCAAGCAACACTACTGTCGCCATTTTTTTTTTTTTTGGCGTAAAGCACACGAATATACCCCAGTTCACGTCAAACGCTAATGCAGCATTCGAGTCCAATAGGCGCTCAGCCGAGTTCACAGTGATGGCGGACATAACATTCTTGTAGAACAAATGCCCATAGTATGAAGGCCTTGGGCAATTAGAGTAGTAGCTCCTGTAATTCGTTTCATCACAATTTGGCAAGTGGCGAAGGCTACAGTCTCGGTGAGTCAATATGCATGTTGGAGGGAGGCACATGACAACATATCATCAGAGTGCTCGTCAGCACAGATTTGTCACACGCCTTCACTCCGTCTCTCTGATTGGCACGAGGGGGCTGTGGCGGTTGCCCTTTCCCAGGTTACGGTGATACGAAGTATAGGGAGCCCACACTTTTGAAAAAAGGCTATTGAAGAAACCGAAAGGAATGGTAGTCAACATTTTTCAAAAAGACAGCTTTTCGGGTTAGGGATGAAAACAAATATGAATCATCTTGTACAGGTAACTAGAACAAGTAAATAATTGACCGACTAATAAAATGCACTCTTGATGAAAAAAAGTATTGCTGCGATAAATCCTACGAAAGACAAAAATGTGCAGTTAAGCGCGAGACACATGGACGACAGAATAGTCCGATCTGACAGTCCGAAAGCCGCTTCGAATGGCCGCACGCGACAGTTTGAGACACACGCTTCCGACCTTGCATGTGACACGACGATCCGTTCGGCTCCGCCCAGGAGATCCAAGCACTCCAGCGGAGGTCCGCGTTCATAGATCTCTGGTCCCAGATAGACGGTTTAGCTCGCACGAGCGAAGTTAGGAGCTCGCTAGCGCGTGCATTCTTTGCCGGGGCCATCTTTTTTGAATGGGTCAGCGGGATCCACGCGTCCGGCTTCCCGTCGCCCGTCCCGTCGCCCGTCCCGTATTCGTCCCGCCAGACCCAGTACGTCATCATGACGTTCGCGCTAGCTGTGCTGTCATTGGCTGGACGCTTCCGACAGTCCGTCCGCCGTGCGAAACTATCTGGCACGTTGGACGCACGCCGGAACGCCGATCCGACGTCTGAAGCGACCAAATTTTTCGGATCAGGCAGTCGTACTGCCGGATCGGATGTCGGATCGGATGGATTTTTCGCGCATGTGTCTCGCGCTTTAATCTATGCGTACACCAAAACGGTCTGCAACGATTTATTCATCTTCACACTCTATAAAAACGTCATCCTCGCAGCGTCCGACGCATACATTTCGCGTCGATTCTCAGACATTCCAATGTTCAAACAAAGCTAAGAGAATGCGAAAATGTTATGCTAAAAGCACTCAAAGTTCTATTCTCACGGGTGTTAATATCCAGATGATCCAGGGCGATCTTGCGGAAAATGGGTATGAAGTCTCATTCCTTCATATTTTCACATTATACCTGCGTCAGCGAGCACGAAGAAGACCGAAGTCGTCGGAAAGCAGCTACACATCGCGGCTACCGCGCACCAAACAAACTCGCACCCACCAGCTCTGGGCGCTGCCATCTTACCGGTGACGTCACGGCTCTTGTGAGGTCACGTGGCGAGTGGTCACTTTTGCGTACAAAATGGCGGCAACCGGGGGGGTGCCACTTCCGAACTTCCGGTTTATCACTCTAAGCCCCTCTACCTCGTTGGGCGGGACGCCGAAACCCACTTCTCCCGTGGGAACAAGTGTGTTTCGGGTCCTCGCCGCTGCAAAAGCTGTGCGCTGACGTCCAGGTTCCCCGAGAAATGGCTCTTGGATGCTCTGTGCTACCAGATCCTCGCGCTCCAAATCTGCGACCGGGCACTCTAGGTCTACGTCGTCGAAATGCCAGGCTTGGTGAGTATAGAGGAGGCTATGGCAGTGGGATTGCAGCTTAATCGAATCGGAGGACGCTCCTTCACGTGCTCAAAGAAATTGAGCACTCGTGCGTTAATTTAGGGTGCCTACATGTCTGTCTGTCTGAGGGTGAAGACATCCATTGTTGCCCTGAATGTGCCAGTGCGTGACGCTCTGGCGCACTCGGTGCTTGACTTGGGCGGTAAAGTGGCGTCTATGAATTAGCCAAAGCTACGCGCTCGAGCTGAGTGACACCAGATTGCGCGCGCTTCAAAATGTATAAAAAAACTGATTGGGCGGAAAAATGGCTGAGATGTCACCACTCAAACAAAAGCGCGCGTGTGTATGAAGGCACTCTACGTTAATCTACAGTACAGTTATACTTCGTTTCAGCTCAGGTCCGAGCGCGGACAATGTTAAGAACCGAAGGGCCAATCAAACAGCGAAAGAGGCACAACGTCATGGCGTGCTCTCTGCAGTTGATAGGACCAGCCGGTATTCGCCGTCTCTCTGTGCGTGCTCCTCCGCCGGCTAGTCCTGTCAAGCGCAGAGAGCACGCCATGACTTTGCGCTTTTCGCTCTGTTTAATTGGCCCTTCGGCTCATAACATCGGCCGCGCTCGGACGTAAGGTGAAACTAAGTATAGAGAGATAGCTGCGTCACGTCTCTTTGTAGTCTTTGTACATAATCGGCATAGCGTTCACTCACCGTGGGGTGCCAGAACAAAAGCGTTGGGAGCAATATAAATACCCGATAATTTTGTTCCCAACGCGTTAAGACGCCTACGCACAATCGCATTTGACAGCGTTTGAGTGCGTTTGACTGCGTTGCGTCGCGAAACGAAAGCCAGTCACCGGCACATCTGTGCTTCGTATGAAGCGTAGAATCCAATTCAAGGACTCATCTTGGCACGCGATATTAGCAGCAGGGATGTCCTGCTTTCTAGCAGCCGCAACGCAGTCAAACGCACTCAAACGCTCTCAAACGTTAATGTGCGTACGGGCTTAGTTTCTTTTTTGTTCCGGAGCGCGTGAATGCGCGTCTCCCGGCACGAGCTCTTGGCTTTGACAGTGCTAAAATGGCATTTGGTTATCCGCTATTTATTCCTTCTTTTTTTTTTTTTTTTCTGGAGAGCTTGTGCAGCTTGTGCAGTGGAAATTGAATACTCCAAAACGCAAAGTCCTGAGCGAGTTATTAGGACTGTACCGTAATTCAATAAATAAAAAATAAAGCTGTTGCGTAGTTAAGTGGTGACGTCTCCGCCTCGCACGCAGGGAACCAAAGTTCTATTCCATCGTGCGGCGGGCGATCTTTTTCGAGGATTTTGCAACATCGACGACGGATGCCCCACATGGCCAACTGCAACATCAACTGCATTAACAACGGACGTCATTTCCAGCGGCGGGAAGGGTCCATAAGCACTATCGCTGTGAAACACAGAAGAGAAAGAAGCGCCGTTTCAACTTCCAAACTGGCAGATCCGCCGCATTCACAATTGGCGGCTAAACCGCATTCACGAAGCGGTTGCGAACGCGGTTGCTTTAACAGGCAGCACAGATTCACGAGCATTTGATGATGAACGACACTTTCAAACATGGAGGCCTCGCTGATGGCGCAGATTCGAGTGCCCCGCAATCAAACCGATCTTATCTATGACTCCATAAATCGCGAACAAGAGCCCTCCGCTCTGCAACGCGGTGGCTGCCATGGAAAGGCACTTCCTGACTGGTCTCTCCGGGAAGACGGTGGTTAACCGGAGCCTCGCCAACCTCGCAGTTCACGTTCTTCTCCAGAAACCGGTCCGGCAACGACCGTTCTAAACGACCCTTTAGCCAGGGGCGTGTTCTTACCATGCAGTCGGACCCCGGGATCCGTGGCGACGCTCTTTTCTTTCGCCGGGCTAAAAGCCACCGCTCCACAACGGGCTCCAAGAATGGAGCGCGTCTCCTCGACCGAAGCCTCGACGTGAGCAGCGGAGCGAGAACTCGGGCTCTTCCCGAATCAGGAGGAGAAAACCGGTTCAGGAGGTGAACCGGCCCGGAACATGGGAGTGGTCCCTAGCACAGAGCCGGGTGCAACCGCCCAATGCAGTTCTGGGGCCTTCGTAGGGGCGCTTTGGGGACCTGCCCTTTATTCAAGCCCGAATAACGAACTGTATACTCACTTAATCGAGTCATATATATATTTTTAAAAGCATTATGAAGTCGTTCTCAGTATACAAGGACAAATAATGAATACTGCTCGGTGACACGTCGAGCGTATACCTCGTCAGAAACATTTTTCGCGGTTAAGCTTCAACAATGTAAAACGAAAATGAACATTTTTGAGATAAAGCTGTACAGCAAAAAGTTAATTTGGAGCGCATAAAAAAAAAAAAAGGTGCTGGTTACGTTTTGTTGGCACACAGAAATTGGTGTTTTGTCGTTTAGTTGGACAAGTATATTAAACATACTATTTATTTAAAAAAAACAAAAAAAAAACTTCATTTTTGCAAAAGTTGATTAATCGACTGTCGAAAAAGCGAAATTGTTCATACGAACAGCTGAGCGTCGCGCGCTGTGACTCGTGGCACATCATTGCACCAAGCAGGCGAGCTTGCGATGATTCAACCGGTTTCTCGGTGAGCGAACCGGAATTACGAACTTCGACGCACAAGTGCTCAAATAAGAAAGAAAACGTGGCTGGGTTCGGGGTGTAGTGGGCGGAGTTAATCGAAAAATAATAAAGCTACCCCGTCACCCCGTTCAGCCCGATCTCTAGGAGCGGAATTTTCGGCACACAACTCGATGATTCATTTTGAAGAGACGAATTCACGGACAGCCTTGATTGGGGACAGTCACGACATCTGCCCTCATCTCCCTGTGGCGACGAGTCATGATACCATAAGCATATATCAGACGGTAAGACAGACATAAATGGCCAACTCTCAAACTAAATTTATCGACAATCACCTTGAGTTCGTAACCGTCCTTGAGTCCAAAGACTGAAAATGTCAGCCCACAAACCGGTAACAAAATTCGAATTTTTTTTTTTAAAGTGATTATATTTTAAAGCGATTAGCGTAGCTTTGTTGAGATCTTCAGGCCACTTCGGTATGTTTCTAGCCGTTTATTTTCTCCGCCAAATTTAGAGGTGAAAAATGCGTCACATAACTTGATGTCACTTGACCTATACACAAATACATTTTCCTCGCTAGATTTAGCGAAAAAATTGACGTCACGTGACGCGATGTCAAGTGACCTATACAAAAATTCAGTTTCCCCGCTACATTTAGCGGGGAAAATTTAGATAATATAGTAAGGGTGCAGGCGGGAGCTGGTGAATGTTAACCATGTTGAATAAACCTGAGACTGGTAGCTGAGTTTAAGACGTCGTCCTGTCCTTTTCTTTTCTTTCGGGAAAATTGACGTCAACACAAATCTAGTTTCTTCGCTATATATATTTAGCGGGAAAAATAGTCACTTCATCCAGCAAAATCGAACGCGTGTTTTGGTTAGAGGAATCAAAAAGGTCTAACTTTCCGTTTAGGGCGAAATAAAGATAGGTCGAAACGTGTTTGGGTGAAATGACTGTGGTTTGACTGACTTCAGTAGACATAAAAAAGTAATTGTGTTGTATTTTTATATAGTAAAGAAGTTATCCCCAGTGGGCGTCCGGTGTCTCAGCGGCAGATGAGAAATTTAGCCAGTGCAGTACAACCGCTAGCCTGAGGTCTTTTACGTGCACCACGCAGTAGTGATACACGACCGTACGCCGGTACGATGCTCATCCAGATCGAAACGGGCAGGGGTGGGGATTAAGCCCAGGATCTCTAGATTCTGCAGTTCGAGTTTCCCTCAACGCGCTCCGAGCTGGCGAGCGCTAGCCCACTCGGCCACCGATCCACCTCTATAAACAGAAAAAAAAAAAAAACGCCGAGAAAACGTTTTATAAAAGTAGGTTCTCAACACCCATCCTCTCGTTTTCCAAATCCTTTCAAGAAAAGCAGAAAAAAGAAAATCCCCAGTTCCTGGTGCATTGAACCCGCGTTCCAGAAACTTGAAAGCAGCTTCCGAATTCCAGAGGAGGAAAGATAACGATCCTGGATTGGTGATCGTTCGCAGGGAAGATCGGAAATTGGGGTGACACTGATCTACCTTTTCAGACATCACCGCAGTCTCATTTCGAACACCAGCAATGCCCCCCCCCCCCCCCCCCCCCCCCCGGTGCAACCACACAAAAACACACACAAACAAAGACAGCTATCGAAGTATGGAAGCAGAAAAGGAGGAGAAAGAAGAAACAGTCAGTTTACTCTAAGGGTGTCTTGGAGAAAAGTGGAGCCCCTAGAGGGAGGGGGAATAATGCCGGCGGCCGAGTGCCACGCATAAGGGAACCCCAAATGGTGTCTCCCCCATCCAGTGGTCCCCAGTGAGGAGACATTCTCTCGGTGGGGCTTTTGTCGCACGGCGACACCGACTCTCGAAAAGTGGCGGCAGGCTGTGGCAAAGTTGTTTCAGGTGCAGCGACAACCGGCCGCCGTCCAAGACTAGTCCGTTTCATCTAGATGCCTGAGGGGGACCCTGCGTGTCTATTTCACAAAGGTATTGCTCTCGTTGCTGCGAAAGCCTCCTTTCAACCCCTGAAAGAGAGCTTGAGAGTAGAGCAGGAGCAGATTGACAGCAGCGGGACCAATGGACCGCCGTCTTTCCATCGTGTGACAGCGCTTCTTTGCGTAAACCCACTCGCGGCACCCGTGGTCACGGGACTCTCCAGACCGGCAGTTAATTGGTCCTTCCGGCAGCCCGTGGTTCCAGTCCATTGTCAGTTTAGCGGGAGCAGGAACTATTCGAGAATCGGCCGCGTTGGTCGAAGTGCACGGGAGGGACGCCTGGGTAAACAAAACACCCTGCTCGGCGTGTAGCTTGCTGCACGGGCAGTCGAGTGGGATGACGATCGGAGGGATTATAGGGTGCTCGCACACCTTCCTAGGGTAGCCCTACGGGCCCTTCAATGGCTGCGACTCCCTGGAGGCAGGGGGTCTCGGGTCGTCTCTTGAGGCGGTCATCTTGAGACTCGTGGAAGCGGCTCGGAGGAGAGAGATTTCGAGTTTGTTTTCAACGTGAAACGTTTCTTGGTTATTTGCTCCGGATTTCGTGAAGCAGCAGCATTTCGTGAAGCTGTGGCCTGGAACGTCCCATAATGCGACGCGCGCAGTCTAGCACTATGGGACGTCACGGACCTACACAGCAATTCAGTTTCTCCGCTAACTTTAGCGGGGAAGTTTAATTGGCGTATAGGTCACGCGACATCAGGTCACGTACGTCAATTTCTCCGCTAAATTTCGCGGCAAAATTGACGTCTCGTGACCTGGTGCCACGTGATGCTAGAAAGTTTCACGTATGCAACACAATTGCCCAGGCAATTTGCCATACATGTTTTTATTTCCGGAATTTATTTCGTCGAACGAAGATCCGTGATTTCTTTTGACTGATTTATGTAAATCAATGTTAAGGCTTTTCTTAAATAAAAAATTGAGCAGATAATTTTGTCAATGACTCCGTGTAAGTGACGTTCTAGATATGAACTGTGTATATATTAACAACACTAGTCTTATACGAACGACACTTTTATTTTAATTATTTTTTAACCATAAAGGGGAATACAATCTATATGATTATTAGACTAGAGCCGTTTTTATAATAATATAAAAGAAATCTTTGAGCATGCAAGTATATTAACCAAGCACAGCATGGGTCAATTAATGACTACATATTAACTAGAGTACTTATTCTAGAGTCCATAAAATTCGTTACTTTGCTCGCTATATACTTTTAAGTTAGAGCCACTGGTGCTCGAGTTAAATGTAAAAAGTGAAAACGCTACATAAAAAAAGCTCTATTGTAAACCGAACAATTGCCGGAGATTTAGCGTCTCCTCGTAATAAATATTTAATATTTGTTTATTAATACTAACAATCTGTTAAAGTTGACATCTTCAGCAATGTCTCTTTGGAGGTTCTGAACGGAGGCGAAAAAACAGCACTATGGTTGGAGCAATGATATAGGTTGGTGTTGTATACGCGTTCCCTAGAAAAAGTAACTGAATGCCGTAACTCGTTTCGCAGTCAGAATTACCTAAAATAGGTTATTCGTCCCCGTGCACGAAGAGTGACGACATCGTTACTTCGTACAGCGAAAGTTGAGCCAGTTGCAAGTAACGTGACTCTTGTAAGTTGTAACGCGTTACGTGCAGGTTTCAAATTCCGATCGAGGGAAGTTCTGGGGAATAGAACCACATTCGGGTGGTGTGATCCTTTTCGCGGGTTCAATTCTGCGCAAAGCTTGGAGTGGAGTTCCACTAGGTGGAACTACATAACCTTACTCGACGGCTTAGAAATCGCGAAGGTGGCAACTCTGTTGAAACACACACACACACACGCACAAACACACACACACACACAAACACACACAAACACACACACACACACGCACGCGCGCGCGCACACACACACACACACACACACACGCACGCGCCTTTTTATTTTTATTTTTTTTTAGTTGGCGACATTAGAGCGTTTCAAGTATTAGCACCAAGTAGCTTGCCATTACCCGAGAGCAGAGTCGGTTGACTGTTGGCAGACAAACAGCGAATTCTGAACGGACTAGTCGCTCGATCGCACTCGAGAACCGCGAACACGGAATACACGGCCTTGCTCGCCCCACACGACAGGCCCTTCATCACTCGCTTAGCGACACCTCTCGGGCGAAAACCGAAACCCGTTCGACAACACGGCCACTTCATACGTTTCCCGAGTTTACAAAACCCAGACCGGGTGGTCTGGCGAGTCCACCCCGGGACCACCCTTGGAGCGTGTCGGACGGGTGAAAGGTGACACCGGGCGCACCGTGACAGAGATGATTAGTGAGGGCGGCCACCAGTGGCCGTGTTTTTCGCACCCTTTTGGGCCGGCGAGGTGCGAACCGCGCTCCTTGTCGGCTGGCACTTTACAAACTGACCCTCGGTGCGGAAGCGTTCCTCGGCGGAGGAGTCGATGCGAGACGCGTGCTTCCACTCCCCGCACGGGGCATTCTTCCCTCGAAGCCGAAGCCCTCACATTCATGCTGCGTGGAGCTGCCTCCAAGTCATGTCGGGAGTCTAGACACGAAACATTCCAGGGCGTCTTCTTTCCCACAACGCACGCGCTGAGCTTGTCGGTCGACCGCATCCAGCCACTCACAAAACAATCCCGACAAACGGCGTTGTCTAAAAAATTACCAGCGACCGTGCTCCCTAAAGTCCTAGATTGCGTGGAAATTCACTGATTAAGGAGTGATCGTTTAATTAGAATAAATTAAGGCAGTCGTTACTGTGAGTGAAGAACAATTGTTAATTGTTCTTCATTTTACGGGGAAATTGACGTCACGTGACCTGACGACGCGCGATATTTCCCTGTTCAATCTAGCAAAGAAGTTGACATCAGGTAACCGGACGTCATGCGATATAGTCACGTGACGTGACGTCATGGGCACATGACGTCAGGTCATGCGGTCACGTCCTGGTGTCACGTGATACCATGACGTCCCGTGACTTGACGTCACATGACGTCAGGTCACGTAACGTCAATTTTCTCGCTAAATTAAGCGGGGAAATGCAAAGACGGATGGTCCAAACCCTGGGATTAAGGGGTTTCGTTCAAAAACAATTCCTGCGCTTTGAGACGTAATTTGTGCAGGGACAAGCATGACGTTCCGCTCGCTCATTTTCATTGCGGAAGTTGCCTTGTCAAATCAAGTGGATTTTTTTATTGCTTTGTAGATTGCAGTGTTCCGCCCATCATGTGCTCTACGAAAAAGTACACGTCTTGGACGTTCTTTCGAATATACCTTCGTGAAGCCAGCAACAGCTGACGCCATTTTACGAACGCCGTCTCGGCTTTGGCTAGCAGACGGCGTTCGTAAAATGGCGTCAGCTGTTGCTGGCTTCAAGCGGCGGTACCATGCGTGCTTCCATTCATTCGGCGTTCGTTGCCATGGTGACGGCGAGGAAAGCAGACGTGCGGAAGAACGCTGCGGCGCAGCGATACCAGGTGCGTTCTATGGCCCTTCCCGCATGCTTTTCAATGGGCGGAAGGCGAACAAAAAGAGTTCGAAATAAGGACTTAACGCAGAAGGCTGAATTTCTCCAGCGCCTCATAATTTGACGAGCCTTACACGAAAAGGACGTTTTTTTGGCCATCCCGCGTCCTGTTTTTTTTTTTATCCGCAACATGGGTCTAAAGTATCAAACTGCCCCTTTTTCATTAAGAGTTATTCGCATGAGCAACCCCTCCTCACCCAGCTGCGGAAGCTCGAGATCGAAGCTTTGACAAAATATCTTACGCGACATTTAACAATTCGTGGCCTCTGTGGTTGTGCGCTTGACCGTGAGTTCCTGTGGGGCATTTTAGCCACTGTAACAATTCAAAGGGACACGACCAAGGACATTGCTATAATTAAATGATGGCACAAAACACCATTAACTGGTAAATGTCTCTCATTTGTTTAGCGAACGAGATTGATGGGTGAGCAATATTTCTCCCTAAAGACCCCGGAGACAGTCACATGGGCAGAATGTCTTCCAGCCCTTTAATCACCGAAACGTTACACTCATTGGTTCATGATACCGATGACTCCTCATATTGGTTTGAATTGACCAAGCTAAGATGTGTCACTGGGCGCATTAACACGCATGTAGGCGAACACACACGCAAGGAAAATGAGCGAAACAGAGAGCACAAGTAAGTAGTCCAAGGCTGTCATCAAAACTAGCAGCGTTGTAGACTGTGCTTGAGATACGTTATGTGTCAACTTAGGCGCAAAACATTGCTGTTTGAAACTATCATATTACAAGTGAAACGGTGACGACGGTACGTTCGCGCTGAGAATGTGCTCAGGACTGCGCATCTACAAGAAATCTGGGACAAAATACTGCTGAAAAAATAACAATGATAAAAAAAAAAAATCCAACTCCGCTACTGACAACGCCAACCTTACCAGGTTCACGCAGGAGTGTCAATTCTGTACGGCAACCTTCTAATGCCTAGCTGTTCCCGACAATCTCGAGGCGCTACTTGATTGATGCCATCTACGCTGTGGCGGCAGCCCATCGCACAACCGACCGAAAACAAATCGTTCGCTAATTGGGGAACTGGCGGATCCTCGGTCCACCGGGACCGGGGTGGGCAGGACCGCGATGGCCCGCCGCCGCTCGTCTACGCAGTAGGGGCCATCCATCAAAAAGGGGTCCCGCGCAGTCCATTCAGGCTCACGAGCACCCCGGAGGAAACTCTGCCTGCCACGCTCTGCCACCGGCACGGAGGAACCGACGCCCTGTCGTCCCAGCCGCCGCGAGAAACGTGTACTCCTGCAAGCATCCCGTGGGGCCCCGGAAGTGACGTCAGAGTTCGCCTTCATTCTCGATATTGGAGGGTGGAACCTAAGGGAGACTGGGTTCGCTAGGGGCGCCCGTGGATGGAAGAGGTGTGTCGTGGAGGACCGCTAATTCGCGTATTCATCATGACGGACTTGTCGCTTCGTCATCCATCACGCCAGCCCAAAGCTCGCGCCCCCTCGTTTTTTTCCTCGAGTCATCGCGTTTTATAAGCGTCTTCCTTTTTCTTTTGTACCTGGCTTCGAGCATCGTGCCCTTCAATAAAGACACTCTTATTCATGATTTCGTCTCACTCGGAATGTTCGCTTCAACCTAGCCGCGCGAACGTCATCAACTCTTCGCTCTTTACCGAGCGTTGAGGTGCTGGAAGTGTAGAAAAAGTGCGCTTTGTGACAACGACCTTTCGCAAGCGCAATCCTCGAAGAGTCCGCTTCCGCTCACGCCCACGTAACTCGGAATCCAAGAATGGGGGGAAGTCGAGGAACGAGGCACTTCCGGTTCGTCACCTTCCGGGCTCGTCGGGTACCGAAGTGAGTGAACTGTAGCGCCGCAATGAACCGGTCGACGGCTAGACGTTGACAGATAAGGATTGCGGCCTTTGGATCCGTAGGGTTCTGTCTGTCAAAGACCCGTCGTGGCGACGGTACGGTACTGAATGCATCATTGTTGCCTGTCTGTCATGGTAAGCTGTCGCTGCTCTTGGGCGACATAAGGCGTGACAATTGCGGCGGCGTTTTTTGTATAAGAATCGTGTGAATTGTTACGCTCAAGAGCTGTCCCCAGTCCATCACATCGTGCGCCATGTGTAAGGGGGAACACTCGAGGGAAGAAAAAAAATATATTGCAAAAAACTCATCTGAGTCTATCTATTCTACTTTCTATTTTAAGGATATTGACTCGTGCGGTTATACCAAAAAAGTCAAATGAACGTGTTCTCGCAAATAAAAGCTTAAATAAAATATATGAACAGAAAGCATATCCCTACAAAACAATAAGAACAAAAAACATCACATTTTGAACGGCAGGACAGCGCATGGTAATATTATGACGTTTAATAGGGCACGGGTAGATGTGAACGGCTTCGAAAAAAGCAACATGCCAAAGTGATTTTGTAAAACTTACACTTATCTACCGTTGCAATCAACGCGTCAAAATTTGCAATCTAAGAGTAATACTTTTTGTCAGTTCATGATGTGCTTATACACATTATAGTGAGCTTATCTGACAATATTTCTTTGTTGCGTGAAAATACCTGCATATGTTGCACATATCCTTCTTTAATCCGAATAATAATAATATTAATATGAATAATACTTTATTTAAATAACAAATTACAAAGGCAATAGTGCTGACCTACAAAAGCAGCGCCCTGTTTGTGTGCATAAGACAGGCAACCAGCAAGAATGCATGTACAAACTATCTTGATGTGAACAAGTAAATACAACGGATTCATGCTTGATGGAAACAAACAAATAACACGAATGTATGCTCAATACATGAAAAAAGAGAGAACAACGAATATCAGCACACAAAAACAATAATTGAGGAAAATATGGATCAAGCAGACACTCAGAAGTCAGGCACATACCACACTAGGCCAAAAACAATCCGAATAATCCAAATAATTAACTCGTTTTTTTTTTTTTCATAATCCCGTAACATGTGTTGAGCGCTGCCGACTAGAAAACGATTTGGCAGTCGTAAATGGGTTAGGGGAACTCAGTTGATTTATAATGACATTTCGGCCAAATGAGATTTGAGTTGCCGTGCTTAAATGACACTTACACTGAATGTCATTTGGCGCAAATGGCATTTTAGGTGTCGTCTGACAAAGGTATTAGAATCAGTGTTGTACACGTTCCTCAAAAAAGGAACGAAATCTTGTTCCTCGTTCCTTCTGATTTTTGGAACGCGTTCCCGTTACAAGTTCTATATGTGAGAAAGGAACTCGTTCCCGTTACCGTTGCAGAAATGGAACGTATCGTTACATATACGTTACATTTGTATTTTGCTGATTACCATAGTTAGTTAGATCCAGCAAAGTTTTTTTCTTTTTTTTTTTTTATCTATCCCATCAAGTGGCAACAGACAAATTTGAATGACGTGATGGAAGGTCACCAGGAGAAGAAAACAAGAGGAAGCAGGGTTTCATTTGGTGATACAGTCACCTCTAAACGCCTCAGCTCCTAACCATATTCATGTTTGAGGTGGGCGATTAAGACGAGCCAAATGTACTGTTACACCACATTGCACGAGCGTTTTACAACAACCTCACACGTTTCAATCTAACAAAGTCCCTCGTTTGAACTTGACAACAGTTGCTTCTCAGTGTTGCTGTCCGCAAGACGAGCAACTGAACAAGAGGGAAGGGCTTTTGGAAGGTCAGACTTGAAAACTACAAGTCCTTCGTTGTGAATGTACATTCGAAAGAAAACCCGCGCGTCTACCTTCCCGCACAACACTTGGAGAGCCAATCGCCGCAACTTACGGGGGCAGCTCAGCGAGTGACGATGCCGAAACATATGTTTAGACCAAAAAACGCAGTCTGAGTTATGACATTAAGCAATACAAAATGTCACGCTTGCATCGCTTAACTTAGACTGCGTCTCTTGGTCTAAACATATTTTTCGGCATCGTCATTCGCTGAGCTGACTCCGTAAGTTGCGGTGATTGGCTCTCCAAGTGCTGTGCGGGAAAGTAAACGCACGGGCTTTTTTTTAGAGTGTTGGATTCGTCGTTCCTTTTGAAGGTGGGAAACAAGGGGAGAAGAAATCTTTTTTTTTTTTTTTGCATCCTTGAAGTGACTAAAATTTGGGATACAAGGGTGTCTTCGATGTCTGGTAACCTGTTCTTTTGTTGTAGCTGTAGGTCTCTTTCTGGAAGTTCAGTAAGGGCTGTAGTCGGGCCTTAGATTTCTGGGTGTATGAGGATTCGCCGAAGCAAAGAAAGTAGCTGAGTTTCAAACGTCCCTCTTTCAGTGTCTTTTCCTTCGACCAAAAATTTTGCTTTCTGTACCGCAGTCTGGAGCACTAAAAAAAAAAAAAAAAGAATATCCTCTAGCTCTCTGGCACCCGGCTGTTACCAAGCGAGGACGACACAAAATAAACATTAAAGGGGCCCTGCAATCATATTTAAGCGTCTGCCTTTTTTGCGGTTTCCACGTCTCTTGGGGTTCGGGAAAGCCAGCGGGCATGGAGAGAGTAACTAAATATCAGTGCGTCATATTTTAACCGGACGACGTGGAAACCTCTTCCGCCTACGAGGGCAACCCACGTTGCCGAAAGCGCGCGAAATGTGACGTCTTTGGTCCTGGGCTTACTACTGGTCAGAGCCGCTAAAAGCTTTTTTTTTTTAGTCGAGATACAAAATATAAGTGTCGCGAACCGTTTCAATAATGTATGAAACTAGTTTTTGTTCAGTATTTTAGATCAGAAAAGAAACAAATGCAGTTTGTAAAGTACAGAAACATGAAATGATCCATCGACGTACCCGCCACCAAGCGGCGGAAAAAACGGCGCATACTAGAAAGGGCTAGTGGGATGAGGCCCCCGACCGCCCCCGAGGAACGGCAAGCGTAGAAAACTCCCGGGTGTACGCGGCGGCGCTGCGATCGTATTCCGGCTCGAGCATCCGACCGCTTCCAAGCCTTCCGAAGGCCTTCGGCGCGGGCTTGGTTGACGATTTGGCCATTTGGTGGTATGGCAGAGTGAAGTGGCTCCCGTTCTGAACTGATCTTTACCCCGTGTTTGCTGTCGTTTGCGGCCAATGAAGTGTTATGCCGAATTAGTCGTTAATCGCGCAGCAAATGCATTGCGAGCCGCCCTGGCCGCCCGCTTCATACAGCCTATCCAAAACATGCTTTAGTGGCGCCCTCTCGAGCCGTCGACACGGAGTGCGGCAGCCGTGAACCCTCGATGAGCCCACTACCCTTCCTCTAGTTCACGGCCACTCAAGCCAGGACCTACGACGTCATGAAGGAGGTTATTTTTTGCTTGTTTGTGTAATTCTAATTTGCCTATAACTTTTAAAATAAAGCGAAATTTGAGAAAAGAAAAGGTTCATTAAGTTACTACGTTCAGTGCGCTCAGGTTCGGTGCTAATTAAAAACCAGTCAAAAAGTCATTGCAGGGCCCCTTTAAGATAAGTAACCAAAAAGTTAACGAGATCCTGCTCTTCGGAAAGATATATATATATATTTTTTTTTTACTTTGAGAATTTCCCTCTTGGGAATAAAATACAAATTGCCCAATGAACAAAAAAAAAAAAGGAATGTCGTTCCTTTTTTCGTTCCAGTTAAATGTAACGCGTTTCCGTTTCAGTTCCACCGAAAGAAAACGGAACGACGGCGTTCCTTCGTTCCTGCTAAAGGGAACACGTTCCAGGAACGCCGTTCCTTGGAACGCCGTTCCGTACCACACACTGCCCAAAATCACACACAACCGAAGGTCTTGCTATGTCAGAGCTCTGTAATTGATAAAGATAAACAATAATCGTAGCCTTGCGCAAAACCGACACAACCTTAGTTCTTACGGGATTCAAAGATATGTTATTCTTACACCAAATTTGCAGAGCATCAATGTCAAGTTGCAGGAGCCTACAGTGTCCCGACGTGCAAATAGTACAAAATATTTTTTCATCATCGGCGGACAAAAGCACACCTTAGTTGACGATGCTTGAATCAAGGTCATTTACGAAGATGTTAAAAAGTAGCTGTTCGAGGTTCGACCCTTGCGGCACTCCGGATGTTATGGTAAGCAAACGATCTTTGCCCAAAGTAAGATACAGTGTTCGAACGACAACAAAGATAGCTGCCAAACCAGTTACAAAAGCCAGAACCAAGACCAAGCTTAGATAACTTCATTAAAAACAGTATTTGATCCACAAGGTCTAACGCCTTAGAACAATTAAAATAGATTAGATCAATTTTTCCTCGGGACTCAACTTCTTTGCTTTGCGAACTCCATGAAAGTTACAACGTTAGTTTCCACTGATGGACCACGACACAATCCATGCTGGTTCGGATTGAGAATATGCTTAAAATAAATACTGAAATTTTTAAAAATAGATTTTTATAAAAATGAATCTTTTACAAAAGTAATTTGTACTGCTAATAACTTAAAGGGTACCGCAGCCTAAATTGGGGGTCGTTAGTTGTTTTTTTTTGTTTCAAAGCCTCGTGGCAGGTGCCAGGACCCCCTCGTGGAAGTGTCCACAAAATTTCAGCTCACAATTTTAAGAATAAAGCACATAAAACTCATTTTTAAATTCTCGTATTGCAACTCACTCGATAAACGAGCCGTGACGTAACAAAATCAGGATACCGTCTCCTTACGACTCCCCTTGCTCCGTCGGTCACGTAGCGTCGCTCAACGCATCTCGGTTTCATAATATAAGCAACAACAGCGTGCTACAAACAAGAACAAAAAGGGAGAACATAGAGAAGGACAAACACAGCGATGACCTACAACTCACGTTCCTTCTTCTACTTCCTTGTAAGGAGCATCACCATCTCGGTTTCATAATATAAGCAACAACAGCGTGTTACAAACAAGAACAAAAAGGGAGAACATAGAGAAGGACAAACACAGCGATGACCTACAACTCACGTTCCTTCTTCTACTTCCTTGTAAGGAGCATCACCATCTCGGTTCATAATATAAGCAACAACAGCGTGTTACAAACAAGAACAAAAAGGGAGAACATAGAGAAGGACAAACACAGCGATGACCTACAACTCACGTTCCTTCTTCTACTTGCTTGTAAGGAGCATCACCATCTCGGTTTCATAATATAAGCAACAACAGCGTGTTACAAACAAGAACAAAAAGGGAGAACATAAAGAAGGACAAACACAGCGATGACCTACAACTCACGTTCCTTCTTCTACTTGCTTGTAAGGAGCATCACCATCTCGGTTTCATAATATAAGCAACAACAGCGTGTTACAAACAAGAACAAAAAGGGAGAACATAAAGAAGGACAAACACAGCGATGACCTACAACTCACGTTCCTTCTTCTACTTGCTTGTAAGGAGCATCACCATCTCGGTTTCATAATATAAGCAACAACAGCGTGTTACAAACAAGAACAAAAGTGAACTGGGGAACACAGCCACAGTCTCGGCAGTGAATGCCTAGATTGCAAGAGGACAGTTTTGTTCGTGTTCTAATGATGCTGTCGCAGCTGATGATTGAGACATCTACCAGCTTATCCGACAAACATCTCGGGTGTCTCGGGAGAGTGGCTTTATGTTGGTAAAATGGGGAACCGAAAAAGGCGTGACGTCACCATTACTGGCTTTAGTACCTCCTTACGTCACAGGTTTGGTAGAGCGACGAAACGAAAATGTGTGTATCAAAATCTTAGCTTTTCGAACTAATTCCCCGATGAAAGCTTAGTTATTTTGGTTTGCTAATTTAGCCACGTAAGGAAACGTACGTAAAATAGCGCGAGACGTGATGACCCAGGGTCGATATACTAGGCTGGAGAGACCCTTTAACTAAATCAAGCTAAGAAATATTAATATGCATTTACGAGGAAAGGAGTGATTGAAGCACTACCTCTACGTAAAATAAAATCCGATTCGACAGCTGAGCCTGCGCTAGTCCATAATGCGTGAGTCCTGCGCGAGTCCATAATGTGTCGCATTCCCCGGACGCGCCTCTCGGTTGCTGATTCTCTGGGGATGTGGTGATAAAATACTGAACGGGAGTTCCTCCTCCAGGAAGTAAAAGCGGCGAGTCCGAGCAGTACCACCGTGAAAACGAGGCCTGCGCATGACGTCATCCTTAGTGGATCCCCGAACCGCCCCAAGCGCAGAGGTGGACCAATTTCTTTTATTTTCCAATTCAATCACACCTTACCAGAAGAAGCTACAAATTAATAAATTACATTACAAATTAGCAAAGCCAAAAGGAATGAATGACAAATAAAATTACTTGTACAAAGTAGGAAAATTTCTTTTAAATTATTTGTTTTCATCTCCTTATAAAAAAGAAAAGCAATTAATACTTCCAGGCTACAGATCATTTTATTTACATTATAAATACTTAATATTCCTGTTCTAAGCTGCCATGCCAGGCCCGAAGCATAGCGCAGCTGATCGTGAGGAGAGAGACAAAGTTTAGGGGCTGGGGGTTATTTTGCAGTTTTATATTAGCCTACGCAATTATGGCGCTCGTTAGCGCTAAATCTAGCAGTTCCGTTAGCGCACGTTACACGAGAAAGGTTTTCCGTTTAACCGTTTTTCCGTTTTTCCACCGCGACGAAAGATCCAAGCATCACGCGCTTGCATCCGTTCAGAGCAACATTAGAGAATAGTTTAAATATGAAACTGCAACGCGGCCGGTCGACAGTCGTGTCCGCTCGCGTCGGCAGAAGAGGTGTCGTGTACCGACACTTCGCCGAGAAGCGTTCGCGCGTCGCAAGCAGCAAGTTGTCGGCGATCATTTCCTAGCTTGCTGGGTTTACCGAACCGTTCAGGACCTGCATCTCCCGTAGGAGTGCGAGGCCTGTTGAAAATCGTAGTCGCAAGGAAGCCGCTGACGTCGCGCTCATGACGGCCGCCAGTTTCTTACTGCGCTCTTCTTGGCTCTAACCAACTTTTCGCGCGTCACGTATTTTGCTTAAAGAAACGCAAAGAATCTGCGTACACACGCAGCTTCCGAAAGATAGCGTACGCAAAAATAGCGCCCGCAAAGCCCAAAACGCGGTTTGCGTTCGGGGCATGCGCGTTGGCGACGATGGTATTCTTTGCGTACACAAAGCTTTCGTACACACTATTCTAAAACTTACTATTTATTCGACAAAACTAAATGATTCCCTTCTTTGCCGCCTGTAGTCGTTTGGGACAAGCGGAATAGGTACGCTTGCCTGCTCCGTTTTATGTTCCCCCACGATGTCTGAAGAAAACTAATATAAACATCCTGCAGCTGGCGTGTTGCAACTTTTAAATTAAAAAAAAAGTTAGCTTTTTTGTTTCGATCAACCAAATGTCTCGTTATTGGTTGCTCTATTCTGAAACCTTGTATCCCTGCACTCAATTAATCCCCCCTTAAACTGTAGATCCTGTCGCTAAGAAAATGCACTGCTCGTTCGTCCTTTTCCGAAGACCAACTTCACCATTAAGCTTTTTCTTTTTTTTTTTTTTTTTTTTTTTTTTTTTTTTTTTTTTTTTTTTTTTTTTTTTTTTTTTTTTTTTTTTTTTTTTTTTTTTTTTTTTTTTTTTTTTTTTTTTTTTTTTTTTTTTTTTTTTTTTTTTTTTTTTTTTTTTTTTTTTTTTTTTTTTTTTTTTTTTTTTTTTTTTTTTTTTTTTTTTTTTTTTTTTTTTTTTTTTTTTTTTTTTTTTTTTTTTTTTTTTTTTTTTTTTTTTTTTTTTTTTTTTTTTTTTTTTTTTTTTTTTTTTTTTTTTTTTTTTTTTTTTTTTTTTTTTTTTTTTTACTTTGAGAATTTCCTCTTGGGAATAAAATACAAATTGCCCAATGAACAAAAAAAAAAAAGGAATGTCGTTCCTTTTTTCGTTCCAGTTAAATGTAACGCGTTTCCGTTTCAGTTCCACCGAAAGAAAACGGAACGACGGCGTTCCTTCGTTCCTGCTAAAGGGAACACGTTCCAGGAACGCCGTTCCTTGGAACGCCGTTCCGTACCACACACTGCCCAAAATCACACACAACCGAAGGTCTTGCTATGTCAGAGCTCTGTAATTGATAAAGATAAACAATAATCGTAGCCTTGCGCAAAACCGACACAACCTTAGTTCTTACGGGATTCAAAGATATGTTATTCTTGCACCAAATTTGCAGAGCATCAATGTCAAGTTGCAGGAGCCTACAGTCTGCCGACGTGCAAATACTACAAAATATTTTTTCATCATCGGCGGACAAAAGCACATCTTAGTTGACAATGCTTGAATCAAGGTCATTTACGAAGATGTTAAAAAGTAGCTGTTCGAGGTTCGACCCTTGCGGCACTCCGGATGTTATGGTAAGCAAACGATCTTTGCCCAAAGTAAGATACAGTGTTCGAACGACAACAAAGATAGCTGCCAAACCAGTTACAAAAGCCAGAACCAAGACCAAGCTTAGATAACTTCATTAAAAACAGTCTTTGATCCACAAGGTCTAACGCCTTAGAACAATTAAAATAGATTAGATCAATTTCTCCTCGGGACTCAACTTCTTTGCTTTGCGAACTCCATGAAAGTTACAACGTTAGTTTCCACTGATGGACTACGACACAATCCATGCTGGTTCGGATTGAGAATATGCTTAAAATAAAGACTGAAATTTTTAAAAATAGAGTTTTATGAAAATGAATCTTTTACAAAAGTAATTTGTACTGCTAATAACTTAAAGGGTACCGCAGCCTAAATGGGGGTCGTTAGTTGTTTTTTTCAAAGCCTCGTGGCAGGTGCCGGACCCCCTCGTGGAAGTGTCCACAAAATTTCAGCTCACAATTTTAAGAATAAAGCACATAAAACTCTTTTTAAATTCTCGTATTGCAACTCACTCGATAAACGAGCCGTGACGTAACAAATTCAGACTACCCGTCTCCTTACGACTCCCCCTTGCTCGTCGGTCACGTAGCGTCGCTCAACGCATCTCGGTTTCATAATATAAGCAACAACAGCGTGTTACAAACAAGAACAAAAAGGGAGAACATAGAGAAGGACAAACACAGCGATGACCTACAACTCACGTTCCTTCTTCTACTTCCTTGTAAGGAGCATCACCATCTCGGTTTCATAATATAAGCAACAACAGCGTGTTACAAACAAGAACAAAAAGGGAGAACATAGAGAAGGACAAACACAGCGATGACCTACAACTCACGTTCCTTCTTCTACTTCCTTGTAAGGAGCATCACCATCTCGGTTTCATAATATAAGCAACAACAGCGTGTTACAAACAAGAACAAAAAGGGAGAACATAGAGAAGGACAAACACAGCGATGACCTACAACTCACGTTCCTTCTTCTACTTCCTTGTAAGGAGCATCACCATCTCGGTTTCATAATATAAGCAACAACAGCGTGTTACAAACAAGAACAAAAAGGGAGAACATAGAGAAGGACAAACACAGCGATGACCTACAACTCACGTTCCTTCTTCTACTTCCTTGTAAGGAGCATCACCATCTCGGTTTCATAATATAAGCAACAACAGCGTGTTACAAACAAGAACAAAAAGGGAGAACATAGAGAAGGACAAACACAGCGATGACCTACAACTCACGTTCCTTCTTCTACTTCCTTGTAAGGAGCATCACCATCTCGGTTTCATAATATAAGCAACAACAGCGTGTTACAAACAAGAACAAAAAGGGAGAACATAGAGAAGGACAAACACAGCGATGACCTACAACTCACGTTCCTTCTTCTACTTCCTTGTAAGGAGCATCACCATCTCGGTTTCATAATATAAGCAACAACAGCGTGTTACAAACAAGAACAAAAAGGGAGAACATAGAGAAGGACAAACACAGCGATGACCTACAACTCACGTTCCTTCTTCTACTTCCTTGTAAGGAGCATCACCATCTCGGTTTCATAATATAAGCAACAACAGCGTGTTACAAACAAGAACAAAAAGGGAGAACATAGAGAAGGACAAACACAGCGATGACCTACAACTCACGTTCCTTCTTCTACTTCCTTGTAAGGAGCATCACCATCTCGGTTTCATAATATAAGCAACAACAGCGTGTTACAAACAAGAACAAAAAGGGAGAACATAGAGAAGGACAAACACAGCGATGACCTACAACTCACGTTCCTTCTTCTACTTCCTTGTAAGGAGCATCACCATCTCGGTTTCATAATATAAGCAACAACAGCGTGTTACAAACAAGAACAAAAAGGGAGAACATAGAGAAGGACAAACACAGCGATGACCTACAACTCACGTTCCTTCTTCTACTTCCTTGTAAGGAGCATCACCATCTCGGTTTCATAATATAAGCAACAACAGCGTGTTACAAACAAGAACAAAAAGGGAGAACATAGAGAAGGACAAACACAGCGATGACCTACAACTCACGTTCCTTCTTCTACTTCCTTGTAAGGAGCATCACCATCTCGGTTTCATAATATAAGCAACAACAGCGTGTTACAAACAAGAACAAAAAGGGAGAACATAGAGAAGGACAAACACAGCGATGACCTACAACTCACGTTCCTTCTTCTACTTCCTTGTAAGGAGCATCACCATCTCGGTTTCATAATATAAGCAACAACAGCGTGTTACAAACAAGAACAAAAAGGGAGAACATAGAGAAGGACAAACACAGCGATGACCTACAACTCACGTTCCTTCTTCTACTTCCTTGTAAGGAGCATCACCATCTCGGTTTCATAATATAAGCAACAACAGCGTGTTACAAACAAGAACAAAAAGGGAGAACATAGAGAAGGACAAACACAGCGATGACCTACAACTCACGTTCCTTCTTCTACTTCCTTGTAAGGAGCATCACCATCTCGGTTTCATAATATAAGCAACAACAGCGTGTTACAAACAAGAACAAAAAGGGAGAACATAGAGAAGGACAAACACAGCGATGACCTACAACTCACGTTCCTTCTTCTACTTCCTTGTAAGGAGCATCACCATCTCGGTTTCATAATATAAGCAACAACAGCGTGTTACAAACAAGAACAAAAAGGGAGAACATAGAGAAGGACAAACACAGCGATGACCTACAACTCACGTTCCTTCTTCTACTTCCTTGTAAGGAGCATCACCATCTCGGTTTCATAATATAAGCAACAACAGCGTGTTACAAACAAGAACAAAAAGGGAGAACATAGAGAAGGACAAACACAGCGATGACCTACAACTCACGTTCCTTCTTCTACTTTCTTGTAAGGAGCATCACCATGGTATAAAGAAAACGAAACAGACGAAACAAAGAACGTTCCGGAAATCTGCGCTCATCACTTCGCGACTTAGTATAACTCTTGGGCAGACAAAAAAAAAAGAAGAAAAAAACGGAAGGGACGCTGATACACTGTCATCGAGTCCCGGGATCTTATCGGCCTTAAACTTTTATCTAATTAGAGGGTCGCCACTCTGCGCCAATTCAACGCATTTTGTGAACTGGGGAACACAGCCACAGTTTCGGCAGTGAATGCCTAGATTGCAAGAGACAGTTTTGTTCGTGTTCTAATGATGCTGTCGCAGCTGATGATTGAGACATCTGCCAGCTTATAGGCCTCCTGCACTGAAGCTTTGAACAAACTGTAGCGCCCTCATTTTGGGTAGTACAAGCTCACTTGATCGAGCCTCGCACTACCTATGGCACGTTGGTTGAGCTTTTTTTAATTCTGTCTGGTCCTGAAGAACGAAAAAACACTTTTGGACGCCAGAAATCGGCCTGACTCAACGCCGCAAGACAACCAAAAGTGCCAAATTCATGACACCACCGCTAGGGTACGCGTCTCTTATATCTGGGTGATGACGTCAAAACACCCGTGAAGCGACGCTTTAATTTTTATTTTTATTTGTCATGTCTACTTTGGAACGCGCGGAACGGCTGTTCTTGGCTCACGCGCTTAGCGTCTTAGCTTTGACGGCGTTCGAATTTTTGTTGTTTCTTTGTATTTTCATCGTGATCTCGCGCTCGGCACCAGAGCTGGCACGCTTCTACATGTGTGACAGTTTACGACGCTAAAGTTTGTACTACCCAAAACAAGGCCTAAAGAGTCCCTTTTTGCAGCACCCCCTGGGGAACGCAGGAGGCCCATCCGACAAACATCTCGGGTATCTCGGGAGAGCGGCTCGATGTTGGTAAAATGGAGAACCGAAAAAGGCGTGACGTCACCATTACTGGCTTTAGTATCTCGTTACGTCACAGGTTTGGTATAGCGACGAAAGGAAAATGTGTGTATCAAAACCTGAGCTTTTCGAACTAATTCCCCGATGAAAGCTTAGTTATTTTGGTTTGCTAATTTAGCCACGTAAGGAAACGTACGTAAAATAGCGCGAGACGTGATGACCCAGGGTCGATATACTAGGCTGGAGAGACCCTTTAACTAAATCAAGCTAAGAAATATTAATATTCATTTACAAGGAAAGGAGTGATTGAAGCACTACCTCTTCGTAAAATAAAATCCGATTCGACAGCTGAGCCTGCGCTAGTCCATAATGCGTGAGTCCTGCGCGAGTCCATAATGTGTCGCATTCCCCGGACGCGCCTCTCGGTTGCTGATTCTCTGGGGATGTGGTGATAAAATACTGAACGGGAGTCCCTCCTCCAGGAAGTGGAAGCGGCGAGTCCGAGCAGTACCACCGTGAAAACGAGGCCTGCGCATGACGTCATCCTTAGTGGATCCCCGAACTGCCCCAAGCGCAGAGGTGGACGAATTTCTTTTATTTTCCAATTCAATCACACCTTACCAGAAGAAGCGACAAATTAATAAATTGCATTACAAATTACCAAAGCCAAAAGGAATGAATGACAAATAAAATTACTGTTACAAAATAGGAAAATTTCTTTTAAATTACTCGTTTTCATCTCCTTATAAAAAAAAAAGCAATTAATACTTCCAGGCTACAGATAATTTTATTTACATTATAAATACTTAATATTCCTGTTCTAAGCTGCCATGCCAGGCCCGAAGCATAGCGCAGCTGATCGTGAGGAGAGAGTCAAAGTTTAGGGGCTGGGGGTTATTTTGCAGTTTTATATTAACCTACGCAATTATGGCGCTCGTTAGCGCTAAATCTAGCAGTTCCGTTAGCGCGTTACACGAGAAAGTTTTTTCCGTGTAACCGTTTTTCCGTTGTTCCACCGCGACGAAAGATCAAAGCATCACGCGCTTGCACCCGTTCAGAGCAACATTAGAGAATAGTTTAAATATGAAACTGCAACGCGGCCGGTCGACAGTCGAGTCCGCTCGCGTCGGCAGGAGAGGTGTCGTGTACCGACACTTCGCCGAGAAACGTTCGCACGTCGCAAGCAGCAAGTTGCCGGCGATCATTTCCTAGCTTGCTGGGTTTACCGAACCGTTCAGGACCTGCTTGAAAATCGTAGTCGCAAGGAAGCCGCTGACGTCGCGCTCATGACGGCCGCCATTTTCGTACTGCGCTCTTCTTGGCTCTAACCAACTTTTCGCGCGTCACGTATTTTGCTTAGAGAAAGGCAAAGAATCTGCGTACGCACGCAGCTTCCGAAAGATAGCGTACGCAAAAATAGCGCCCGCAAAGCCCAAAACGCGGTTTGCGTTCGGGGCATGTGCGTTGGCGACGATGATATTCTTTGCGTACGCGAAGCTTTTGTACACACTATTCTAAAACTTGCTATTTATTCGACAAAACTAAATGATTCCCTTCTTTACCGCGTGTAGTCGTTTGAGACAAGCGGAATAGGTACGCTTGCCTGCTCCGTTTTATGTTCCCCCACGATGTCTGAAAAAAACTAACATAAACATCCTGCAGCTGGCCTGTTGTAACTTTTAAATAAAGAAAAAGTTAGCTTTTTTGTTTCGATCAACCAAATGTCTCGTTATTGGTTGCTCTATTCTGAAACCTTGTATCCCTGCACTCGTTTAATCCCCCCTTAAACTGTAGATCCTGTCGCTAAGAAAATGCACTGCTCGTTCGTCCTTTTCCGAAGACCAACTTCACCATTAAGCTTTTTTTTTTTTTTTTCAACGAAGATTACACTCCTTAAATTTTCGTTCCCGCCTGAACTTTTTTTTTTTCTTTTTACCAACGGGATTGTGCATTCGAGCGCTCCTCCTGTAACCCTTGCACACTTCAGACGAGCTAAGTGCTTTTTATTCTTCAAGCGTGTCCATTAATCACATACTGTCTTCCGATTTATAAATCCCACCCCTCTTAGTCTTTTCCGAGCTGTTTCAATTGTTGTAAACAAAAATCACCCTTAGTTTTTACATGCGGTCGAAAATATACCACTACCACTCCAGGGCAATTCCTTACATTACTAAATTACCTACTCCAAAAAATAATGCATTACCTTACTGATTACCGGGAAAAAGTTTTTCATTACCGTAATGTTCTCACCGCCTCCTCTGCCTAAGCGGCAAACGCGCTGAAGCTCGACGACACCGCAAAGACGCGTCCGTCTTGACGTCGCCGCGTGCTAACACCGCGCCTCATTGTGAGGCGCTGCGAGGCGCGCTGGCGGCAATGCTGACGAGGCAGCGCTGCGTGGATCCACTAGTGATGACGTTTTGGGGGGGATAGGCTCGGGCCTTGTCTTCTAGGTTCTGTCGGTCCGAACGGCGAGTGATTCCGCGAGTCGCCGTGCCATCGTCGGGGAAACCTAGGGGCGCCGCGGACGCCCGATCGGGCAATCTGGTGGATTAGGTGGTCGCGTGGCGGAGCTTAGATTCGCACAGTCATTCCGTCGGATTAGCGGGGAGCGAACCAACCCACCGGTGACTAGTGCACCCCGAGAGTGTACGCTTCGAGATGAGAGCGCACCTCATTCGGTAAATTGAGTTGGAACGCGGCCCCGGTTGTGATGAATCGACGGACGTTCGGGTGGCCTGCCCGGTCGTCCGGGATTGAGACCCAAAGGCGCAGTCGGGTTGGAGCCCCCGCACGAGGCAGACGAAAGTTGATTTCAACGACAAAACTTCCGAAATAGCATCGAGTTTTGCTGCTAAATAAAGCTCGTAGGCATCCTTTTTTTTCTTCTTTTAGTTTGACTTTTTTTCTCTCTCTCTATCCTTTGCGCAGTACCAGTTTCCCAAAGAAGTCTTCATTTTTAGTCTTGGTGTTACTCAGGGATGGGTAAAATACTCCCACAAATGTATTTAAATACAAATACAAAATACATCGAAAACATTTACTTAATTACAAATTCAATTACAATTTTAAGAAAAGTATTTAAATACATTATACAAATACAACGAGCGTATTTGATCATCTTCAAATACTTTTTTCAAATACATTTTGTTCTCAAAGACTGACATCTTAGACTTAAATTTCACCAGGCAAAAAACACCTTGCCCAAATAAAGAGTTTATATATACAAAGCATCAAGGTCTCGCGAAGAATCGAATGTAAAGGTGCAAGCGAACTGGTTTATGTCACATTCAATTTCTCGATTCAATGCTTTCTGTTTTCGAGACCTTGCAATGTTTATGTTGTTTTTATCTGCATAAGCGGATACAACCTAAGCGAAAACAGCATGATCAGAGTAAGATTAATTTAAAAGGCTGAGTTGGTGCACCAAAGCCTTATCAAACATCATGTCGCTTATTCGACGTGTGTAAAAAATTAAATCCCTCAAACAAACAGGCAACAATCATACTCATCCCATTAATTCCTTGTTCTACTGTTCCTTTTTTCCTCTATGTTTGTTCTACGCAAGGCTCAGTAGGTCTCATGCTCGTTTCAAATCACTTCCTTTGCGGAGCGTGCTCACTAGCACATTTGACAGTGAAGAGCAGGGGCCAAAATTGTAGTTGGGGCTGTATTTGAAATTTATGTTTTTGAAATACTCAATATTTAGTATTTAATTACAGTTTACAAATGCATTCTCCAATATGTAAATAAATACAAAGTACTAAAAGTATTTTAAATACGTATCTACTTTATATACTTGTAAATAAAATACCGCCCATCCCCGTGATGTAGCCAAGTTAAAACAACAACGAAATTGTTTTCTTTGTTGATCGGAATGTTGCAAGGACTCAAAGCTGTTCGATAATATCCTCGCCCATTTCATTAAAATCCCGAGGAAAGTAATTTTATTTTCGTCGCTCAGCCCACGTTGTGCGTGAGCATTTAGTGCAACACTTTGGCACGAACGCTTGCGCTAAAGGCTGACATTAGGGACTCGTTGTAGATCGTACGCTAGAGCTCTGCGTTGCTAGCGGGAGCACATGCCGTCACCTTGAAGCATGTATTGAGCACGCGCCCGCTGGCCCGCAATCAGCAGCGTATGATCTTCTAAAACTCTCATATATGGTAAGACAGAGAAAACGCTGGTGTATTGTTGTACTAAGCAAATATGAGTCTATGCAAGTCAGCTAAGTTGCTTAATTAATTTCTGTAAGCATCTTCGAAAAATAACAGTTAAAAAAATCGTTCTTAAATGAAAAAAAAAAAGAAAAACAAATCTAATACTGTAACCGGCTTTAGAGCGCTTGTCGATCCTTGAACGTTTCACTCAATATATGGCATGCTTTGCATTTAAATTAAAGATTCATGTGTCATAAGAAAGCTGTTGGAGAGACAGGGAAAGAGTTGAAATGATCACTTTGATTTGAGCTTGCAGTCTCTACAAAAACTTGAACCAACAATAGGGGGATTAGAGGAAAGACAACATGCGAAACTGGAATAAGAATAGGAATAAAAATAAAAAGAAAATGAACAATTAAAGAAAGTGCAGTTTTATGGAAATAAAATACTCCAATCTCACACTCGATATGCTCAAGTTGCACAGTCATGAAATTAAGAATAAATAGGTATTCGCAATGTCACTTTCTGCTGCAAGTTCTTAGCAAACATAGCACACTTTTTAGCAGTGCGATAGGTCCTCTACCGCAACATTTTACCTACAGGGTAACGTCTGTTATCGAGAACGCCAAGTCGCACTCGGAGGTGCGACCGACAGCGTTCGAATAAAGGAGAATGAATAAAAGTATGTCGAATTATCCTGGTTTATTTCCGCAACCCAAAATTATTTCTCTCGACGAGTGGTGTGTATGGATTAAATGGGATGTGAAAGACTACAAAAACAAAAAAACAAAAAACAGGGTGACGTCCCTTGTTGCCCGTATCTGACGACTCACTTCGAGAGAAACCTAATTTATGTCTCAATGAAATTTTAAAAATAGATCTTGTTGCCCATTTGCGTGGACAATCTTGTGAAACAGAACCAAGTGACAACCACCTGTCCTTTCGACTTACTTCATCACCTTCGTGTTCACTCACGGTAGTTAGTAAATACGCAAATGATGGGCGGCTGTCTCTTCGCTTAAGCCGCACTCAAACTGCTCATGCATCGCACAAAAGGCACGATGTTCGCTGCAACCAAAAATGACAGAGTTATGTGCGGACACTCCTCAGGCACGGTCCAAGTGTGTTTGCTTCATACATGCTTCGAAGTTCTAACATGTCTGTAGATAGTTTTTGCATCACCAGCGTGACGAGGAAGAAACATGCCTCAGACTGTGCACGCATACTGACTTTGGCATTTTTCTATGCTGTATTAACGTTAATATTGCCGCTTAACTGTAGTTAGTAAAGGCGCAAAAGAGGGGCGGCTGTGTGACTTGCCCTTTCCTTTAGAGCGCGGTTCTGGTAATACGTTGTTCGAGCGTAGTTCTGCTAATACTTTGCTCAAATTACGTCAATGGCACTGGCTTTGCTTTCCCTCACGCTTCGGGTCATCATATGTCAAACGAGGTGCCCTAGCGAGCGCCAGAGTCATCGCAAAGTGAATGCACGCAAAAAAAAAAAAACAAAAAAAAACGCATTTATAAACACCACAAAAAGGAAAGCCGATCCCGTCCGGCATAATGCAATCCGACAAAACCCATAAGGCGGAAGAGCAGTGGGTCGGCCATCTGCGGCGATAGAGCGCCGACCAACCGCCCCCGCAACGGGAACGGGACTCCGCGCTCTTCCGACAATGGAAAGATGACCGAAGGTTCTCCGGAGATTTATATGTGTGCGTTCGCTGCTCGCTGCTCGTATAATTGTGACGATTGTTTTGCCTCCGCAATGGAGGACAACATGGAATCAGCGCGGGGAGGTTGCGGGGCCGCCCTGGTCATATCCGTCCATCGGTCGTTGGCCGAAATATCGCTCGGACACTTTGCGCCACCTGGCCGAAAAAAGACGTCAAAGGAAGCGAGGGGGTCCGCAGCGACACAAAGCGAGGCAAAGGGACGCAAGACAAAGGCGCCGCGGAAAGATCGCTGCCCAGGGATCGGTCCAATGTACACCTATAAATCAGGAGCTCCGCTTTCCCTTTCGACCCATTGTTGCGGTCCTGGGCCGGCAGAGCGCGCCCTGGGCCGCTCGTTGACCATAGGTACTGCCAGCCCGCAGAGCCGTCTACTGCTTCGCCACCCGTGAGCAGACAGCAGAGTGGACGTTGAGCGCGGGCTGGATCAATCAGCTCAGCCTACAACGACGTGACTTGTCCGCGAACACGCGCGCAGTACGCTGTCACGTGGTGTGAGATCAGCGGTTCATTGGTCCAGCCAGTATGCGTAGGTCCCGCTCCACTGTTAGGTTGAGGTGACCGGGACCTAGAATAATAGGGTGCCCGGCAAGGAGTCAAGGTTACGCAATGTATCCGCCCCCCGAAAAATTCTAAACAAGGCACCCTGGCTGCAGGGCTATCGGTTGTATTGTGAATGGTCGTCACTCCCAGAGCCCGACGCTTTGGCACGATATTCCTGGTTCTTTGAGACGACATTTATAAGGTCTTTAAAGAGAGGCGGGAGAACTTGAGCCACGTTCGGTTTTATGGGCGCTTAATGTAGAGGTGCGTGCACAGACCCAGTCGGGCGCCGAGTTTGTTCGCTGTCGAATGGAGGGTCTCCAGTGGGGGAAGCTGAACCGTGAGTTATTTATGCGTCCCGTGCCAGTGCGGGTAAGATCGGTTACGCTTTCGTGATGATGACGCTCACTCTGCTGGACGCGCAGTTTTTCCAATGCTGGTTTTGAAAGGCCAGTCGCTAGACTTTGAATCGTGAAAGGAAAGTGAATTGTCAAACAACCTGGAAAAGCGAGAGAAAAAAAACACAGTCAACCGGAAGCTTTTGAGGAAAGGAATATTTTTCTATTCTTAGGGCGACAAAAGAATACTATCCTGAACTAGAAATATGCATCCGCGTTCCAGCGTCAGCCGTCGGTAGACTTCGAGCACGTGCCCTAAAGCAAAGTCAATGAAATGTTTGACGTCTAGACTGCGTGAGGTCGGTCTGCCATACTATGGCGGCACTGATTCACGCTATAGATGAGCAAGCTAGCCTGTGCGTTGGCCAGGGTCCGAGCAATTCAGCTAGAGAGTAGGGTCTTTTAGCCCTTGAAGGCGGATATGCATATTTCGCCTTCCACGTTGGAAATTCACAATCAAAGAGAATGTGTTCCACATCCTGGAAATGATCACCACAGTCGTATCTCGGCAAATCGCGTCTGGTACTCACAAATAAAAACACGTGACTCAAATCTACTTAGAGTCCAGGATGATCGTTGTAAGCTCACCCAAATATTCACTTTACGATTTCGATTGTCGCCAACTTGTTCTGTGTCATTAATTGAAATTGAAAACCCAGGTATATTTCGTTTGGCTCGACAACGTCCAATAAGGGCCGATCGAATTTCGATAATGTCACAATATGCTTAAATTGACAGCTCCAATAACAAAATGTTTAAAGGGGCCCACCAACAATTTTTTGACTGGTTTGAAGTTCGCGCTGAAACGGAGCTCCATGAAAGCAGGAACACCGAGGGGAAAAATATTACAGAAATTCGCAATATTTTGTGAGTTATTAGCAAATTAAATATTGCAGAAAACAACTTTAAATAAGCAAAACATTGCGCTTCATGAGGTAAAATGAAACAGTTTAGCGATTGGAGCAAGCGGTTGGCCAATTGGACGCGAGTTTGGTTGATAGCCCGTCGGCCCGGTCGGCCATTAGGCCTCGCTGCAATCATCGTAGCTTTGGAATCGGGTTGCCATCATCGATGAATTTACCGGGCTTATCGGATTTTGAGCGCCGAATTCTTAAAAAGGAGTGCGGTGCTGGGCGTCGCGCCGTACGAGGACATACCACGCAAGCGCCGCGACGCGTCTCTGCCTCAGTCCGCTTCGACAGCCGCGGAAAGCTCGTCTCCCGCAACTCCGCCACCGGAGCCACCTCGGCGAGTAGGAGGTACTCCGCCGCTGGGAGGCGCGCATGAGCAACGAGGCGTTGTTTTCGCCCTTTTTTAACTTTAATTTGCAACTTTATTAGCTCTATAAAAACGACTTTTTAGAGAAATAATGACGGTTAACGTGTGATATACTTTATTCCGCTTCAAAATTTCTGGGACGGCTCTCGCCAAACACGAAACCCAGTGAATGTGACGTATAGTGAAAGGGTGCGCCGTTATGCGCGCGCATTCGGCACCTCGCGGCGCCACCGTCGGAGGAGGTGTTTCCGAGTTGTCAAATTAAAATATGATGCGCTAATATTTTTAAACTCTTTCGTTGTCCACTGGGTTTCCGGGACCACTAGCGTGGAGAAACCGCAAAAAAAAGTAGACGCTCAAATACTGTTGGAGGGCCCCTTTAAGGCTCGGGTCCAAAGGTGGCCATTTTGATTAAAGACAGATCTAAGGTCAAAGAAGAAATATTCAAAAGTGTCTCCGAGTGCTCTGAAACTTACTAGTACAAGTTATGGTATATCTTGAAAAAGTATTAAAGAGTGAACAACTTGTGTCTTTCCGTAACATCTGGTGTCCAGTCATTCAAAACAAAGTTCGCTTCTTTCGTGTTTTTTTTTTTTTTGTTGTGCGCTCTTTATGAAAGAAAGCTATACTTCTTTTTTAAGTTCAGACGCAGCCGTCGCTACGAGGGAATCGGGCCAACCAAGCAGCGCAAGCGCAAGTCACTGCGCCTTTTTGTTTATGATTGGTTCAGCGATGAAAGAACGCGTCCAGAAACAAGACGAACACCATGACGGTGCGTTTTCGGCGCTCTCTGACTAGTCCTATCAGCTCGTAGCGTTGGCAGCGTATAGATTTAAGTTCAAACAAAGCATTACCGCCAAAATGTTTTGTCAGCGCCCGGCACTATTATGGTTGCCTTTCGTGATGTCACGAAAAGGACTTTCCTCGCCGTGACTGGCAGGATTTGCCTCGCGTGAACCGGCGATTGGGTAGGCATTATCATAATACAGGAGGCGCTAATGTTTGGCCAATCGCGAACTTCGACCACAGCGACGCTTTTGGTTGCACTCGTAGCTAATAGCTAATTTTTAATACGACAGGCATAAAACGCAGCATTTGACGGAAGAATCCCATGTCCCCTAGTTGCTACCTATTTATTCGCCAATTTTTAAGGACCTTGTACGATGGCTTTTGTCAGGCGTTCAATATATTTCGCGCAGTTTAGCCAATATTCAAATATTCGCCAACTTGCAAGTCTCGCGTAGACCATTGACCCCCCGCTCCCAAACTATCTGCACCCCTCGCTCTTCCCGTCAAAACCATCAGGGCCCTTCCGAAAGTGATTTGGGAAGTTCATTTGACGAGCTCGCTTTCCTCTGGCACACCCTCTAGAGCGGGGGCAGCCTCACGACTGATCACTTTCACTCCGAAGGATCGGCCCCCTTCCGCCGTAACCGCTGCTAACCATCCCCGACTTTTCCACGCACGTCGGTCAGCGTGCAGAGAACTTCGTTGGCGCACGGGGACGCAACGCCCCGGGCTTACCACAAAAGAAACCATCGTTTCCCACTCGTATAACACGCCCGATACAAACGAAAGAAACACGCTTCTCATTTTGGAACCGCCGGTCTTTGGGCAGTTGGTTGCGTACAAAGTCCGCCGGTATTATCCATCCATGAATACCTCCTCCCTCGATGCAGCATTAGGCATTATGCTCTTTGTGGTTTCGGTTTTTAAGTGTGTATGGATCATTAATTCCAGCTTGTAGTACGTCGCTTATCCGAGTGTTTGAACGATGGCATTCAAAATCTCTAAAAAGAAGCCGATTGAGAAAAAAAAAATTTGGGAAACGAACCGTTAGTCGCGGCGAACGTCAAAAACTGAAAAAAAAAACACATACTCATTAACCAATGAATGAACTATAATTCACTAATTAACCATTTAATTAGTGAAAATAAACATATGGTTTTGATGAGAGACTTTCTAAGCATCATCGAAAACCACTAAATAAGTTTACGTTAAAAGATATAAGGCCAGGAAAAGCATTTTACGGCGTCCTAAAAAAAAAAAAAAAAACGCAAAATTTTGTTGCGTTTTTGGGCTTCGAGAATTTTGGAGACGCGCAATACACGTGCGCCATACTTTCCTCCATCCTACGAGGGAGTCGAGGCGGTAGCTTCGCGCCCTGGCCACCGGGAAGCAGGACCGCTGGTGCTAAGATGCGCTCTGGTAAAAAAACCGAAACCCAGAAACGCATCGAAATTGAGCGCTTTTTCGGAACGACGCGTGAAATGCTACTCATGTCTTATATCTTTATAAATGAGTTGATTTAGTGGTTTTCGACGATGCTTAGCAAGCTTCTAATTGGAACCATATAATAATGTTCACTAATAAAAAATCTAATGAGTAAATTTTAGTTAATTATTTGGCGAGTTAGTGTTGTCCTTTGCAGTCTTTCACGTCCGCCGTGAATGGAAGTTGGTTCGCAGGAAGAGTTACTATTTTTAGGGATATTTGAAATCTTTCGCTGAAACACCCGCTACAACGCCGTTTTCAACCATAGTATCCCCATAAACTCCTACATGAAACGACTACAATCGGTTTTTATTTCGATAGTTTATACAATGAGAAGGCGAGGGGTATACCGTACCCCAGTGGAGATCAGTAGTAAGGGCAGGCACGTATCCAGGGGGGGGGGGGCCATGGGGCCCCGCCCCCCCCCCCCCTAAATCTTTGATTTTGCTGGGACCTCCTCTCCCCCCTCCCCCTCATACAGCATTTTGTCATGGGCGGCCCCCCCCCCCCCCCCTCCCCCCCCGAAACAAAATCCTGGCTACGTGCCTGAGTAAGGGCGTCCGTTTTTGTTTTTCCACAGAGACCGCACGGTATTCAAGCACTATAAAGATCCTCCTCATCAAAACTGCAAAATGTCCAGAAAATCTTAATAAACAAAACAAAAAAAAAAAACATTGGCTGGAGTTTTGAATGTCGCCTGGCACAGCAGACTTCGGCCGCTGTGCCGAATATTTCACCGCTAATACTCCCCACATTAATATGAATACTAAGCTCTATAGAAAATATTTTCGGGAACCAACTTGGTAAATACAGGGTGTCACAAAAAATATTACAGATTTGTTTCACCGCAAACATACACTAGGCATCGCCGAACGCTCATTCTCCACCCAAAGGTAGCGCTAGAGGTCACAACCAGATGCCAAAGTTTCAGCCCGCTCCGTAAGCTAATTCAAAAGTTATATGTGCTTTTTTGAAACTTTCAATGGAAAAATGAAGCCCATTTTTGCCCGTTTTCGGTTTCTGGTGCCATAGAGGATAGAGCCCCATGTATCCGAAAACTCCATCGGCCACCATTTTCCCATTGAAATTTTCGGAAAATCACTTATTACTTTTGAATAAGGTATCGGATTGGGCTGAAACTTGGCATCTGGTTGTGACCTCTAGCGCTACCTTTGGGCGAAGAACGAGCGTTCGGCGATGCCTACAGTTTATTTTTGCGGTAAAAAAAAAAAAAAAAAAAAAACTGTAATTTTTTTGTGACACCCTGTACATGCATTTTTGTCTTGTTATTACAGGCAAATTACATTATTAACGATTTCTTGGGGGAAGAGAGGGGTTCGTGTCAGCGGTACAATACTATTTCAGTGAGCTCGCGGTTCGCACTTCCAGCGGTTGTGAGTGCACACTTAGAAACGTAGAGAGTGTACAGATCTCGCTTGCACAAGCACGAGGAATGCGAAGCGCACAGTTAAGTAAAATTGTAGATAATTTTGATACTTTCTGAAAAAGATCGCGGAGGGTACGTAACCTAAAAAATGTTGCTCCCGTGCACACCCGTGTAAGCAGTTTGAGATATCAGCATGTATAAAACTACGCCGAGCAAATTCATCCGCCGTCTGAAACACAGTTGTCAATAGCGTCGCGACGAACAAAAAATGAATGAAAGAAGCTTGTAGATGCGAGCGAGGCTTAGTCTCCTCCAACGAATGGGGATTAGTCACGTTTTTCTTATTCGCCTTTCAGAAATATCAAATTGTCTATGTTAAACGTGTTCGGAGATTTAGAGTATGTCAAATTTCGCTAAATGCGTTTTCGTTTCAAGGAAAAACAAGGAAGCAGTCACTCCCGTACACACCGCCGCTTTGATCCGAAAATAAGATAGCGAGTGATTAACATTGGTTTCAAGTATCATCTGCTTGGTAGTAGTTAATGAAAATGTACAGTCTCCCTTCCTTCACTAAAATTACAAAAATAACCTGAAAAAAAAAAAAAAAAAAACTACAGGAGAGAGATTTACGCGATAGCCAGAAGCGTCCGACGCTGCAAAAGGCAATAAAAAAATTGAAAAAAAACTCGTTTTTAGTTCGCATTTAATCCGTGCCAAAATAAAGTAATTACGCCATCATACCATTAACCGCCCCCGCCCCCCGTTTCGCACGAGGCGTCGAGTCACTTTAATGGTCTCCGAGGACTCCTTAACTCGCGCGCATAACTAGTTCACAAGCTGCGTCCCGTACACGCGAGACACCAGCAGAGATGAAAGACCGAGCACGGACGCCGGTGACTCAGACGCGCCTGAATAGCAGGCGACGTGATTTGGGGAAAATAGGAAGGGGGGGGGGGGGGTCAGGCAGTGCGTCATGCTCGACGTTATCTACGGCCCCGTTGCTCCGATGGCTCCGTCAATTCAATCAACGCGGCCCTGTTTTCCACTTACCTTCCCACGCAATGTCGGGGTGTTTGCATGACCTGGGCGCAGCAAATTAACCCTGTTGCTCCGTAAACTAATTCGTCACTGTTCCGTAACAAAATTAAAAGGACACCGAAAGGCGTTTCGAGTTTGCAGCGTGACCGTACGTTCCCGGAAGTGCTGATTCAGTTAACACACACACGCGTGTGGCACCTTCTCTTTTTTGTGTTTACTTCTTAGCGGAAAGAAGTGACGGTTTTCAGTCGTATCGGGTCGTTTTCAAAAGCTTTTTAACGTTCCGAAGGGTTTGGGTAAATGTACGCTTGTTCATAGACATCGCTTATAACAAAAAGCAGCTGAATTCTAGCTTTATATGACGAAAGCTCTATCCTTTTTCTTAAGTGGCCTAATGTGACAGAATGACGTTATCCCGTTCGCTAGAAACTGCGTGCACTGATGACACACTTCCACGAGTGTTCGCATGGACAGTCCTTTTTTGCGTTTGACACGGGCATCCCATGTCGTCAAAACCCAATGAAGCTGGTAAGTGTGGCACAGGTGGCGACTCTCCTTCAAATGGGAGGCAACTGCAAGGCTGCCGTAGTCAAAACAGACGTCGAAATGACGAGACAAAGAAGAAGATGATCTTGTTGGAGGCATTTCCGAATAACGCATAAAATGAAGCCCCCGTCGCTCAGAAGGGCCGTGGAAAACCGGTGTTGGTTTGTGCTCTCCTCAGCGGGCGGAATAAAGCCGCAGTAACACTCGCGTACATCATACAAAAGTCTGCAGACATGATGACAGTTTGCGGACACGACCCGAGCAGATTTAGACCGTTCTTGTAGGACCAATGTCATACGAGGAAGAAATAGGACTGTGTCTGGAGACTGTCTTTTTTATGATGACGGAGGCTCACTTGTCTGCGTTCAGATTCTGACCACGATCAAGACATTCTGGTTAAGGCCCGTTCACACACTTGCAACCGAGTACGACCGAGTGGGACAAGACCGGTTTTTAAGCCTCTTGCGAGGTGTAGGACGAGATGCGCTGCTGCGGAGCAGGTCCTAAGCCGTCAAAAGAGGCTTAAAAACCGGTCTCGTCTCAGCCGGTGCTATACTCGGTTGCAAGTGTGTGAACGAACCTTTAACTATACCAGCCGTTCTTGTAAACTCTCTTCTCTCCCGCCTGCCCTAGTCCCCTTGATGGGTGAGAGCGAGTAAATCTACACTAGCATTTCGACTTTTTATCTACCCAACAAAACAACAACGTCAAACAGCTCTGTGATGCCCGTTTCGGGACATCGGCCGCACATCAAAGTTGCCATTAATAAGTAAATATGCGATGTAAATTGCGAGTGCCGAATTCACATTAGTGTGTCTTTAACGTGGGTGCCCTTCGCGCGACATGCGTACGCTATAAATATATGATACAAAAACGAGCTGCGTAGAAATAGCTTTAAAAGCAAATTTTCCAAATTTGAGCTTCTGAAAATTAATGCGTAAACAGAGCGAGTTCCGGTGGCCCGTGACTACACGTTATTCGCGTTGATATTTAGGAGCGAAAACTCTCCCCGTTCCCGTGTCGCCCACACGACACCCCCGAGATTTGTGCGGGGAGAATCATCACTCCCTCGTGCTCACAAAGCAGGTTATCGTCGCGGAGTGAGATTTCGAGGCTGGGCGGGGAGCGGTCCCAGTATTTAAAGCGGGGACGCAATAGCACCGCATCACGTAAATTAAGGAGGGAGGGGGGGTCAAGTATGCACTCCAAACTTTATAATTCTGTTTCGCCATCATGAAATGGGGCTCCGCATTAACGGCCTTCTTGACTGACGATTATATAAGCGTTCCTGCTGAGTCACGAGCGTCGTACCGTCATACGCGGAGAGGTGTGCGCGCCTACGCGGTCTATTTTCCTGGAGAAGTCTACAAAAAAAACCACGAAGAGCACCGACGGGGAAGCGATCGAGAGAAGGCGACACATTTTGGCGCGATCTTTCTTCGAACATGACTGCGATGACATCATGAACCTCGTGAAATGCCGGCCTGCGTAGGATTCCTGGATCTCAATATGCCTTTAGTATTTAATTATCGTTCGTGGTCTTCCCGTGTCGCCATGGCGGGAACCTGAACTGAAGCTAAATATGAAAGGGAGGCATATTGATACCTTTTTTCGCGAGTCTGTTTATTATGACTGACGACGAAGGGAGTAGGAATTAATTTCCCGACACGTCTTAGATCCATCGCGAGGCATTGTCATTAGCGCGGTCAGTCACATTGTTCGGGTTGCGAATATCCGCAGCGTTTCTCGAAAGCCCACTTGGGCCGAAGTTTGCCGTCCATATGGTAGGTAGGCCACACGTTCGATCAGCACGCTTCCTTAAACACGCCTGCGAGCTGCACACTCGGTTCGCGACGAACCCGGCGTCGCCAGGCGCAGTTTCCCACGTCAACCATCCGGAAGAATTCAGCGCGAGCCACCCGCAGCATCGGAACCCGGGTCAATCCCTCGGCAACCAGCCGTGCCCAATTCGGCCCAAAAGCGACGGTCGGGCCGGAACCCCTGTCCTCAATGAACCAATAAAGGAAGGCCTCCAGTTTCCTGATGACGCCTCTCTCGGCGCGTCAACGAGCCGACGCGCGGGGAACGCGGTCACGTGACCATTTATCCGATACCCCATTGGTTCTGCCGGCTCGCTGTTTATCGCTCCAGGGTCATGCAGGTCACTTTACTTCGTTTCATCTTCTGATGGATCGCGGAGAACGCTACGAACCATCGAAGCCAATCCAATGTCGTGTAGGTGTCACGTGAGGGGCGCAGCGACCCGTGGGACGGGTAGGCACGTGTTACGTATACGAAGTGTTGGACAGGCTGGGATAGCTCGTAGGCATCAGCTGCGGTCTATCGTGAAATGAAACGTAGTGTAATTGGGCATCGACGCTACTCCGAGGTCGCTGCTGCGCTAGAATTTGTTCCGGGAGTCGGAAGGCAGCCGGCAACGAGGGAGGTCGCGTGCCGTCGTCGAGGAACACGAGGGAAACCCCGCATTCCCATGACGACTCGATTCGTCGCGCCGCCTTTGTCGAAAAGGAGCGCCTCGGAAAGGCGCCTCCCGCCGGTTAAGTGAACGCGACGTGCCGACGACACCACGCCCTCTTCATGATGGGAAACTGCTGACGTCCTCGAACCGGACCTTTAGGACCTGTCTCTTCCTGCGTCCTGGGCACTGCAACCTCGCCGCGTGACCTAGCTACAGTCGTCTGACTCCTGGCCGCAATGTTTTAACTGAAACGACTTTTTTTTTTTTTTTTCGCGAACTTCAGCGCACATTGGTGTGAGAACTTTGTGCGTTTTGTAGTTTTCTAGTTCACCGATCTTGGGCTTCCGCATGGTTGAAAGTTACCCAGCTTGCCTGTTTTTTTAGTGGTTGATGTCGTAAATTCTGGGTGTTTTTTGAGGTTCGAAATACCATATGGGCGCGTGTCTATTTGGGGAAAATCAATTTATAGCCTTTCTCAGAGACTTTCTTTTTTTAACTTAACGAATATACCATCTGGTGAATAAAACGTGGCTTCCGGTATACTAGAATAAAATTGCCATTATTTTGGCATTTTTGATTCAGTCTTTACGTCCAATAGTAACGACAGAGAGAATGTCCAGTTGGTCCCAATGTGTTCCGCTAATTTGTTCCAACACGCCCCTCTGTCATCGCTCGAAAACAGAGACGCCGGCTGCTGTATCTGGCGTGTCTGTTTGATTATAGAAAGCTTTAGTAGGTCGTTCCGATAACTCCGATAACGATACCCGATACCCCGCCGGTGCCTTCACGCGTGCATCTGTCGTTTATTTGTTATAAGAGATTATTATCAAAATTGCCGGAGCCACTAAACTCCCTTATATATATCCCCGTCTTAGTGGCGCAGCGAAGACTCAGCTGTTCGCGTCTGTTCATTCAAGCGCGTCCCCAGTGCGCATGCGTCGTTCAGAAGACACAATGTTTGCTGCAGACATGCTGACAGGATTATTTGCGTACACGCCCCAAGTATGTTTCAATCATGTTTACATGCTATATGTAGGCTTGCAACATGTCTGCGGACAGCTTTTGCACGCCCAATGTGACACAAGAAAGAAACACGCCTCGTGTCTGCAGACTGTCTCTTGTACACGATTTCTTAGAGGCGTGGCCGCGGCTTTCCACTTGGCCCGCTGTTCATCGTGCACTTCGGCGGCTTCGGCCAGACTCTGCCGCCGTCTCGGGTAGGGGTCGGTGACATTTCGAAAAAGGTTCAAGGTGCTTCCCAGAAGCCCCCGCGGCTTCGCCATTGAGCCGCCCAATGCACACCGGAGTCCGCGCAAACGTCGCGGAACGCATCCAGTCCCGCCTCCTAATGTTGCTCGCCCAGCGAGGACAGAGCTGCGCTGGGTGACGGATCACCCTACAAGGTATATAATGTACTGTTTCTTCCGGATAACTCGACGGCGGCGTCCTCGCCTCTCCGTCGGTGCGCCTGGAAGCACGGAGGAAGCCGCGCCGCCTCGCGACACGGCACACTTGGCGTGAAACGACGCAACGGCTCGGCGGCTTGTCGAGCGAGTTCGGCAAAAAAGCCGTCCGTCAAAGTAGTTCGATTCGGAGCGTCAGTAAAAAAAAGCAAAAATAAGTTTTCCTCTTAGTGCTACCCGGGTCGTGCTAAGCTTGAGAATGCACAGCACGGTGCGTTTCTGCGTTCATTTGTAGTTAACTTTTCTTCTTTTTTTTTAGATGGATAATTGTCGATGTGTGCTTTGCTTAAAAGAGGCGCGATGGGTTTCTGGCGAATTCGTCGATAAACGAGATGCGAGCCCCGTGAAGCCTTTGGCGAAAAAATGGCGATTTATCGATGCACTTATGTTGACCGAGCTGAAGTGTTCACAAAACCACCCAAAACATTATTTCTGAGTAACTATGTAAGACACGTACGTCACAAAAACATAATATTTTACTTAAGGAAAAACATAAAGAAAAACAACAACGCAGTATTAACGTCGCAATACAAATTCTCAAGTTCTGAAAAATGCTCATATTTCGGGAAAATCTCTGCTTAAAATACCACGTGTCCCCCCAAAAAACTTACAGGGATTTCTTTCACCGCCAAAATAAACGAAGCATCGCCGAATGGTCATTCTCCGCCCAATGAAGCGCTAGCATGCAGTTTCAACCAGACTCTAAAGTTTCTGAACTAACCGTTGTCTTATTTAGAAGATATATTGGCGATTTTCTGTAAATTTCAATGGGACATTAAGGTTCGTTCTTGGTAACTGGCGCCATTCAGCTCCATGAATTAGATAGCTCTGTCTGTCGCCATTTTCCCATTGAAAATGACAGAAAATCGATTATCACTTTCGAATAAGACATGGGTTAGTTCTGAAACTTTGAGTACCTGGGTCGGACCGCTAGCGCTACATTTGGGCCGGGAATGTGCGTTCGGCTAAGCGTAGAGTATTAAAAAAAAAAAAAAAAAAACTTTTTTTTTTTTTTGTGGTGGGTGCAACAGACACAGGGCAACTTCCTGCATTTCCAGCATAACTGGACATTTTGGACAAGGATTTCAGGATTGCTCTCAACTCAAAATGAGTTTCGCGAGATAGATATTCTACTCATATATATATATACAGGGTGTTTTTTTTTAGCTTAACAAATTTGTTTAAAAAAAAGCTGTGAAAGCTACACTTATGCGGTTTGTTCGGGTACGTTATACGGCCAGGGGGACATAGTATATGGGCCTAATTATAACGATCAGTAAACCAATTAATTAAAATTTGTTAATTAACCTTGTAATTAGTGAAAATAGTCTTATGGTTTCAATTAGAAATTTGCTGAGCGTCGTCCAAAACCCCTAAATCCGTAACTTTTAGAAAGACTTCGAGCGCCTAAGAAGTGCTGTAGTGCGCTGAAGTTACCACTCGTGGAGCAGGTACAAGGCTGGGGCTTGATAAGAGACGGGAAAATTGCGCGGGCGCCTTACCGCAACCGCTAGCCTTGTACCTAGCGGCTCCACGAGTGGTAACTTTAGTGCACTACTACGCTTCTCACGCACTCAAAGACTTCCTCAAAATTACTGATTTAGTTGTTTTCAATAACGCTCAGCAAGTTTTTAATTGGAACCATATGTCTATTTTCCCTAATTAAGAAGTTAATTAACAAATTTGAATTATTAGTCGACTGATCGTAATGATTAGCCCCATATACTATGTCCGCTGGCCGTATAACTCAAATAAAAAAAAACGCATAAGTGTAACTTTCACAGCTTTTTTTAAACAAATCTGTTAAGCTTAAAAAAAAAAAAACCTGTATAGTTGACGTCACGTGCAGGTATTATAGCGTTGTTAGTCCTTCAGGTATAATTTCTCACAATGCTTTATTAATAAGTACCCAAACGACCCCGCTGGTGGGGACTAGCTCAGACTAAAAGAAAAGCAAAATACGAGGATGGAGGATTTATTTCGCGAAATGTCCTGCCCGTCTTTGTGTACATTTTGTTTCCGTTCAAGTTAGTTTGCCTTCTCAAATTATTTCGATCTACCTTATGTATAGGGTTGTTCGTTTTCGGGTAAAACCCGATTTTACCCGATTTTTACACTCCGAACATGTTTCAGGAGAATCGGGTTAAACCCGATTTCTCCCCGAATTCCAAAACCACATAACCAACCTATTTATTTTTACGCCGCACGGAGTTTGCGGTGCACGACAATTGCAAGCATGGTGCCCCACTGGTGCCCCATGCGCGCACGCTCATGCAGCATGCGCGTGAACATAGCTTCGACAAGCTTGTGATTGCACGGGCATTCCCGCACGAGCGGAGACATGGCGGCGGCCAGTCGCCCTGCTTGCAGTCGTGGTGCTGCACGGCTCTCAACAAACCACCCAACGAGCGCGCCTAACTCACCGTGACATTCTACGGGGGCAGGCTGAAGAAAAGCGACAATAGGCATTGGGGCCTCGGAGGTACATTTCCGTCCCTCCGCTGTTTATGTGGAACCGCCTCGGCACGCCACGTCGCTTCGGCCCTGCTGCACGCAGCTTGTGAAATGCACTATCACCGCTCATTCACACTGGAAGCGGATCCGCGTTCGCAAAGCGGTTGCGAACGCGGTTGTATAAAGATCCAGTACAATCGCACGCGCGCTGGACGTCATCGAGTGCGCGTGCAATTGTACTGAATCTTTATACAACCGCGTTTGCAACCGCTTTGCGAACGCGGATCCGCTTCCAGTGTGAATGAGCGGTCACTCCCCCTTCAACCGCTGTTAGGTCTCGACGCCCAGCCATGGTCTCTCGGGTAGCATGGTCATACCGCTGGCGGTCTACCTTTCTCACGAAAACGTCCGAGCCAGTCAGTCCGGGTAAGCAGATCGGGTTAACAGTTTTATTCCATAGCGAAATATTTGATCGAAGACAACCCTTCAAACGGTACGGGTTTTTGTTGACACCTGAGGAAGAGGAGGATTCCCTGAGCGGTGCTTACCCTGAAGCGACGGATGGCAAGGTTAACATTCGGGAACGGCAAGACGACGATTCTCTCCCACACTCGAATACTATAATGGGGTTGGGAGCTCAGGATACCTTCCAATAAAAAAAAAAAGACAAAAAAAAAAGAAATGAATGTATTATTTAGTATATTTGTAAATTTAACCCGAAAATACCCGAGTTTCGAAATGTTTCCACAAAAAACCCGATTTCTCCCCGATTATCAGCTTGAAAAATAGCGCCCGATTTTTACCCCCCGAATTCAAAAAATATAAAACCCAAAAACGAACAACCCTACTTATGTATGTATGGGGTGTGTGCTTCGCGAAAAGAAAGACGACAAGTTGTCCCGTGTCTGTGAGGCGTCTATGACGTTGCTTACTCTGCACCCCTCGTTTGTATCATCAGAACTCTACCTATTTCTTCTCAGTTTCAAACATCATCTAATCATTTTATTCCGCCTATCACCAGTTTTCACAAGCAGCTTCGATTCAGTTGTGCGTTGGGGCTGCAATGTTCGAGATTTTGTTCCCTCTTATTCCCTTTGCTTTACTCTATGACGTAATAAGAAAAGTAACTGCCTTTCCAGGCGACTACGGATCGGCATTTGGACAAGGTGAGAGTAGGTCATCAATGGCTGCTCTAATCTGGTACTCGCTAAAAGCGTCCATAAGGTCTCAAATACGCACCTGGAAACAAACGAGTACGAAGAGATGTAGTTTTTGTGTCAGCCTAAGCGCGGGCATGCTTTTAAAATAAACGGAGAGAAATAGGCAGGAAACGCTCAAGCGAGCCCCCCAGCCCTCAGGGCGACCCTAGAGTGACGCGTCGGGTGTCAATGAGGCGCGTCCCTCGGTGTCCCCTTTCCCTGTTTCCAAAAACGGGCCGAAGTGGGAGCGGAAAGGAGAGCACGAAGGGACCGCGTCTCTCCCGCCCACCCGCCCGAGACGCGGCAGAGCTTGCAGGAGCCAACGTGACCAAAAAGCCCGCTGAAATTCGATCGCTGAGTCGGCCGCGAGCGCCGTGCTCGCGCGTGCACCGTGGGTGTCCGCCCGGACGGGGTTTCCATGAAGCCGAGCGGGAAGGGTCTCCGAGTTCCCTCACTACTGCGCTGAATGACTCAGCGAAAGGTGGACATTGGAAATGTCCTTCAACGTAGCTGCCCAAATGACGACAGAACGGCTGGAATGCCTACAGAAAAAAAAAAAAAAAGAACTAGAAAATCGAACGGAAAAAGCATCGCAAAATTGGTGAGCAGTATTTAAAGGGGCACCGAAGTCAATTTTGAAAAAGGTCGTTTTTGATCTTATATTGTTGAAGATGTGTTACTTCCCAGATATACCAGGTCCTATATTACAAAACCGCCTATTCATCTCAGGGCAATAGAAAAAAAACATGTGGACTCTTTTTTCTCGCGGACTACATTGTGTGGAACAATGAAAGCCCTACAACACGCGAAGATTCCGAATAATTTTATTATAACTCGTTTCGAAGAGAGTCCACATGTTTCATGATATGTGTTCACCTTCACAATATGAAGGTGAACACCTTACCTGGTTTCTTGCCTGTTTTTCGGCTCCCTAAAGCTATATTAACTCTCAATGTCTCAAATGGTACATGGCCAAGGGTCTAAACTTTGCGTTCTAGTCCTCTTCCGGAACAGAGCTTGTTCCAAAACTTGCAGGAGCGTCAAAAACAAGAAGGGGGCTGTTCACCTTCATATCGCTCACGGGTGTACACATTCGGATAAGACTCCTTTTTTTTTTTTTTTTCCGCGGACGAAGCCATCGCTTGGGATTCGCCGACAAGCGCCCTTCGTCGACCACTTCACTCGGAAAAAAATTCGCAACTTTCAGCGATGGTGGCACCGCGGGGTGAGAATCGTGCTCTCTAGCTCCTGGATGATAGACTTCAGAATAAAGGTGCTTGCCTACACCTTCCTGTTTTGAAAAAAATAATCTAAGGCTCTAATGCTGTTCGTACATAGCAACACTAGAATTACTTACGCGTCGCGAACCCAGCCTCGTACTGCTGTTCTACAAGGATCATCCAGATGACAGCCATTTTGATAGGCCCCAGTGCGCCCCTATAGGTCGTGAAAGTTGCGAATTCTTCCCAAACACGGCGTGTCGCGATCTTTGAACACGCTTTTAACGAGGAAATAAGCTACTCACGGTAGCGATTTCGGGTTTCTAGGGACGCTTAGAGCGTCTAGATTGAGCTGTCACCACAAAAGGACGATCTCAAAATCGACTTCAGTGCCCCTTTGAAAGGAAACGAGCCGCAAGCCAAAGTTTACCACTAAGAATTTGTAATCAGCTTTTTATTGGGGAAGCATATTTGGTTTCTAGGAAAAGGAAATGTAGTCGTAGAGTGGAATAAAAAAAAAAAAGGTTGCTGCAACTTTTTTCTTTAAAGCCCTATAATCCATGAAATGCATTATAGGGTTTAACATCGTGTAGCTGTAACAGCGCGCAAAAACGATGACTAAGAGAATGAATAAACACAGGACACCTACACCATGTGAAACTTCTACCAACTAGCCCTGCTCTCTACTTTGTCACATTATAGGGAACTTCAGGGAATTGGTGAAGGCATTGTTGTGTCACGGGAAGTTTATTTTTCCGCCAAATATAGCGGGGAAATTGGATGTTTCCATATGTCACGTGATGTCAGGTCACGTGACTGGAGTGGTGTCTAGGTCACAAGACGGGAGCTTTCTCGCTAAATTTAGCGGGTAACTGAATTGGTGTATAGGTCACGTGACGTCAGATTTCCCGCTAAAGTTGGCGGGGAAACTGAATTGATGTCTTAGCCAAAAGACGTGAATATGCCCGCTACATTTAGCGGGAAAACTCAGTTGAAGTATAGGTCACGGTCAGGCTCTTTATGGTAACAAAGAAAGGAAGAAGAGAGGTCCGTCTAATTTTTGATATCAAAGAAATATATTTGCGACTAATTGTTCTTTTTCTCTCTGAATCCGCGTTAAGAAAAAAAAAAAGGAAACTTATTGGCAAAGAAATCAAAGAAAAGAGCGTACGTCCACAGTTCGACAGGCCGAAGTCGGCACTGGTTTATGCATGGTGTTTGGCGCTTCCCCGGTTGCAGAAGCCGGCCTCGTTCGGCTTCAGCTGCCAGCGTGCCGATGGTGACCCGTCCTTGCTGCGATGGCTTCGCCGGTGCATTCTTGAGCCAGGCTTGCCGTTCAGTTTTGACGGTGGCGACAGGCCGTCTGACATCTGTGGACGACAGCTTCACCGGTGTATTCCGAAGCCAAGCTTTGCCGAATCCGTACGCTCTGCACCCCCAAAACTCGTTGTTCTTCCTCCTCTTTTTCTTTTTTTTTCTCCTTTTTTCCTTAGTATCCTCTGATTTTCTTCCTCTGTTCGTCGCCGTATGAATCCCATCATTACATTCCCGTGCCATTCATTTCCCCAAGGTGTTTAGGTCACGTGACGTCAGGTGACGGCACAGGACGCTAAATTTAGCGTCACGTGACGCTAAATTTAGCGGCAAATGCGCGGCCGGACGGACAAAATTTTGGGATTGGGGTGTGCCGTGAAATTTCAATATACGCTTTAAAAGTTATTACAACATTGTTAAAAATTACAAAATAAATGAAAGAATCACCAAGACAGAATACCCATATAAACAATATAACGCGACGATGGTTACGAATCGAATCCAATGGGCACATTGATTACTCTTAGCAAGCTCGTAGATTCGAAGGTCTCAAGTTTTCCCGAAGGGCAAACAATTCCCGCGTGTGATCGCCTCCGGAAGTCGCGTGAAAATTCTTTTGCACATATCGACGTTCGTCCGATTTCCGGTTCTTGTAACTTTTCTATCGTACACGCGTTAGAGGCTTCACTCTCCGCAGACTCCCCCAAGCGCAGTCCTGAAACGAACTCTCGTCGGCCCTCGACGCTATCCGCGGCAGAATCAGAGCGTCGCCCTTTTCCCTCCAGCTTCCCCTTGTCCGCTCTGCCGCGTCGCGTTGCCCGACGCCCGCGATCGCTCATCGCGGCACGTGCGGGCGCGTGCAGCGCGTGTCGGTCAGAGCAAACGTTAGTGCTAGGGCGTGCGCACCGGCCGCCCTCACGCGCGACGCCAACACGCGCGTCGTCCCGTGCACGGGCGCACGAATCTACGTGCGCGGGAACGGGGGTAGGGGGAGAAAGCCCGCGCACGTTCTCAGAACGCGAGCGCGGGCGAACAAAGACGCCCTCGCGTTGCGAAATTCGATCCGCGCCGACGCGATCTCGAGGACTTAGGCCTTCGGTTCCCACGGCGGATTAGCGCCAAATGGGACTGCGTTTTGTTGTGGTGCTGCCGACGCGCGCTGCAGTAATCCGGCTGATCGCCCGACGTCTCTGATGTCTTCATCGCCATTGGCAGCGGACGTGAGTGATGTCCGCGGCCGCGTGCATGCTTCATCCGCGACGCCAGTCAAACCGGTAAAAGAAACGTCGACTAACAAAATGAACGGATTAGTCGTCATCCCCTCTTCCTCCGTCGGACACATTTACGACTGCGAGGAATAAATTACTAAGAAACAGCGCATAGGTGGGAGTATTAGTTTTTTGCCTGAACTTGGCGTTTTTTATTCGGAGTTCCGGAAGGCGCATTACACAATCGGCGTTTTGCTATAATCGCCCTAAAGCTGTGTCGCTCGAAAAGAGCTTCGTGCAACTTGTCCCGTGAGACAGGACGGGTCGGGTCCTGACATCGCACGCGCGACGGGGGTTGCGGGATGGAGTCGTTTCGCTCGCAACCAGGGATCAGGTGGATTATGACGACTTTACTCCGAGGCTTATCCCAGACTATGTCAAAGCATGAAGCACGTGGGAAAACACTAACGGATAAAGAGAATTCCGTACCAAGTTATAACTTTTCCCTCCATGGTAAGCTAGAGGGATGTTGAAACACGTACGGAGCGGGATTTTGCCTCTTTCGCGGATTTCAGAAAGCGCTCCTAATATACCAGTGGAATTCACCATTAGTAAACTTCACTTGTCGCCCGGGAGTTGCTTGCGTGCGGCATTTGGTGCTGCGCCTCGTCGCTCATCAGAACGAAATCGTGTTCGATGTTGGGTGCATCGGAATGAGTTACAGCAGACAACAAGTGCGCTGGGTATAGAAAGACTTGCGCGAACGACCAGTCTCTAATTTACGACCGCGATGCAAGAAAAAGTACTGCCAGTCCCGTTTCTGCTCGGGTTATTCAGTATGGGTCAGTGCCTCGAAAACGGAACCAAGCACGGACAGTCCATGTGCTTCAGTGGGGCAGCGCACACAGCGTGCTTCCAGACCTTAATGTCGCCGCTGCAGTTTTAGCAACCCACTCCAGAGCACGTCTTGCCCGTTGGACGCTGTTTACGCGCACCACTGCGGTAACTCATCGTCACACAAACACCCGCAAGCGGGGTTACCAGACTGCAGGCGCAGGCTAAAATATCGTACAAGCCGGCAATGGCGGTCTGCAGAGCGTGCCAACTGGTGGCGGCTCGGGTAACTGACGCGCTGAAAATGTCTATAAGCTTTTCTTCGCCTTTCTTAGACCCGTTCCTTTCCCTTTCCTTTCCAACGTCATCTTTCTATTACCTGATATATTAAATATTCAATTTATGTATACGCAGCCCTAATATTGGTAAGAAGCAATGCGTCTGCCTCAAAGTTATGCGCCGCACGAGCTCAAAAAACAACTTCTAATTAAAAAAAAACAAAAAAAACCTCTGGGCATATTTTCTTCGACAGCCAGTGCCACATGTTTTCGTGGTGATGTCAGAAACGTTAGTCGGTGTATAAGCGGCTCATTCCCGCAAATACGCAAAACGAACGTGTATACTATAAAGTGTTTCCGGGAACGCGGGTAAAAATGCTCCTGCAAAAAGCTACGCATCGCACAGATAAAAAGTTGCGCGGTGCACCACGTAAAGGTGCGTCGTCACAGTGGCACCGACGTCAAAAAGGCAAACCTGATGTAACTGGCTGGAGGCTTTCTTATCTAGCCTCTTCGACGCGCGATGCGTGGCGACGCACGCACGTTGCGCGTTGTAGACACGGGGGGGGGGGATTGGGAGATGCGCTCCGATCAGAAAGCGAAGCCCAGAAACGTGTACAAATTGAGCATTATTTTTTCGGAACGCCGTAAAATGCTGCGCGTGCTTATACAAATGTAATGTTGGTGAAATAAGTGGTTTTCGAAGCGATTCTAATTGAAACCATCCCTTTAAATTATCAATAATTAACAATTTATTTAGTCCAAACTAATTAATACCCAATTACATTAGAAGCTAATCATTTTCTTTAATGGGCCCTTTGACGCAGACCACCACGACATTAACCTTTTTTCTGTGCGATGCGTAGTTTTCGCAGGTTCGATTTTGCCCGCGTTTCCGGAAACACCATGTATGTGTTTGCAACATAGCACCTGCGACGTCAGTGACGCCACAAAAAAGATGTACTTAAACTGGTACCGAATGAACACCCGCGTAATGCGGGGACGCCATTTTTCTTTGAAACTTTTGCGGTGTCCCAACACTACGCAGGTTTGCAGTATTTTTTTTATATTTTTCTTATTAAGGTTGTGAATGTGTTTATCTCTGTGGATGAGGGTAGAGGCTGGAGCGTTTTTGAGTAGAGTGGGGCAACATCGCTGGCCTCGCATTTGTTGCGAAGCTTATGGCGAACATGAGTGAGTCACGAGTTTTCACACACTTTTTTTCGCTTAGGACCGAGCTCATGTTACCTCTTAAGTCGAAATAACACTAGAAAAGCAAACTGGCATGTTGGCGCTATTTAGATGTCTTTCGAACTGCATTCCACTTGAGCGAAGGTTTTGCGGTATCTGCAGGATCAAATGTACATAAGCACTTTCTATGAGAAAGTGTCGTTGATTACACTGTCAAAAGCGTTTCAAGCAAAAAATGAAAGAATGATGTGAAAAGAAAAAAAGAAATATCGCAAATTGAAAGTGTTAACGGCATCAAGGTAAATGGCGTCAGTGTGTTCTCTCGTCGATAGAGGGTTTAAAAGGCCCGTTCACACACTTGCGACTGCATGCGACCGGAGAGGCGAAAATCTGACTTTTAAGCCTTTAGTGCCGGCTTACGACCGGCTCCGCAGCAGCGCAGCCGGTCGTAAGGCGTCACAAGAGACTTAAAAGCCGGTCTTGTTGAAGTCGCTCACAGTCAAACGCAAGTGCGTGAGCGGGCCTTCGAGGGAAGCTGAAGATGTCCTTGAATTCCAACAAACAGTAATGGCTCATTCGCAGTCAGGGTTGGGCAGAAATACTCTAAAATGTATTTGGAAATACAAATACTGGGATACATCAAAATAGTAGCCAAAATCCTGATACTAAAATACATCTGTAAACATGTATCGCGATACGTATCGGAAATACATTTTAAATAGACGAAAAAAGTATTTGGAAATACAAATACAGGAATACATTTTCGGGAGGGCAGAAATACAAATACAGAAATACTGATACTGCAATACATTTTTCACATTTGTTAGAGACGCCAACTGAGATGAAGCTTGAAGTAGAAGTTTTTGACGTGTCTCATCTTCTGTTACGGTTGAAAAAGCGATACGATGGCATCCCTGTTGTGAAGGTGCTTCCTGCAGACTTTCCGCCATCGACGCATGGATTGCAGTCATCAAGTTTCGCCTAGTATCCATCAAACAGAGACCTCGTGGATTGCGACCCGATATTGCCGGCACAGGTGCGACCTCTACGAGAAACAGCGCGCTCGAGACGAGTCGTAGGTGTACGAAGGCTGGGTCGGCAAAGCGAGGCCACGTCTGGCATCCTTCCTGGGTTTTGGATCCCCAGAGCAGCGGGTCACGTTCACGTCGGCTGATGACGTACCCGTGAGTCGTGCAATATTACGGGCGCAGCCGCAGACGCATTCGAATATGTGTGAACTTCAATGCGTGAGTCATCCTACTATTCCAAGTCAACCACCGCCAGGCTCGTGCTGCAACGGACTGGGTGTAACTCAGCTTTGCTGGCTGGATGTATAAGCGAACATTGGATGCCAGCAAAGAATGACTCAAGAAATTCTTAACTAAGGACCTGCCGCAGAAGATGCTCTGACTCCAATCCTGGCACGCCACGAATCCCCAACTACGCAACACTTCTCAGAAGAGAGAGGAGGACGCATAGAAAAATAGATTGGAGAATCGGAAGGAACCTTGGTCAGCATAGCAACAATGCCCCAGCATCTCTTAACCCTAAGCCCTAAGAAGTAAAAAAAAAAGCGTTCGGACTTTTTTTTTTCGGGGGGGGGGGGGGGGGGGGTATTTCTGAAGAAATGTAACGAAATACATTTCATCCTGATTGTATCGCGATACAAATAAACATTCCAAAATGTATTTCGATACAGGAATACAGATGCTGGTGAAAAAATGTATCGCGATACAGAAATACAGATACAAAATGTATTTCTAAAATACTATCGCGATACATTTGTATCGCGATACTGCCCACCCCTGTTCGCAGTGTTGCAACGGACTACGACCAAATCGGACGAAACCGATTTTTAAGCCTCTCGTGTCGGTTTATGACCGCACGGCCCGGTCGTAAACAGACACGAGAGGCTTAAAAATCGGTTTCGTCCGATTTGGTCGTAGTCGTTTGCAACAGTGTTAACCACTTAAAGGCCCGTTCACACACTTGCAACCGAGTAGGATCGACTGAGACAAGACCGGTTTTTAAGCCTATAGCGACGGCTTAGGACCAGCTCCGCAGCAGCACATCCGGTCCTAAGCCGTTGCAAGAGGCTCAAAAACCGGTCTTGTCTCAGTCGGTCCTACTCGGTTGCAAATGTGTGAACGGGCCTTAAGAGTTGTAATGTAGGCACCTTAAAAATGACGTGTCTAAAATTTTCTTCCGAACTTTTTAGTAGGAGCGCCGTAATAGCGAATTAAAATTTCGACGTAGACCCGCCCGTTGCGGCGCGCCGACGCTAAGAAAGCGCAAGAGCGGAGAGAAAGACTAGCAAACGTGACGTCATCAGCGGTGTCCGATGAACCTTGTTCGCAACTAAGCTGGCTCGGGGATGCCGTCAATGGTGCACGACGCTCTGGACAGAGAACAGGCGGCAGAGAGGATCGCCCCATGTCCGGCGGCAATCGCTGCTCATATGTTTCCAAATAAATCCGGTTCACGTTTACTTTTCCCCAAGATAAGTGAGATATCTGAATTCACGGTACAAAACGCTATAGAAGTCCGCTCCTGACTCACATTTCTTGAAAAGTACTTCAGCTTCCTTTTTAGGCACACGGTCGTAAGCGGTCGCAAGTGTGTGACGCGGCCCTAACCGGATGACGGCTCTAACGCCTGACTTTCCTAGAATACTGAACAGGTGTCACAAAAAAGAAGAAATACTCCAGTGGGCAGGCTTCCCTTCCGGCAACTCTCTCTGCCTTTCTCTCCCTCGCTAGGCAAGACACACTCACACACGTGTGGACGCGTCCGCTCGATCGAGAGCCCGTTGACGAGCAAGTTGGCTCCGGTTCGTCACGACCGTTCAGATCCCTCGGATGGGTCCGACACGGGGCACAGGGAAAGGGCTCGACGTTTCGTTCCGTCGGCTTAGGGCGCCGCGGAGCTGACGGACAAGCTCCAGATTTTGCTTTGCACAGGCGCTGAAAGGGTGACCAATCCGGTTGCCACGGCGATCGGTCGCTCCCCTCGACGTGATGTCATGTCAGCCCACTGCCTCCTTCTGCACGTCAGTCATCACCGCTGCTACGAGGGCGATGTTACGGACTTAGTGCCGGACCCGCTTTTGTGAACACAGCTTGGTGAGGTGACTTTACACCTCTCAGAAGGGAGGTGTGGATGCGGGAGTTTATTTGGACAATCCAGCAATATACCTCCTCGCGGATTTTAAGTGAAATAATTCCTGGCTCCTTTGCAAGAATAATAATAATCTCGTGTGTATATTTATACAGTGGGAGTTAGTCAGCCCCAATGGGCGTCTGGTGCCTCAGCTGTAGATGAGCAACTTAGCCAGTGCGGTACAACCGCTAGCCTGGGGTCTTTAACGTGCGCCACGCAGTCGTAATACCCGACCACGAGCCGGTACGATGCCTATCCAGATCGAAACGGGCAGGGGTGGGGATTGAACCCAGGATCCCTGGGCTCAATGCCCACCCCTGCCCACTTGGCCACCGATCCCTCCTTTTGCAAGCGGTTTAATTGTAAAAATAACAAATGGCAGGCGAGCTGGTGAACATTTATGATGATGAAAACCCGAGATTGAGCAATGACAATTCAATGACACAATCACACAGGTGTGTGTGTATTGTCACATTTTTAAAGCGGCAGCTTTATAAGAACAACCAATCATAAGAGCCGCGTAAGTGCGCGATGTGTGGGTCGGTCAGTCCGTAACAATTATAGAAAAAGAGCAGTTTCGTGTTAATCTAGAGTACAGTCACAGCGATAGCTGCCACAAGTCACGGCGACGTAATTGGGCATGAGCGTCTGGTTTACGCACCATGGGGTGTGGAACAAAAGCGTGCGGAACAGAGTAGACATCTGACCATTTTGTTCCGAACGCTTTTGTTTCTTGCATCGGATCGTTTCTACCAAAACCCTAAGTATAGAGAGAGTTATTAATGCTGTGGCGCAGCAGTGGTAATGCCTCTGCTTCGCACGCAGTGGACTAAGGTTTGATTCCCGCGGGCGACGGGCGATCTTTCTCAAGGACTTGGCAACATCGACAACGGATGCCCTACATCACCAACTACAACATCAACTAATGCAACTACAGCATGAACTACTCCAACTACAGCATCAACATCTACTACATCAACAACGCGGACGTCGTTTCCGGTGGTGGGAGGAGCCCATAACAGCTATCGCTGTAAAGAGAAAGAGCAACCGGTGCCAGGCATCGAACCCCGGTCAGAGGGATGGAAGCCGAGTTTGCTGCTGACTGAGCTACGCATTCAGCAAGCAGGAACGGGAGGAGCGGAAGTAGGTGCTCTGAGAAAGCTCGCGGAGCGGAGAGGGGTGAACGAGCAAGAAATCGAGTTTGACATAAGGACGTGGTGAAAGAACGCGCGGAAAGAGCACGAGTGGGAAGGGGAGGAATGCGCGCTTTCCTTCTTTTGGTGACCCAGAAAATTCAGCGGAAATCCTTGCATCCGAGTGGTGCTGAAGTGCGCTCAGCGCCATGAAGAGCCAATGGTGTGACGTAATCGGTTTCCCTGCAAAAACCCTGCCCAAATGCACCACCTGAAACTAAAGCACCACTCACCCCAGTCACTGGAATACTAATGGTCATCCTGCCCTAGGCACCACCCAAACTAAGAGCACCAATCGTCCTGTAAAGCTCCCGCATTTGAACGCGTTTGGCAGAATGTCCAAACATGCAGCCGATTGTTTTGTTCCCCAGTCTCAAATTTTTAAATATGTTGAAGGTTGAATGGAACGATTTTGTCGCTTGCTTTTTTCCTTCTCTGCAAACGTCGTCATATACGACTAGGAGTTTGAACCGGGACGTTGCGTTTGAACCGGGACGTTGCATAACATGCGAGGCAGGCGGAAAGACGCAACTAATACCTAGGTGGGACGCTGCGCTCCTATGGACATAAATGTTTGGCCTGCGTGGAACCCCGCTTCGAGGCTTAATGTAATTTCGTTCCAAACTATTGGTAACGGATTACTTTTATTGCTCGTTACTTTTCAAAGATATGAACATAATACAGAAAGTGGAGCAATATGAGCAGGCAATTCAGCAGATAAAAATAGGAAGTTTAACAAACTAGAAAACATCGTGAAGAGCAGAATAACCAAAAAGAAACACAATTGATTATATGACCAGAAACAAGGAAAAACGTGCAAGGCATGAACAAATATGCGAAAATCAAAGACCAAGAAGACAACGCCAAGTAGGTGTTGTCTACTTGATCTCCTAGCGGAGGTAGACTCTGCTACTGAGCATGCGCACCACTAGCTTTTTCTGCTGAATTCCAGCGATCATTTCCGGTCGCCGTAAGCTAGCGGGATGCCCATTGTGGTTGCAGCTTTCGCTGCATTGTCAGTTTACAGGTGACCGAGTGCCCCTACATTCTTTTTTTATAAGGACTACCAGAATGCGGCATACGAGACATGGAAAGTAGTGTTATAAAACATTTTTGAAAACATCAAAAATGTTTATATTTTCTTGATAAGTGTGCGGCAAAAAGCATGAAAGTAATTTGCAACATAACGAGTAAAGTAATCCGTTTCTTTTCAGTGAAAGTAATTGCGAACAATAATCCATTACATTTGAGGCTCGGTAATCTGTAATTGTAATCCATTACATTTTTCAAGTAACGGGAACAAGTCTGCATCTGATCAAAAGCTTTGGTGGTAAAACTGGCAATTTTGCAATGCCATGCTGCAAAAAGCAAAAAAAGAAAAACACACACACACACACAAAAAAAAAACTCTATTGTTTGGTTTGCGTTATCAGTGTCGTGCTGCAGTGTGTTTCTCAGAAACCCGAAACACCAATATTCAGTCTTCCGTCAAAGTTAAGATGGGGTACTTCTGCATTTGAGAAAGAACACTTGAAATGCGTTCATTTGGCCTTTAGAATAACAGATATTACAATTATGTTTCAATGCGACACGCCGGAGAGCCATCAGAGCAATTTCAAAATAGGGCTGAAGCCCCGCCTCCCTAGCCTTGGGCAACCAAAAGAGCCGCCGATGACGTCACGGACAACGACTGTCTTTCGCGTTTTCTCGCGTTTAACAATACTTGCGCAGCAAATGGTTTGGGTATTCGAGTTCACGAGGTAAAAATTCACTAGAATTCACTTTTAACTCATGTTTTTCAAAAAGCTCCGTAGCTTCCCTTTAATCAGTTTGGCCAAGTGATCATTGGAGCATGATAAGCATCTCGCTTCTCATTGGTTTAGCAGATTAAAGTAAGACCTGTGATTGGTGTTCCGAATGCGAGTACACACGCAGCGATTCTGAGAGTATGTCCTTCTGCAAATGTGAGGCGTAAATGCTTATGTACGCAACATTTAAGAACAATTAAGTTTAATTAAATAAATGTTTTCACTCCTCCAATGAAATGCGATGATCTACGACCCGTGATTAAGTGCGCTGCTTGGTGAGAGAGAGAGAGAGAGAGAGAAAAGAATATGGCAAAATGGCACAAAGTCAAAACAAAAAAAACGCGGGCTGCCATCTGCTGGCCACGATGAAAGAGAGAAAGAGAGAGAAGCGCGTAAAAGAAAAAGAAAACAAAACGTGGCGAGAGGCAGAAGGGGAAGGAGGGGAGCGAGCCCTCGGGCTCCCTGACGAAGGGTTACTCTTATTCCCTAGAGGGCCGAGGAGGGGAAGGGGGGAGGGTCGAGGAAGTATGCAAATACGCTCGCATCGTCCCTTCGTGGCCGGCACTGCGCGTATTCACTGATCGTTGGCTGCCGATGCCCCGGTGCAAACAGACCCCATGGGGTCCCCCTGGCCACGAGGGATCCCCCATAAAGGCACGGTCGCTCATTGACGCCGGCAAACTACGCGCCGTACACGTGGTTTTAATAAAAGAAAACACTAGGAAGACACCCGCCGGAGGGAAGGACCGTGTCTCGTATCGCGACAGCGCTCATTGAAAACGCGAAGAGAATGTGATTCTTCGTCTTGGAGCGTGGAACTTTATCGACTTAAATGTCGGTATTTTAATTCTAGGCGAAAAGTAAAGCCTCGGTCACACTTCCGATAGATCATACAAAAGACTGTCTACAGACGCCGTCTGGGGCTCCTTGTACGACGGTCTCCTGTCACATCACAATAACTATCTGCAGACATGTTCTAAGTATACATGAGGCAAACATGCTTCGAACATGGCGTGACGCGTGTCCGCAGATGTCTTTGTGTCTGCAGCGTACACTGCGTCTTTTGTATGACGTACGAGCAGTGCGTCTCGGAGCAGTGCCGTCCCCTGGATACACCAAGTTTAATTCACGACCCGACCTCGTGTCGAGGTAGTGGACGTGAAACAGCGCATGTGCAGGGGTTTCGTCCTTTAAGAAACGGGTTTTTGCACAAGTGCTCACAGCTCCAGTAGACGCGCAGGTTTGCTCATAAATATTGGAGTTTTGTATTTAATAAGTCGTATATAAAACTCGGCTTCATGCGCTCAATTAATGTCGATTTCGCGACGACTGAATATTTTTAGTCTGAGTGCAACTGCAAAAGAATAAATACTAGTTTAGACATCTGCGTTTCGAATAGGACCGACTGCGTTACGATAGCTTGCAACTGCAATACAACGAGATGCTGCCCTTTGTTTTACTATAAAAACCTAGGGCCGCGCAATATGCACGGTGAGTCGTAGTGGAATTCAAGGAACACTGCACAAAACTCTCAAAGCAAATGTCTCAAGCAGCCTTTTGAAAGTATAGCCCGTGCTGATCGAAGAAAATCGAGAAATAGGTACCGTTTCTTCCCATCGTGTCACTTACCATCTGCCACATCCGTTTCTGAGCATGCCGTAGAGTGGTGTCGTTGACGCTTAACCAAAAATCGGGAAAGCGATTCTGCTGAAATTCTATCGCGGCCACCGCAAACCTCCGGAACTTTCTTTAAAAGAAAAAAGTGCATAAAGCTGCGAGAGAATTTCGCATTCATTAGCCATGTCCAGACTGGCAGACAGCAGGGCACGTCGTCATTTCCAGGGGCAGTCTTCCACGTCCTCCAGAGTGATGATAAATTTCTGTATTATGCCAACTTCCGGCGGATCGCCGCGGAGCTACCCCCCAAGTCACCAGGTGGCGGAAGGGATCCGAATACGAGGCACACAAGCGACCACCCAGCCTGACCTGCATTACCTCCTCGGACAACTTCTTCCGCCAAGAGGTCAAGTGCACCCGGCAGAGAACATGCAGTCGCGCAGTACACGCTCCTCTGTTCAAGAGCGGTTTCATGCGCGGGTTCATTCTTAGGCGGTCTTTCCTTTCTACACGCGCGCTCCCGTGCAGACAGCCCTCGACGCTTTTGGAGCGGCTCGAGTGTTTGCGGGGGCGATGGTAGGAGGCCCGTTCGAATCGAGTTTCAGCAGCGCCGTCAATGCGCCAGACGTTGCGCTAAACAACATAAAGAAAATTGCGAGCATGGCGTGCCGACTGGTGCCCCACGCATGCGTGTAAGCGCGTGCTGCATGCGCGTGAGGATAACTTTAGCAGACCTGCAACAGACCGATCTCACTTAAGTGAACTGAGCAGACGCGCGTATTTCGGAAGTGGTGCCGCCGCTGCTCTTGTGGTCTACGCTTTCCGGCTTACCGGCTGCGTAGGGACTGCAGTGCGCGTATGCCATCGTACTTCGTCGTTTGGGACGCTCCGGTATCGGCTTGGATTGTCCTGTCATACGTGTACTTTATGCGATTCTGTTGTTGGCGATTACCTTGTTTGTCAGCAAGCGCAGAAAGGCAGGTGCAGTCGTCTTATCGCTTTCGAATCGCCTTGTCGTCTGCTACCACGTCTGAGTCGTTCACATGGTGGTCCCACTGCGACCGCGGAAAAACCAACGATGCCACTACTCGAGAACTCGGGCTGCAAGGACGTCTCTTATAACATAAAAACAAGTGAACATCTAGTACAATGGCAAGGAATACGAAAATTCGAGGGACCATCGGCTCGGTGTAATACCGCGAACAGCATCAAATGTATCGTTGGAAAACTGAGCTTGGTAGTGCTCAGGTTTGTGCGCAACGTTTGATCGGCAATGAAGTAAGAAGAACTAAATAGAGTTTCTTGGGGAGCGATAGTTTTCTAAAAGTCGTTTCATTCTGGCTCACAGCCTGTGTGAAAGGTTTCAGATGAACTGCGGGAAGAAGCGTGCACAGAAACGAAGAAACGATCTACAAAAAGATCATGCCTGACGCGTTGTAACATCTCGCATCTGTCGAAAAGCAGCAACCATGCCAGATAGCTAAAAACGTTGGGTGGTGATGAGTTTTCGTGTACAATTTCTATTCAATCTTACTTTGATTTGCGCGAGTTCCCAATGCTAAACGTCGCCCCACGGTGGAAGCTTTTCTTTTTTTGTGGTCTTGTTTGGCATTATTCTTTTACGAATCAGATAACGCAAGCTAAAATCATGTTTTGACATAGTAGACCACCACAAGTTGGGTGACGTTCTTTCTGTTGCCTTTTTGGTGGTAAGTGTTGCACTTCTAAATTGCATTACGCAGAGTTTTCAAGTTTTGCATAAAAAATTAAAAAAATAAAGCCTGCTTTGGAAAAAGTTAGTTTCATTTCACAGCGATGCATCTGCTTTCTTTTAGTGATTGTCCTTATCATTAACACCATAGTTGTGCGTGAAACATGTTGCAATAGCAACTTTAGCCACCAAAATACATCGAGCAAAGATGATATTAAAAGCGACCCCCGCAAGGCATCGCGGAGGTCCTGTTGAAACAAAGCGCCACGGAGCGAGTGCTCAGAAAGATTCCATAGTACGGAACACTTTGGCACGCCCCACTATGCTCCTTGCCCTGCAACCTCACACTCTTTAGCTAACGTGCAATGGGGTGAATAGAAATCGCGAAACAAATCGTGAAGAAAGCTCTTCTTTCTGCAGCTCGGTCCGGCTCTGTTTACCTTGCGTTTAAGGTTAAGTTAGGTTAGGTTAGGTTAGCCATTTTTTTTTTTTGGAGGATGCTTTCTTTCGGGAAGACATAGTGTCCGATGCCTTTTTTTCCTTGTGCAGTTACTGTAGCACCCTGGCAAACAACAGGGGAAGCCACTCATTGAAAACCGTTGGTAAACACCCGATTAAAAATCCCGTGCTAACCCGAAAATTTCCGAACGCCGGGCATACAACGCGCACTGACGCGTCCGGAAAACGAAGGACTACAGGTATACCAGAATGCACCACGCAAGCTTGCTCAATGGACCTTTTTCGAGTAACGAGCGCCGTCTGGGGAGTTGTCTGCGAACTACAATAGAAGAGGAGCCCAACATGCCTCCGCCCGTCAAAACACATTGGCATCATGCCGTTGTATCAGTTTTCAGTGCTTTTTATACCTCATACTACCGATACTAAAAAACAAAGCGTCAAAATAGACTAAATACGTGCGAAGGTAGATGCTGACAATGTTGCTGTCGCCATTTTTGCAGGGCACCGCGTCCCGGTGTCCAGCGGAAATGGCGTCAGCGGGAGTGTACGCATGCGCAGAAGCTTACTGGAAAAAGGTCCATTCTTGGTGAGTTTGGTCTATGGCACGTGCTTGCTCACGCGAGGGGGAACATGGCGGCCACCAAATACCCGGCTGGCAATCGTCTAAAGTCGCTGACGGAATGAGAAGGGCAGGGAGGCCTTTCGGTTGTCCCGCGTCCAGCACGATCTTTCTGCCTTCGATAACACATCGGCGTCCCGTGAGCTTGGAGCCCGCAAGCGCAGCTAAAGCACGGCGGGGTGCATAACTGCCTGCTGGAGCCATCTGAAGGAGACGGCCTGGCCTTTTCAGTCTCTGAGTATGCGGCATAAACTTAGGAAGAAGACCAGAGCGCGCAGATGCGTTTCCTTCTCTCGTCTTGAGGTTTCAGAAAACTACTGTGGAAGATGCACCCCAAATAAATGCCTACCGCCGCAGGATGAACCCGAACCCTAGAACGGTTCGTTTCTGAGGTTCTAGAGGCAATACGCGAGAGTAAGAGCTAAAAACTCGCGTCGTTTCTTAAAGTTTCATTTTTGTATTCATGTTTAATTGGCGTGACTCTAACCCTCATACGTGCGAGATGGAGCAGACGGTTGCGTATTCAACTCAGCGTACATTACGGGAAAGAATTCGTCACCACTATCGTTAGACTTCTGGGCTGGGTTTCTTCTGGGTTTCGGGTGTGTAGCGTTCTATGTTGCCCATGCTTTCAAGCGCCCCCAAAGCGACAACACAACACGGCACAGAAGCCACAACTGTTATGAATCGAACAAGACGAGTAGACGCAGATAACCGATGGCGTCTCGCCGTCAACCGGTGGCCGCTGGAGTTTCCGCCGACTAAACTTAATGGCCGTGGCTCTCAATATTAGCGCTCTGTGACTGATCGTCTCTCCAGTCAAGCCGTCCGCACGGGTGAATCAGCAAACTTCGAAAGCAAAGCCAACTACATGCGGAGGAGAACATCTTGGCTCAACCAGTGCAAGGAAGTCGCCAGACCGCCGAGGCCAGGTTCGACCAGGTTTGACTTCTTCAAACGTTTAACGCAATTCTTCTTTCTTCTGTAAAACATAATTGACTATTATGCGAAACGTGAAAACTGATAATGAACTAGCGCCACCTATTGGAGGAGGGTAACAAACTAACTTAGTAACTAAAAAAATATATCTGTGCCTTTTTTTTTTAACATCGGAAATTGTTTTTGTATACCTTAATATTAATATTGTTTATTTTATATTTGAGCAAATGGCGAGAAGAGGAAAAAAAGCTTCCAAATAAAAACACTTAAAAAAGAAATACTAAAGCACGGAGGACGTTCACGAACAACTACATTCTTTATGAAAGAGTGTGGTTGGCCGTGAACGTCCTCAGTGTTTTTATTCATTCTATTTGAAGCATTCTTAATTGCAACACGCTCGCTTTACCCATTCAAAATTAAGCTTGACGTGTCGTCTGACCCATAGGCATGCAATTGATGAGTCAACAATTTGTACAATAAATTACTACATAAAAGATGCGCACAAAAAGCTAAGTTATGCGGTAATTAAAATAACAGTAGAAAATCCGTACTAAAATCAGAACAAGAAAACAAATTAAAATATGTACCTTAAAAGTGTTCGGGTTCGCAAAAACATGCAACGTAAATTTGTTTCTGGAAATTGGGCCTACTGTTGCTAAGGTTATTTAAAAACCAAGGAATCTAATGTCGAAATATTTGTTGCCCATTTTACTATCTGCATGTGAGAACCCTAAAATATTCATTGTGGCGGGGGTAAGAGGAATTATCCTGTTCTAAAGCTGCTAATTTGGTTAAAATGGCAGTTCCTTTTTTTTCTAATTTTTGATATTGATGATTGTCTATAATTACACAGGGTATGCATTTTTAAAATTTCAAGATCATTAAACGTGGTCTCGGTATGTGAATCATATGGTACATTACAAATCGCTCTCATCATTTTTATTTTCTGGAGCAAGCAAATTTGATTAAGATTGGATACCGTGCTTTCTATCCCGGACATGGCTGAAGTAACTTAAAGAGGGAATAGAATAAAACATCGTAAATTTATATTTTCACACCAGTTGGAAGGGGCTGCGGCGGTATGTCAAACCGTAAACACGTGACAATTTTGAGACAAGATAATTTACGTGACTGTTCCATGACATTCTTTCAGAAACTACAAAACCAGTGTAAGTTTAATTGTTAACCACCTTTATTGAACTTAAAAGAAAACTGAAGCGGTTCTGTATTTGAGAAGAAACGCCCCCAAAATCACAAATATCGAGTTTATTTTTTTTTTTCAATTTGGTGCACAGAGGTAGCAGAAAATCATTTTCAAAGTATCGCTGAAGCACCCCCTTCCTGAAGCGTGACGTCATATCAGGAGTTTTCGGAATCTATGCTTTCGCGCACCTTTAGCGTCCATCAAAGCTATCCAGGCGCGCTCTTCCTATTTCTCAATAAGGTAAAAAAAAGACGTCACGACTGGTGTCAGTGCGAAGGAATACACCTGGCAAGCTTGCAATTGCACACGCTGCAGCACACAAGCGACACACGCTTAGCGCCCGAAAGATCTGAGTATGGCGTAACGACTGGTCGGAGGATTTTTGTGTTTTCTCGCGTTGAGTTACATCTTCGGGGAAAACGAACATGATATTCAGATTCACGTGATAATAATAGTCGAGAATTCACCTAACACTGCCATTTTTCTTTTCAAGAACGCCTTCAGCTTTTCTTTAAGCGAATTAAAATGGAGATATTGTCAGAGATGTCTTTAATTTTTTGACGAAAGAACATAGCCTTTGTTTTATCGGCGTTTATTATCAACCTATTATCTCGTGCCGAAATTCCCAACCTTGACTTAAACTCCAATAAATATGTTTTAACGTAATTGATTCGCATTTTACTGACTGTTAAAAAGTCCAGCTTCCTCGAATTTTGTCAAAAGTTCGAAAGTACGGTAAACCAGTCAAAACTTAAGGTTCGACGTCGGGCCTCAAGTACCGGAAAAGTCCGCGGCGTCCCTGGTTTCGTACAAATACCAACCAAACCCGTCTCCAAGCGCGCTCAGAATCTTCGCTTCGCATCGCTGGCGCTTTTGTCCCCCAGGCAACGCGATGTGTTCAGTGTCCCTGATACCGCGAAAAGAAAAGAACATCGCCCCTTCGGTTACTTCTAAAGATGAGGGACGAACAACCACACAAACAAATGCTGTAAAAACGCCACGTCGATGCGCGTCCATCTTAGAAAGGCGTTATCTCGTGTGTATCATGTTGCGCCTTATCTTCCTTTCAGTTAAGTTCGCTCCACAACGTTTAGTGACAGGAGACTGCGCCGTTGCTCTCTGGAGAGAAGTTGTTTCGACGTAGATTACTGACTCTCAGTTTCTTTTTTTTTTTCAATTTCATTTTTGTGTGGAACGCACTAGTGATTCGCTTAGCGAAAAATGGATGCGGGCTTTCTCTATCGGTGGTCATCTCCTCGCGGGTACTGGCCACAGAGATAAAAGTCTCGAATTTCAAAGAATGCTTTGGGGAAGCGATCTGTGCCGCTTCCTTCCAAAGGGGGCCGTTGTAAGCACAGGTATCCAGAAATACATATAACCGGATACCCGAATGCACACGAACAACGGCAGAGTGCTAACAAAGCTGCGTGTCAGCGAGAAAATAACTTGAAATTCTTCAGTATTTTCAGAAGCCTGGAAAGAGTTTGCTGTAATTGCGCGTTTTTGGGTACTAGAGATCTGAACATGATTTGTTTTTATTCGACATTCTTACGGCGACTGAAAAGAATCTTTAAGCACTGCTGCTGACTCCACCACAAACAGTTTGCACACTCCATCGGGAAATGTTTATCTTCATTAATTAGGCCACAAATTCAATGGGCGTAAATGAAAACAGATTCCCAATGTTGATTTTAATAAACGTAAAAAGCCTCTTCATCCCGTTTTGTTTGTAAAAGCACAAAAAAGCTTTCATCTTCATAGTGATCTGATCGAGGGCCCTCCAAACGTTGCATAGGGGTCGTATTGGAGATCTGCCGGAATCTCGAGGACCGAAATATAAAACAAGAAATTGTCAATGAGCGAATACTAAATAAATGAAACAAATTTTAAACACGGTTACAATTCTCTGTAATGCCGAATTAGAGCGCAGCTCTTGAGGAGAAGGATGCGAGGGTACGCAGGGGAGGGTATGCACCTCTTCCACCTCCGACCCTCCCCTACTCCTCGCCTGCTGCCCTCCCATTTGGCGGGAAGTTTCCCGTTAAATTCAGCGATAATTTCTCCGCTAAATATAGCGGTAAAATATTCCCGCCAAATTTAGCGATAACTCTAGCAAAAACTTTCCGCTAAATTTAGCGGAGAAACTTTCCCGCTAAATTTGGCAGGGACATTTAGCGAAAAATTTTCCGCCTAATTTAGCGGAAATCTTTTCGCGCTAAATTAAGCGAAAACATTCTCCGCTATATTTAGCAGGAAAATGTTTCTGTTAAATTTACAGGGAAAAGTTCTCCGCTCTATTGAGCGGAAAAGTTTCCCCGCTAAATTTAGCGGAGAAACCGAATTGCTGTTGAGGTCACGTGACGCCAATTTCCCCGCAAAATTGAGCGGAAATATTTTTCCGCTAAATTTAGTGGTTTAAGTTTCCCCGCTAAATTTAGCGGGAAAATTTTCCCGCTAAGTTTAGCGGGTAACTTTATCACTAAATTTAGCGAAAAAATTTCTCTAAATTATGCGGAAAAATTAGGGAGTTTTCGTATATTGCTTTGGCAGTCCCGCACCGCTCTCCGCAACCCATTGCGATAGGCGGAACTCTACAGTCAAGGCCATCGGCGCGCAGGCGCAGTAGCGGCTTCTTCGTTGCGGAGGGCTTAGCGGAGGGGGAAACGCGGTCTACGAAAACGCCCTATTTATTCGCTAAATTTTGCAGAAAAATTACCCCCCTAAATTTAGCGTAAAATGTTTTCGCTAAATTTAGTGGGAAAATGTTTACGTTAAATTTAGCGGGTAAATGTCCCATAATGCATCTCGCGCAGTTACCCCGACACCGACGCCGCTGAACCCGACAACGAGCGCCTTAGAGCTGCGCTCTAAAATAGTTTAAATGCATAAATGCAAACTAAAACAAGAATTAAAAAAAAAACAAATTGAGAAGGATGAATACACATGCTCTATTTTTAAATGCATTATGTCGTTAATTATGACATTACAAATTAATTGTGGCCCAGCAAACTCACTACATATAAATCAAAGCGCATAAGAACTTCGGCATATTTACACAGGGTCAAAAGACTAATTAAAATGGTAGTCTGGTCATAACAATATGCAATAGTTATGAAACAGGACACCAAGAACAACATACACGCAAAATAATTTTAACATGGTTATACACAGACATAAAAGAGGCCGGGTACTATACAAATAGTAATGGAGATGATCACAATATACAATAAGTACTATGGCGAGAAAACCAGTGTTTTAATTCAGGTTTTTTGTTTCGTTCTTTTTATATATTCGTCTCTGGTTTTTTTTTTTGTGTTTTTTACGTGTTTTTATATTTTTATTGATAGTAGCGGACCGGGCGTCACTAGAAAGACTGAGGCCATGCAAGCGCCGGGCAGTACGCCTCCGCCGGCTGAACTTTGTCCGCAGGTTGGGGTTCGGGGACATTTGATATTATCTAATAACATGCGTGTATATTTTGAACCATGGTTAAAAGCTCTAAAAAACACGAACACAAGAGAGAAGATAAACACGGGCGTCTATATTGTAGCAGCTAGCTCGCTCCTTTCGCTAATTTGTTGCGGCATTTAGAAAATGTAGACGCTTTAATCGGTGTAGCGGATGAGAAACAAAATGCCGGGACAAGTGGCATCTAAGAGAGACTCGATGCGGGTGAAGAACAACACCAAACCGACCGGAGGCAGCGCCCACAACAATTCGCAACGTTCAGCGATGGTGGTACCCCAGTGTGAGAATCACGCGTCCTAGTTCCTGCATGATCAGCTTCACTATAAAGGTGCTTGATTATGCCTTCTTGATAGGAAAGAAATAAAGTAAGGCTCTAATACTGCACATATAGAGCAAAACTAGATTTACTTACACGTCGCAGACCCAGCCTCGTACCGTTCTTGTGCGATGATCGTACAGATGACAGCCATTTTTTTAGGCGTCAGTGCGCCCCCTATAGGTCGTGAAAGTTGCGAATTGAGGGCCTACTTGTTCGTAAAGCATCCTGCGAGTCAATATACGCTGTGTCATTCGGCTGACGGGCTTCCGAGAGTGTGCAAATACCCAGAAAGAAAAATACTCAAAGCCCGTATGACAGTATAATAACCTCTACAAAGCCCCCAGCGACCATCTCTTAAGAGTGGTGCTTGAAAGAAATTATAGTTGCTTGTCGAAAAAGACATGACCGCTAATTCTTTTTTCATCTCATACTATTCGAGCAGTATTTTGGGGTGAACTCTCCTGTATTCGCGTCCCCAGCTCGTTGCTCGCCCTCCCGCGGCGGAAACGAGAGCGCTCCCCCGATTTTCCTGCTCAGCGGGCAAGGCGGAACTGCTCACGATCATGGCTCGCGAAATGTTATTTCCGAATGCAAACAGTACTCTTCACTGTCCCAATGTAGCGCTGCAGCCGGTATGGGATTGCACCTTATTAGAGAGTTTTAGCATTGCGTATAGAAGCAAACAAAAGCGCTGTGCGTTTGCGTTAGATTTGCGTGCTCCACGTTGCGCATGCGCGTCATCGCCATGCGCCAATCCAAGACCAAAATTTTGGGCTCTGCGAACGCGCAGTGTGGAACACAAAAAGCTAACGCAAACACACAGCACATGCGTTCACCTAGTATAAGCAATACTAAAACTCACTACTGTTTCACTGGCTTCCAACTTCAACGAAAGGTGCTGCAGTGAGCAGACGTGCAAGCAGGTAGGCGTTCCTTCGAACTGGAAAGGCTGAGATTGAAAAAACGACGGCGCGTGAAAATGGAAGTAACTAAAGGTTATAAAAAGATTAATAAGTAAAATTAAAAGAAAAGAATTCGCTTTTTGTGTGTGCTTTTTTTTTTTTTTTTTTGGGGGGGGGGTGCATTTTGTTTGGAAGAATGTTGCCGGCGACTTTGGAAGTTTTGTCTATTGTCAAAAGTCCAGACTTTGATATCTCCATATTATTTACCCAAAATTAATGTAACTTTACATGGAATTCTTACATTAGCTAGAATGTTTAATTGATTTTAGAGTATTTTTATTTTATAACTTGGTAATTAAAAATGCTACAATTGGCACCAGTGATGATAATAGACCTATTGCTAAATTACCCAAGCATCAAGGAGAATGCAGGGATTGGTGTTCCACGCGCCGCACGTGCTGGCCTCAGCAGTAGTAGCTTTTCTGAAGGAAATACCTAAAACAAATGGAATGTTGCACGCGCGTTCGTCAACGCTTTATTTTGGTCATTTACATTCGACTCTTTTATACGTGGAAGGCGTGCGCGTGTGGCGCGTGGAACGCCGATTTCTGCATTCTCCTTAATGGAGCATTCACACTGGAAGCGGATCCTCGTTCGCAAAGCGGTTGCAACACGGTTGTATAAAGATCCAGTACAATCGCACGCGCATTTCATGATATCAAATGCGCGTGCAATTGTACTGGATCTTTATACAACCGCGTTCGCAACCGCTTTGCGAACACGGATTCGCTTCCAGTGTGAAATGCGCCATGATGCTTAGGCAATTTAGCAATAGGTCTATTAGCACACTTTTGATTGTCATACTTGTTCGCTCGTTTGATATTAGGTCATAAGCAACAAACTATAATAGAGCTTGAAATATTGCGTATTAAATTATATTAATTTTTTCCTAATATTATTAATGCAAATCGTGGCAATGTGTGGCCACAATAAACGCCACGATCACAAAAATACGCCACTTAACCATAATAGTCTTTCCAAAAAGGTATAATTTTGTTTTCTTTTTAGCATATAAAAAACTCTGACATCGTTATCAAGATTGACAAACAGTCAAACACTGGATGCAATATAAAGTCCTATGCGTCACGCGTTGCTTTAATAAAACACACTTCAACTGTCTGACTCAGAGGCCGTCTTTTAATTTTTGTAGTGTGAACAGCGTTTCTTAATTTATACGTTTTGTGAGCATATTGTAAAAATTGGATTTACTCTGCTATCTTGTGCTGGGAATAATGTTAAAACAATTAATCATCTAAATATCCAAAACCCCTTAAAAGGCCCACAGTTTATTATTTCACATCACAATTATCTGAGCGAGGAAAGTCAACGAGAACGCACAGATATCAGCACTGATTTTTTTTTTCTAATACAATACCCGATGTCATCTCTAAGGTATATTATGTATATGGAAGTGCTTGGATCGAACACGTATGTCACAAAACAAAGTTCTAGCGAACAACTCCTTTAACTCAATAATTATGCTGTGAGACACATCTTGAGTTGTAATAATAATAATAATAATAAGATTAATGCCTTTATTTTCCATCCGAGTGATGTGGGAGATTGGGGGAAAAAAGCTGAATAAATAAGCTTGACGAGCTCGCTCCTTCCCAGAAATTATACAATGTAGAAAACAAAAACAAAAAGGCAGACAGAAAGAAAGAATCTAAAATTAAAAGCTATGCCTAGAGATTAAATTCAAAATAGAGGTTAGTTTCGGTTTCGCTCCCCAATTAAAACGGGCCTCGTGGCGTAAATATTACGCTAAACACCGTTTTATTTTTCAGGATAAAGAGGTGGCATGCGCTCAAACACCCTAGCTTCCTCGTATTACCAGAAATAATTCGTGTCGCTCAGTGAAGCGAGCACACTTGACAGGCTCAGCAGCGGCACGCCTCTCCGACCCTCACTACCCGCCATTTTGAAAAACGAGTGGCGCCACCTATATTGAATTGGAGTCGCGAATAGAAGCGCTTTGTATGACCGTTCGGCTGGGCCAGGGGGTGCGCCGGAGCGATAACAGTAGCGCCGCGCCGTGGCTCGAATTCGCCCTAATTCGTGGTTCGCTCGCCCCGTCGTGCTGACAGTTGCAACATTGGCCCAGTAACGCGTTGCGATATTATTGCGGCTTTTTTCCTGCTAAAAAAAGGCAAAAAAAATATATATATAAATATAATTTTTTTTCCAGGGAGACGAACCTGCGCAAAGATAGGTAGCCTGTGTGCCAAGTCTCCAAGTTGGAGAAGATAACCAGGACGCAAGTACATTTGTCGACAGCGAAGTTCGTCTCGCAAGTGCAAGACAACGTCACCTATGACATCCGTCTGAAGATAAATGCTGTTTTAGAGTGATTTACAGCGATAGCTGTTAGTGGGACACTTCGCGGTTTCGCGCGTCGACCGCGCTCCATATCGACGCGGGCTATTTTTGGCACTCCGCCAAAACATTCCACGGGCCGCTGATAACAAGATAACAAGCAAGCAAGATAACATGCATGGTCAGTAAAACAATACCCGCTAGGCAACCGAGCAGTGCACTGGGATAGGTGCCCATGTGGCCCAGAATTAGCACAAACTACAATTCTCTGGAGATACACAGATTAATTGCCTTGGAATTTTACGATGCATTCTGTATAAGAAAGCATAAGGAAAGCAAGTGAGCTAGTGCCCCGTCAATGCACCTGACAGATATAGAGCTTTCTTTTGTAAACGAATAGCAGTAAGATGGTATAAATGTATGTTTGTTTCGATAAACTTTCACTTGAGGGTCCACTTCCTCTTGTCTACTTCCTTGTCCCTGTTTACTCGGCGTTTTCGTTTAGCACGCGGGCCTCTTTGAACTGAAGTGACGTATAAAAACATGCTCCCTTCTCACGCAGACAGCTGAAATGCTATCTACTTCATACACCTTCACTGGTTCAAAAATGCTATGGAATTTTCGTCCGGTGTGTTACTTGGTTTGATATGAAACGCCTATACGGACTCTAGGAGCGCGCTTGCACTTTTACCGTTGATTCAGTCCATCTGCTCCGAAATGACACCTTAGCGGCTCCGACGTGACACCTCAGCTGTCGCTGTGTTTCACCTTACGGGTTGCGTAAGTGTGCACAAATTTTCTTTGTGGTTCCGCTGGCTCTCGAAAGTCTGAGCTATTCGAACAAAGATGATGACGCTATATTCTTTAAATTGTCTTTTCGTGTACAGCTGCGCAGTCGCACACACTCTTTTAACTCAAGCAAGTGCTCTTAAATTTGGAGTTAGCTGCTGCCGGAAACATGCCGCGGCTGTTTTCACCCCTTAACCATTTTTGCTTTTTTGGGGGGAATTTCTGACCATGAATTGCTTAATGGTTGTCTCAATATCAAAGTTTTTGCCTTCAAAATCAAATTTCTAGCCACAAACAAAATAAGAGCGAAATTTAAAAAAAGAAGAAAAACTGTAATGTCATTTAGTTGGCACAGCCATAAACTAAGCCATAAGCGAGCCTGGTTCGTCCGAAACGGTTGAGTGCGTCAACTGGGGAAAGCAGACGAGCTATTCACATCTCAAACGGTTTGCGGACGGCGCTACGTTGAAGACCTTGGCTCGTCCAAAACGGTTAAGGGGTTAATACATGCGAATGAAATCAATGACGAGGTATGCACAGCCAGACCGCAATGCTTGGTCAAGCTTCGTCGCTTCCTTTCTTGGAAAGCTGAAGCATCCTTTTGGCTTCCTTTCGGGTACACAATTTCTCCGTGAGCAGGGCGAAGATCTTGTGCTTCTTTTCGCTGAGGGATGCCCTTAAACCTTCCTCCGCGCGTTTACCGGTCCGTCTTTCGAACTCGTTGAGGATCTGTACCAAAAATTTCACTTTTTACCTGAAATTGGCATAGACGAAACATCAGGGTTTATATATAAAACTTCTACAGAACAGCAAATACATACACTAGTAAATTTAACACTTACCTCTTCGCTTTTCTTCAGGGCTGGGAAGCGCTATACGAACGCAAACACCACTTTCCCTCCGACCATTAAGTATTTAGTAGTGATGGGCCGAACATTTTCCGATTGGAAGATTCGGCGCCGAATCTTGGAATTCAGCAAAGCCGAACTTTGCCAAGCTTTTCTAAAGATTCGGCAAAGATTCGGCAAAATACTTTGTTACGTTGATATTTAAATTTTTTTTCTGGCAAAAAAAAAACGTTTTATGGTTTTTGTTTTTAACTTAAATGCAACGTGTTATCTATATTGACACAGTTATTACTAAAGGAGGTGATATTATACTCGATAATTGTATCGGTGTCGTTCTGTAAGTTTACTGGCAATTTTACAGTGACTTCTTTCAGAAGTGGCGTGACAACGAAGTTGGGTCGTAGCGGTGGCTGAAACGAATTACGATACGTGAATTTTGGTTTTGAGGCCTCATCAGCGCAAGCCTGCAAGTATATGTATGTACCATCGAGTTCAAATAAAATGCAAACAGTGACGGAACATCAATTCCACTTCTGGCACAGTTTCCAAGCTTGGCTTGTGCTTGGCGAGGTTGAAAACATCCCAGTAGGGCGCTGCGAGGCTGTGCTCAGTGCTCCGATGTGTTTGAACTTCGACACGCACAAGCCAAGCTTTGAAGCTCTTCCGCTAGTGGGCTCCAAGTTCCGTGACTGTTCGCATTTCATTTGAACCCGACGCTACATTGTTAAAATAAAAACAACAAGACTGCGTTCTTACTTTCTTCGGCAGTCACCGTTTTGTGCGCGAAAACGAATGTAACGGTTGCTGAGCTTTCACCAGAAGAGATAACAATATTATTGTAAATATGCATGCTTTTCGATTTGAGTCACTTGACGTCAGCTTTGCATGAAAGTGTGCGTCCCATATTTTCAACGTCTTGTTTTTACCTTTAGAATGCCGGTTTTTGATGTTAGGACACACACGAATGTTTAGGAAGATGGCAAGGGTTAGGAATGTCGGATGTGCAACGTCGAGCATGATAGTTCTGTGTTTAGTTTTATGCAGATACATGCAGTTTTATGCAGATGACAACCGCGAAAAAACGCTAATTCGAAAGCAATATTATTTTGTTTTGGCACACACTACTCGTGAGCAGAAAACAGGATTATTATAATTGCGAGCCGTGCTTTAAAGTAATTGTCAGTCATTGGTTCAACTACTTCGTTGCATCACTGGAAAGGGCAAATAAAAATCACGATATCCAGGATGTACCGCATCATTTGTCACTTGCGCAGTGGACTGCGTAAACTACTGGTTGATCTGTTCTCGAGGCAGAAAATATTCAAGAGAACCACACTCTCAAAGGCTCACAACGCACAGTTACCGTGCTGCCTACTCCACACCTCACCGTAACCGCTGGTTGTACTACACTAGACGGTAACCGCACTACCGCACGGCGTCCATTTGCAATCCATGGCCCCGTCGCGTTCTCGCGCGTGCGCAGACTTTTGTCGAATTTTTGCGGAATGTTTACCGAACTTTCCTTCAGAAGTTTGACATGTGCCGAACTTAGCCGAATCTGAAGTTCGGCAGATTCGGTCCATCACTAATATTTAGTAAGCTTTAAAAATATGCATGCCCAAGGAAGGCCCTTTTTAATGTCAGGAGGGTATGGCTAAGTTCCTAACCCTGGCTTCCTATTAGAGATAGATTTGAAAGATTGTATGCATAGCAGACCCCTCAATACTTAGGTGGGGAGGCACGGAATATAGATCCGAAGTCTCAAGCTTTCTCTTAGCTTAAAAAAAAATGGTCTCATTGCTATGTTTTTTTGTGAAGATGGGGGAACGACATATTCACTAAACTAATAAATAATTTTGCAGTCACTCCTTCCAAACAAGATATATATATATAATAAAATATAAAATACAAAAGGATACACGTAAGAGTTTGAACGGACTATATAAATATTACCCTAGCGAGTAAAATAAAAAAAAAAGCAAAGTGAAAAGATTGATAAAAAAATAGGTTATTATTAATACATATATACCTTCTTAAAAGAAAGAAAAAAAAGGGAAAAACAGAAACAAAGGGTACCGTGGGGCGGAATCCTGAAAAGGGAATCGTTTTGAATTGGTCTAATGTACATACAGCGGGAACCCGGCCAGGCCCTGGAAAGGGCTTTGTCTTAAATTACTTTGAGGTGTATTGGAAAGAACACATGGGAAAGTATACCTCTTGAAACAAAGTGATACTATCACCGGGCGGACCATAATCCCCTATGGCTACATAACAACTTAATGGGAGGAAAATATTCAAATCCATTATCACAGAATTTTAGCTATAGAACACGAAAGAAAAGAAAGAAAAAAACAGTTTGGAACACTAATTTAGATTATCCCTAAAGTGATCAAATAGTAAAAAAAAATAATTCTTTAATAAACCTAATGTTATATATTTGTCTTCTTTTATTTAGATTGAAAAATGAAAGACGTTAACAAATGACTGCAATGAAGAATTAGAGCGCAGCTCTTGAGGAGGACGAGGGGAAAGAACGGAGGGGAGGGTATGCCCTCTTCCTCTCCCGTACCCTCTCCTCTTTCCCTCCTCCCCTCTGCTACTCCTCCTCTCCTCCTTCCCTCCTTTCCCCTCCTCCTTTTCTCCTCCTCCTCCTCTCCCCTCCTCCTTCACCTCCAGCTAAATTTATGTGGAAAATTGACACCACAGGACCTCAACAGCTATTCAATTCCCCGCTAAATTAGCCTAATTGGTGTTGAGGTCACGTGACGTCTATTTTGCCGCTAAATTTAGCGTGGTTACGCCGACGCCGACGGCGACGGCGACGCCGCGAAACACGGAAATAAACGCATAGAAACCGCGCTCTAAAACAAAATAATAACACAAGTAAAAGAAACCAAAAAAATAGTCAGAGTGCAGGCGAGCTGGTGTAAGTTGAACATAATTGTAAACCTGAGACTGGGGCAGAAAGAGAACACAACAGAAGGTAGAAAAAGATCCGGATCCACCGAACCCATAGAACACAGCATTCCACTTCCGCAACCACTTCCTGATATCCCCGACCTAACCACAACACCGTAATGGTCAAAGATACGGCATTCCTTGTCATGCAATGGAACTGCCGGATAATCAAAACCAATCGTACTCCTCTTCAAGAATGTCTTCTTACCCTCGATTCCAAATCCCAAATTCTGCTTCTTCAGGAAACACGTCACGCGTTAAATGTCCTAGGCTACCTAGTTGTACACGCCAACTCTAACGAGGCCCCCTAGTCTCCACATACATCCGGCAAGATCTCCAGCACGAACCGCTGCATATCCCCTCGGCACTTTCACATAAACTAGTGGCATGTGCTTATTATCTTTCCCCCACACAGAAACCCATTCGTTTTCTCAACTTTTACTACCCCCCTTGAGAACATCGTTTATTCAAGCCCCTCTTTGACTTTGCTGCGGAGTTGACATACACATACGGGGTCCTTCTGGGCGGAGATTTTAATGTACCGAATGTTATCTGGGTATATCGATTCACTCTCCGTGCAGGGAGAATTTTACATTCATACATTGCACATCACCACTTCTCCATTTTGAACAACCCCAGCATCCCGACAGGAGAGGGCACTGGTCGGCAACAATCCACTTCTCCAGACCTCACATTGCTGCATGGTCGAATCGAAGGCACCTGGACCCACACTCAGGAAAGACTCGATCATTTTATCCTTTCAACAATACTTACTACCCCCGTACCTCTCCGAAGAGTCTTCATTAAGAACACAAACTGGAACACCTTTCCTCTGAGAACCAGTCGGACTCATATAAGGCCTGAATACGCTCAATAAAGCAAGCTCAAGTACAAGACATTGAAACATAAAACACAACCCCGTCAGCACAACCTGATCTTTACCTGATGCGCTTCTGGAAAGGACGGAAACCTATGCTGAGACGCCATCAGCCAACAGCCCCTTATCTACCAACTTCGAGAACAATTAAATACCCTCAATGCAGACATCAGTAAGCACTGTAACATCTTAGATGAATTAAACTGAAATAACGTGTGTGACAAAATCAACAGAACCCTCCACCAAAGTGCCGGATGGATCCTACTACGATTCCTGCAACGTCTCCACCCACCTCCCATACCCGGCATAGCTAAATATCTCTCTTCAGGGCTCCACGCAGCTGACTCAGACACTGCAGGATTTGTACATCCCGACACCACTTGCATTGAATTACCCACCCTACACAGGCCCTCAAAATTCTGACTTAGATTGTTCCTTCGCACTAGCAGAACTGGACTGGGCCTTGACACAAAACCAAAATAAAATCAGCTCCCGGGGAGGATGGTGTTAAATATTCGCTGCTTCGCAACCTCCCCGAGAAGGAAAGAGAACAACTTCTAGCTCACGTCAATACACACTGGTCGGAGGGCACCTTACCACAAGTGTGGAAATTTTATATTATCACCATGATGCCTAAACCGGGCAAACCTCCCTCACTCAGCAACCCTGGCCCAAGTTCCCTTACTTCTTGCGTGAGAAATGCGATGGAACGGATGGTCCTGGACGGCTACCAGGACCATTTGGAAGCCATCTCGTTTTTTCACATACACCAATTGGATTCCGCCCCCACGTATCCAACCAAGACCTCTTTATCCTTCTTCTGAATACATTTCTATCGCCATCTTCTGCTGAAGTGCACGCCCTTTTCACTATTGATGTTCGTAAAGCATTCGATTACGTCGGCCACGACCACTTACTCTCCCCAGTTGGAGAAACAAGCTGCGGGCGCAAATTATAGGCCCTTTTGCTGTTTACAAACATGAGCTGCCTCCTGCGTCCCCAGCGACTTCCGGTCGTTCTGTGCTTGCAAGCCTGTCGAGCCTGCTTATGTCACCAGTGCTAAAAGCATAAATGCTACACGTACATCAAAGTTGGAGATTTAACGAGGGCCCTCGGCTGGACAATTTAACGTCTTAAAGGAGAGAATTTGGTTTACAAGAATATTCGAAAATGTTTAACAGATCTCGCGCTTCTTCGTTCTCTTGGCGTTCACCTGGAGAATTGGTGGTTAAACGTTTCATCGACATTTCAAGCAGCGGTATTAAGGTGGGCTTTGTTCATTCTTTTTATGAACCGGAAGTTCTCTGGGACGTCAAAGACTGGAGCACCGCCTGGTGGCGTTTGCCTTGAAAAGGGTCTATAAGCATACATCCTCAAGTTTCTCAAAAATCGCACAGCCAGCTTTAGTATAGCTGATGAGACGCCCCCATCAATCACGCCCACACGCGGTACCCCACAAAGGCGGTGCTTTCCCCTACACTATTTAATATCGGCATGGCCCAGCTGGCCCGTAGCCTCCAACAAATCTCCACCTGTCACACAACTTCTCAGCGGACGATCTCACCCTCTGGTGCAGTCACGGGTCACGTGGGGAAGTGGAGTAAACTCCGCAGCAGGGACTGGACATCATAAGTGAATACCTCACACAAGCAGGCCTTCAACCTTCCCCAGACAAATCAGAGCTGCTTCGTTTTGCACATACCCAATATCAACGCTCTGTTATTCATCACATATCTCCTCACATTGGCCAAAACCGCATCTCGAGAGTTTACCATCATGTAAAATTCTAGGCATACATTTACAGGAGAGGACACACCATGCCAACGTCAATTCAGTCATAAACAGGTGAAACTTGGTTGCTTACCTGTTACGCAGAGTGGTCAAGAAGCATGCAGGTCTTTATGAACAACAAGCGAGCCAACTAGTTCATGCATTACCTCTCAATAAGATTCTCTATTCTCCACCATATTTTCCACTGACACCATACCAACTCACGAACTCTCATCAGCACTGAACACCGTATTTAAGGCCTCCCTGAAACTTTCCATCTTCACCTCCAACCAGAAACTCTACGGCACGGAACTGTTTCTCCCCCTCACCTCCCTTCCGCACCTACATCGGGGCCCACAAATAGCTGGCCTCTCTTGAACACCGCAGGGTAGAAGGATCCTGGAGCAAGCAGGACTTTTTTCCCATTGACCTTCCCTTACATATACCTACCCAACCCCTACCCTCAAACTTGCGCTTTAATTACTGCTGTACCTCGTTACATGTCTCTGGACATAGACGACGGATGTTGGAGGGCGCCACGCCTCCGCGGCCCGGCACTGGCCGTCCCGGCGGTTGACGCTCGCTTGATATAAATTAGGCCACTGTACGTTGGAAAAACAGCGGCCGAAGACTTGAAACCGTACTCAATTCGTTTTCTAACGTGCGGCGCAGGGGCTGGTTTGATTCGCTTGAGTGGCGCGATGTTAGGGCTGTCGTCCTCCGCGCTCTGCGCGCTGCGTGCTCCGGTTCGCGAGGGCTGCTCTCGCGAAGTGATAAAGTTCGGTACAAATGAAAAATGTTTGGCGTCTTCAGACACGCTCATTGTGCGCTAAGTTGTAACAAGCACATGGAGGCTCTTCTGTCAACTCCTCTTTATAGTCATGCGGGAAAGTGACGCGTATTTCGTAGATAGCTATATTTGCGTTGCTACGGTAGTGTCCCTGTTTGTGAACGAAAGCGGTACATTGGATGTAATGCCAAAAGATGGGACATGTTCTGTTCGGCTTTTCTACGAAGATTGATGGTACGTTTCCTTTTTTCTAACGTAAATACTACATTGGATATGATGCCGAAAGACGCAACATGTTCTATTCGTCTTTTCTCCGTGGATTGATGTGTTTTCTATTATCAGTGTACTGTTTGCTGTTCATAATATGAACGTTGGGGTCATTGTGCACGCAAAATATATATTGTCACGAATTAAGGCGACGAGAAGGCAAAGAATGAACTGAAAATAAAGGTTTAATGGGCGAACTTGTGCCAACCAAAATAAGAAAGGAAAGAGCGTCGAGGCAGCAGAAAAGCAGGCGGCGATTCGGCGGCGAATCAGACAGCGCGAGCGAGACTGACTCGACAAGGTCGCGGGTAGCTGCTTATCTACCGTGAGTCACTATCTCGAAAGTTCGGCAAAGAAGGCTCGAGTGTCGCGCGCTTGGAGCGTGGATGAACTGGCACTTTCGAGAACAACAAAGCAGGTGGAAAGTTACGTCTGGTGCGAGAATGAATGCGAATCTTCTAGAGGCCGGTGACCGAGCGTTCCTTTCTCGGCCCTGCGGGCGGCATTATCCCCCCGTTTTAAAAGTGCATCGTCCCGATGCAACGCGAACAAAAACAGAAATGGCTAAAAAAAAATTACGGTGAAACGAAATGAACATGCAGTGTCGTAATCCTAGCGCGCGTAGAACGGCTTGAGTCGAACTACGTGGACGACTTCGGGTCGTGGCTGGCGGCGTCCTGATGGTCGGGTTCCGTCGGGGAGCACCTCGTAGTTCAAGTCCCCAAGGCGGCGGATGACCTTGTAGGGTCCGAAGTAGCGTTTTAACAGTTTTTCACTGAGGCCGCGGCGGCGAATGGGCGTCCACACCCACACCCTGTCTCCGGGCTGGAACTCCACGTCGCGGCGACGAAGGTTGTAGCGGCCAGCGTCCACACGTTGCTGGTCTTTTATTCGAAGACGGGCCAGCTGGCGTACTTCTTCTGCTCGTTGGGTGACCAGCTGAGCGTCGTCGGTGCCGTCGTCCGTCGGGTCGTGGGGCAGCATGGCGTCGAGCATCGTCGTCACCTTCCTGCCGTGCACCAGCTGAAAAGGTGTAATGCCGGTAGTTTCTTGAATCGCCGTGTTGTACGCAGACGTGACGTAGGGCAACACTTCATCCCACGTCTTGTGTTCCACGTCTACGTACATCGAGATCATATCGGCGATGGTCTTGTTTAGCCGCTCCGTCAGTCCGTTGGTCTGCGGGTGGTATGCCGTGGTTCGGCGGTGGTCGGTGTGGCTCAGGCGGAGTATCTCTTGTGTCAGTTGCGCCATGAATGACGAGCCTCGGTCCGTAATCAGGACTTGGGGAGCGCCGTGTCGGAGGACGATAGACTCCACGAAGAACTTGGCTACTTCCACGGCGGTCCCCGACGGGAGTGCTTTTGTCTCGGCGTACCTGGTGAGATAATCAGTTGCCACGATTATCCAACGGTTTCCCTGCGTCGACGGCGGAAAAGGTCCGAGAAGATCCATTCTAATCTGCTGGAATGGTGCAGTCGGCGGCGCGATCGGTTGCAGGAGACCTGCCGGCTTCGTCGGTGGTTTCTTGCGTCGTTGGCATTCGTGGCACGAACGGACGTAGAGGTGGACAGTCTTCGGGAGCTTGGGCCAGTAGTATTTTTCTCGGATCCGTGCAAGAGTCCTACTGTAGCCTAGGTGACCAGATGTTGGGTCGTCGTGGCAGGCTTGGAAGATCTCTTCTCGAAGACTTGCAGGAATCACCAGGAGCCACGTCGAGTTGTTGTCCCCGAAGTTCTCTTTATAGAGGATCCCTCTCCGGACGGCGAATCTTGGCAGGTCACGTGAGAAGGCTCGGGGAATCATACCCCCTCGTCCCTCCAAGTGGTCGATCAGTGCACGCAACTCAGGATCGTCCCGCTGGAGCGCTGCCATACCGTGAATGCTCACCGCGCCAAGAAAGTGATCGTCGTCGTCGCCGTCGTCTTTCGCACAGCCGGTAGCTGACTCGACAGGGGCTCTGGACAGACAGTCGGCGTCGCTGTGTTTTTGGCCTGACTTGTAGACCACGGTCACTTCGTACTCTTGCAGTCGTAGGCTCCACCGAGCGAGGCGTCCCGATGGGTCCTTCAGGCTCGCTAACCAACACAGCGCGTGGTGGTCGGTGACCACCCGAAATGGACTCCCGTACAAGTACGGGCGGAATTTCGTGATGGCCCAGACGACGGCCAGGCATTCTTTTTCGGTCGTCGAGTAATTGCGTTCCGCGCTCGACAGCGTCCGGCTAGCGTATGCGATCACGCGCTCCGCACCGTCTTGTCGTTGGACCAGTACCGCTCCGAGTCCTGTATTACTGGCGTCCGTGTGAACTTCCGTTTCGGCTGATTGGTCGAAGTGGCCGAGAATCGGTGGTGACTGGAGCCGTCGCTTTAGTTCATCGAATGCCTGTTGTTGTTCTTCACCCCATTCGAAGTTCACGGCGTCTTTCGTAAGGTGCGTGAGCGGCGCAGAAAGCTTGGCGAAATCCTGAACGAATCGCCGGTAGTATGCGCAAAGTCCAAGGAATCGTCGGACGGCTTTTTTGTCGGTGGGCGGTGGAAAGGCCGCTACGGCGCGAGTTTTCTCAGGGTCAGGACTTACACCTTCGTTGCTCACAACGTGGCCCAGGAACTTCAGTTCGCCATAGGCAAACCGGCACTTCGTCGGCTTGAGGGTGAGTCCTGCGGTCCTGATTGCCTCAAAAACGGCCCGAAGTCGTCGCAAATGCTCGTCGAAGTTGGCCGAGAATACCACGACGTCGTCGAGGTAAACGAGACAACTCTGCCACTTGAGGCCTGCCAGGACGGTGTCCATGACACGTTGGAACGTTGCCGGCGCCGTGCACAGTCCGAAGGGCATTACCTTGAACTCATACAATCCGTCGGGCGTGACGAAGGCAGTCTTTTCTCGGTCCCGTTCGTCGACTTCGATCTGCCAGTAGCCACTCTTAAGGTCCATCGACGAAAAGTATCGGGAGTGGCGTAGCCGGTCCAGCGTGTCGTCGATGCGGGGGAGCGGATACACGTCTTTCTTCGTGACCGTGTTGAGCCGCCGGTAGTCAACGCAGAATCGAAGCGTTCCGTCCTTCTTCTTTACCAGTACGACTGGAGAGGCCCACGGGCTGCTCGAAGGCTGAATGATGTCGTCGTTGAGCATCTCTTGTACCTGGTCCTGAATGGCCTCTCGTTCCTTTGGGGAGACCCGGCAGAGCGGCGGATGCACATAGAGCGCATCCTCGTTGGTAACGATGCGGTGTTTCGCAACTGTTGTCTGGTGCACCCTCGACGTCGTCGCAAAGCAGTCGCCGAACTCGGCGAGGAGGTCTCTGAGCTGTCGTCGTTCCGTGGCACTGAGCTTGGGGCTAACGACGAGCTGCGGTGGCGGTGTACTGTACGCCTGAAATGGCGAGGGCTCGTTGGAGCGACGCCGGGCGCTCAGCAGCGGGGAGCAGCTTTCGTAGCTCCTCTCGGACGACGTCTCGGATGATGTCGCGAATGTCCCGGGTATGGGCGCCGATGTCGTCATGAGGCAGCGTGGAGGCAACGACGCCGGGATGTCGTTGGTAGTAGGAAGCGCGTGCTTCGAGGGCGCGCTCCATGTTCGTTGCCTCCGTGACAAACGCTTCGACGGTGGTCGGCGGGTTGCGGACGAGGCCCCCAAAGATGTCGTCTCTCACCCCGCGCATGAGGACACGCAGCTTCTTGTCGTCGGCGGCTTGTGGGTCGGCACGCGCGCTCAGACGCAGGACGTCTTGAACGAAGCTGGTGACGCTTTCGTTGGGGCCTTGCGTCCTCGTCCGAAGAAGGTCTTCGGCTCTCTCCCTACGATGCAGATTCATGAATGCCCGCTTCAGCTCGGTGACGCAGGCATCCCACGACGTGAGCGCAGCCTCGTGGTTCTCGAACCAGTGCCTCGCAGTACCCTCCAACGAAAAGTAGAGGTTCCGCAGGTACTGCTCGCCGGTCCATCCATTATGGCGTGCCACGCGCTCGTAGTGTTCGATCCAGTCCTCGACGTCTTCGTGGATCTCCCCGTGGAAAGGCGTCGGAGTCCGAGGGGCGACGGGCAGGTAAACGACGGGGGGTGCTGCTGCGGTCTGCGGCGTCGATGAAGCCATCGTCGTTATCGCTTGCCTTGTCCTCGCCGGGAGTAGTCCGAATTCAGGAGCTTGCCCTTGTAGACGGCGGCTGGCACGGTGCTCCGGGTCTTCAACGGAAGGTCGTCGGGAAATGGGGCTTGCTGAACGTGTTCTTGTAGGGGTACGCTGCACGGGTTTCATACCCAGCACCTCCACCAGAAATGTCACGAATTAAGGCGACGAGAAGGCAAAGAATGAACTGAAAATAAAGGTTTAATGGGCGAACTTGTGCCAACCAAAATAAGAAAGGAAAGAGCGTCGAGGCAGCAGAAAAGCAGGCGGCGATTCGGCGGCGAATCAGACAGCGCGAGCGAGACTGACTCGACAAGGTCGCGGGTAGCTGCTTATCTACCGTGAGTCACTATCTCGAAAGTTCGGCAAAGAAGGCTCGAGTGTCGCGCGCTTGGAGCGTGGATGAACTGGCACTTTCGAGAACAACAAAGCAGGTGGAAAGTTACGTCTGGTGCGAGAATGAATGCGAATCTTCTAGAGGCCGGTGACCGAGCGTTCCTTTCTCGGCCCTGCGGGCGGCAATATGTAAAACTGGCTATAGGTCAATGGCCGGGAACGCGACAGAACAGCACACGACAAAACAGCACGCGACAAAACAGCACGGTCAAAACATCACGCGTCAAAACAGCACAGCGTCAAAACAGCACGGCGACAAAAGAGCACGCGTCAAAATAGCACGCGACAAAACAGCAGAGCGTCAAAACAGCACAGCGACAGAAAAGCACATGCCAAAACAGCATGGCGTCAAAACAGCACAGCGACAAAACAGCACGCATGCAACAACTTCGAGCGCGCTCTTCACCTCTCTCTGCGCGAATATTTTCGAACCTCCGTGACCCATTCATTTATTGTCGCTAGGTTATAAATAGGGTTAAGTGGTTTCGGTGTTTATTTTTGAAGAAATTCAGCGGATGTTTTTCGGAGTTTATTTTTTATCGAAAATTCGGTGTTTATCGGTGCTTATTTTTTTTTAAGTTCCCAATTCTCCGAAATTCGGAGTTTAAATGTTACTGTATTCTTAATGTTATACTTATAAATAAATAGAATAATACTTAAACAAAAACGCATCAAAACGCTGAAAGCCACTTTAATCGCGAGAAATACTTACAGTGAGCACAGATCTACACTTCAAACAAAAGCAGATATATTTACATACGGGGCCGTATGCTTGTATATATTACAACAAGCCTTACAGCTTGTTATAATAAATGCAAGCATACTTAACCAAGTTCGCATCACTCATGGCAGCGCGCTCCTTCCGACTGATGACCCTTAGCATAGAAAATGCTCGTTCGACATTAGCGCTGGAAACGGGTAAAGCTAAAAGTCTCAGCGCACAGCGTGAGAGAACTGGCCATTGGACAGCATGAAGTTTCCAAAATGACAGAGGATCAACAATGTTGGGGATTGCATAGCTCTGATAATTTCCGAAATCATCAATGAGTTGGCGCATGTCGTCAGTTTCAAGAAACACTAGCCTGAAAATGTGCTCATAGTTTTCAAACGGGCGGGGCAGCTCAAGCTTCATATTTGGATTCACAATTTGCACGTTGTACCAAAATGATTCGCTCGTGTACTTCAGTTCATCAGCAAGGTTCCTCTCGACTGTTTGGGACCACTTTCTAATTACAGCAGCATAGTATTCATGAAGGTCTGCAATAGTTCTGGAGCGGTTACATTCATCAAGGAGGTCTAGCAGACTAGCGACATCAGATGTTAAGCTTGTCTCGGATGGGTCACGCCATTGACTGAGCAGTGCGCAGAAACGAACCCCTAGTATCGGATAAACCTCGTACACCAATGTGCTCTCTGCTTCAAGTTCCTTAATAATTGACAGCACAGCTGACGAGTTTATCTTGAGAAACTTCAGCTTGATCAGTAAATCATGCACATCATCAGGGGATGAGACAAGAGCCTTGAGCTTCTCGCACTTCTTCCCTTTAGCATCATCGCTTCTCAAAAATGACAGAATGGCACGCCAGTAGTCCAGGATGTCTTCGAGGGCTTCGTGAAAAGAAAACCACCGGGATGGGCTCACAGTCGAAAGGCACTTGATCTTCATTCCCATACTTGTGCACACCAGACCGAACTTACGGCGCAGCTCTCGGGACGACTTCAACAGGGCCGGAAAGTGCACGACGAAGTCGTGTACGACCACAAACGAGTCCGTCTTAAGTCCATCATCAAGAACGTTGTTGAGGAGGTGGCATGGATCTTTGAAGTGGAGTGCTTTGAACTCGGGGCTGGATAGTTGCAAATCTTTGTGAAGCTTCTGCATATAGGAGGCTGAATCAGAACACAACACAGCTACGTCGGCTAAGGTCTTTCCAACTTTCTGGAGAGAGGCTTGTATAAGCATGCCAACTGATACTGCGTTGCACTGTTGGAGCACTTGCAAGTCTATCATCAAAGTCTTACGGCCAGGAAGATCGTCATCGTAGAACGTTGCTAGTACTGCTACTGCTGAACGACCGCGAATTCCTGGAGTTTCATCAACGGTGATGGAGATTGGTCGTTCTTTCAGCGCACGGCTTATGGTTCCGATGTCTTTTTCGTTAACCTCGTGCAGGTATTTCCGGTAGAGTTGATCACTACACGGCATTGTGCGCGCCGCCGGACACTTGCTTCGAAAAAGGCTGCCAAGGGGTCCGTCAGCCTGGTGCAGGGGTACGCTAGCATGGCACAGTGCACGACAAAACTGGTGTGGAATGTCATCTGCTTCTTGTCTGTTAGATCTGGATCGAGTGATGCATTCCTCGATTGAGTCTTGGTGCGACGAGTGACCCGAAGAATACCAAGGCGAAATGAAAAAGTGGCTGTAAAGATGCGATTCTTATCAGGATAGATAAAAACCTCATAGAAATTCATGGCAAAGGGGCGTGCGCTGTAAATGTAGGTTTCTAGGAGTCGCTTTAAATCGGAGCTTATGCGACTTTTTTTTTTTTGGTATTGGCATTTTGAAAATCGGTGTTTATCGGATAACACCGAATTGACTAAAATTTTACCGGCGGATGTTTTTCGGCTTTTTTCGGTTTTAACCGAAAACACGGAACCCTAGTTATAAAAAAAAAATGTATTGCCTATTCCAGTGCTTACCAAACTCCGCAACCCTAACTGCAATATAGCATCTAATTTGGCTCTCATGAAAGTGGTGACAAGTTGTTCTCTTCGACAAGAAAGAACGCACTGAAAGTCAATTATCGTGCGGCAATTTTACGGATTACTATATATAGGGCAATATTTGCTTTACTTTTCCAGGACAAAAGTTATATATTTTGGTTTTGATAAAGCGGCGACTAGTTGGCCTCTTCAGCAAGTTGCCCTTCGACGAATTGCCCTATTACGAATTGACCTATTCGACAAATTGGCCATCAACGAGTTGCCTTTTTGACGAATTGGCCTAGACCCTCCATTCCTTTACAGTGCCTACTTTGACACATGCATTTTTTAACTCCATACGCTATATTTAGGGTTCATTGTTTTCGGCTTAAACCGAATAAAACCAGTAAACGTACGCCGAATTGATTTTTCCGAATTCGGTTTTTACTGAAAAAGGTCAGTATTTTTGAGGGCGATTGGGGGGGTGGGTGGGTGGGTGGGGGAGGTGGGGGGGGGGGGGAGGGTGACTCATTAATGACCGTATGACCACTTCCTTTCGCAGTTTTCATCTTGTCTTCGAGATCAGTTAAACTTTCAACAAAAGCTCCAGGGGCGCCAGTGTCCTCAGGACGAAATCTGGGTGTTTGCACCTGATAGGGATTTGTGTGCCTAATTCTTTGTTCGAAGTAGAGAGTTTAATCATGAACTGAAGAATAAAGATGAAGGGCGTCCGTAAATGCCGCACATTTGTTAACAGCTCTAGCTTCCGTCTACTAGAGGAGGGCATAAATACGATTGTTTTATTGTCGCTTCTGTGGTCAGCGCTAACTTTTCACCTCTCGCAGTCGTGAAAATGGGGAAAAAACGCACTGAGTATAATGCTTGCGAATTTCTGGATTTTGACATTTTCCACTCCGACCGCAGTGGTAGTGAAGATCATGTTCGTCCTGAACACAAATACGAGCACACGACGATAATGGCAGATCACAATAGGGCCCCAGTGCGTCTTGCAGAACAGGTCCCGTCGGCTGCCACAGATTGCAACAAATAAGAAAACCAGGACATGGTTCACTCACTATACATTTTAAGCAAACGCTTTTAAAAACTATTGCATTTTCGTCAGTGTGCTGGTTTTCGTCAATAAACCGAAAGGAACCGAGAAGTTTATGAGTCTACAAATATACATCGCAATAAACCGAAAACTTCTGTTTAGAATTAGAAACGAAAAAAAAAAGTACGCCGTATTTCAAAATAATAAAAACCGAAAAGGCCAAACCCTAGCTATATTGTCAATGTCCTGTTTTGATGCTGTGCTGTTTTGTCGTGGTACTGTTTTGACGCCGTTCTCTTCTGTCAATGTGCCCTTTTGACGCTGTGCTGTTTTGTCGCTGTGCTGTTTTGAAGCCGTGCTGTTTTGGCACGTGCTCTTCTGTCGCTGTGCCGTTTTGACGTCGTGCTGTTTTGTCGCGTGCTATTTTGACGCGTGCTGTTTTGTCGCCGTGCTGTTTTGACGCTGTGCTGTTTTGATGCGTGCTGTTTTGACCGTGCTGTTTTGTCGCGTGCTGTTTTGTCGTGTGCTGTTCTGTCATGGTGCCTCAATGGCCGCCAGTGAAAGCAGCTTTCCCGTAGGTTGATTACAAGGCGCCACTAGTAAGGTCGTCTGATTTGGGCAAAATAAAACGACACTTCGGTCGCGGCCAAAAGTGCATTGGGGGGGGGGGGGGGGGGGCGACCAGCTGGTGGGTCACACTTTGAGCAGAAGAAACAAGCACAGAAACGCCACGATACAAAAACCGCGATGTGGCCGAGAGAGAGCGCGCGATCGACGCGCGAGGGCTATTATTTTTACCACTGGGTATAAATTTCAGCAAGCCACCGCGCAAGTCGGTCGCGCGTCGTATATCACATCGATACGGCGTGAGTGACAGGTTACTATAGTGTGACATAAAGCGTGTAAAATGCACCCCTCTACTCCCCCTTTTCTGTTCCGAAGCGGAGAATAAAATGTCACGGAATGCGCTTAGATTGAATAGTGCGAAGCAAGAGGACAGGGGGCATCCTCCGAGTAAAATTTGGGCAGGACCAACTATGTTGTTCTTTAATTAAGTGATTGGCTGCATACATAACTGAAAGAGCCGGTGCCGGTCACGTGTGAATTTTCCAGCTAAATTTATCGGGTGAACTGAACTTGCGTGTAGGTCTCATGACACCAGGCAATGTGACGTCATTTTCTTCGCTAAATGTAGCGTGGAAACTGAATAGGGGTTGAGATAAAGTGACCTATATATAAAGTGGTGTACAGCACCAGTGTAATTTCTACCCCAAAAGGAGATAAACACGGGCTTAAAACCTGCAGTGTTACCCCCAAAAGGGATGAAAGATTCCCCCAAAAGGAGGTAACAACAGACCCTCAAAGCGTGTAGTGCTACCCACAAAATAAGGTAACGGACCGTCAAAACGTGCAGTGTTACCCCTAAAAGGGGCAAAATGATGTAAAAACAGACCCTTTATGCATGTACCCGGACCCCCAAAGGGCTCAAAGTTTCCTCCAGACGGAGCACGTTGCCCCCTAAGCCGCGGTGTAATGTTCAATCCTTCTATCGGGGGCTGACGTTCCCTCCTTAAAGGGGCCCTGCAAGGACTTTTTTATTGGTTTTTAATTTGCACCGAACCTGAGCGCACTGCTTGTAGTAACTTAATGAAACTTTTCTTTTCTCGAATTTCGCCTTATTTTAAAAGTTATAGGCAAATAACAATTACCAAAACAAGCAAAAAATACCCTCCTTCATGACGTCCTTGGTCGCTTGAGTGGCCGTGAACTAGAGGAGGGGTAGTGAGCTCAGCGAGCGCTCACGGTTGCCGCACTCCGTGTCGACAGCTCGAGAGGGCGCCACTAAAGCATGTTCTGGATAGGCTGTATGAAGCGGGCAGCCAGGGCGGCTCGCATTGCATTTTCTGCGCGATTAAACACTAATTCGACCTGACACTTCATTGGCCACAAGCGACAGCAAACACGGGGTAAAGATCAGTTCAGAACGGGAGCCACTTCGCGCTGCCATACACCACCAAAAGGCCAAACCGCAAGCCAAGGCTCCTCGCCGAAGGCCTTTTGAACGCTCGGAACCGGTCGGATCCTCCAGTCCATACGACCGCAGCGCCGCCGCGTACATCCGGGATCTTTCTACGCTCGCCGATGTCGCTGCCTGATACCACTACACCTTTCTACTATGCGCCGCCTTGTCCACCACTTGGTGGCGGGTATGTCGACGGGTCATTTCTTGTTTCCGTACTTTACAAACTGCATTTGTTTCTTTTCTGATCATAAATACTGAACAAAAACTACTTTTATAAATAATGGAAACGGTTCGCGCCATTTATATTTTGTATTTCGACTAAAAAGAAGCTTTTAGCGGCTCTGACCAGTAGTAAGCCCAGGACCAAAGACGTCACATATCGCGCGCTTTCGGAACCGCGGGTCGCCCCCGTAGGTGGAGGAGGTTTCCGCGACGTCTGGATAAAATATGACGCACTGACATTTAGTTACTCTCTCCGTGCCCGCCGGCTTGCCCGAACCCCAAGAGACGTGGAAACCGCAAAAAAGGGTAGACGCTTAAATAAGATTGCAGGGCCCCTTTAAGTCTGTTCCTCTTGAAGGGACACTGAAGTGAAAAAAAAAAGGTTTTTTAAAGGGAATAATTGGGACACCATTTTTTTCGTAATTTTTGCACACACAAAAAAAACATTTTTTGGTGCAATATTTTTTGTCATTAAATGCAACTTAGGTGGATGTCACGGCCAGTTAGCAAGAGCCGAAAATATCTGGCCTCGTCACGTGCTACCCGTTACTACGTCACCATCGAGAGATCGCAGCGCTCCAATCGGTCCCGCTCGGAGTTAATAGGCATTATGCCGGTCAGAATTTCATACTCTTTTTTTTTTCTCTCTCAATGCACACGCCGTTGAAAGACGCTGCCGCGATAACGAAGAGCGCTGGGACAAGGGCGATAACCGTTTTTCCGCTCGTCACGTTCTCGGCGACCAGGTGACGCAGGTGTTAGCCAACGAGCGCGAACGGCTCCCAGGTAGATATCTGCACTTCCTGTCACCTGTGTCAATACGCGCTCTTATGGCGCCCTTGGATCGGAAGTATTTCTCCTCTGAAGTGCCATCGCGCCTGCATGCAATATCCATCCGTGATTTATTCCCCGCGTAAGATTTTATCGGAAAAATATTTCCACTCTAAGTTTCAAACGCCATCCGATATGCGTGGCATTTCTACGCACGCAAAAAATTGTCACATATAGGGGGCTGCGTCTGTTGACATGACCCGAATGTTTTCTAATCGTACATCGTAATATACCCGCAAACTGTGTAACTATAAGAAACATTGAGATCATAGACGCACGCGACTCGCTGGAAATTCTAATAAAGCAACGTAAACAAAAAATGACGCTCACGAAATAGCTTCTGGGAAATGCCAATATTCTTTGCATTCACCAGGCTAAGCAAAGTGTGCGTGCTCTATACGAAACAAATTTTCAAATCGGATGCAACTGAGATTCTAGAAATATAATTCCCTTTTTCTTTCTTCATGTTCGTTATTTTTTTTTCTTTTTTTCATTAGATATTTTTATTTTAGGAATTACTTGACCGGCGGACAGGGACGCTAACACACGCGGCGAAATAAGGTGGCTTCAATTTGGTTGGTTTTGGTTTCAGTGGGCTCGCGGTTGTGTTAGTCTGTTATGTCGCTTCCGGTTAGTTTTGTTATATGAATGTACCCCTTGTTTTAAAAAAACCAATGATACAGTAGTAATGGGCCACCTTGAGAACTACGGCGTAGTTACGATCCTAAATTTTGGACGTTTTAACACACACATTCATCTGATCATGTTCCTCGTTCGGCCAGGTTCGACGGCGAAACGACTGAGATAATTTCGGGGGAGGTTAGCGGCGTCTACGGCCGTAATGGACGTACCCGCTGATACTAGTTTTTATAAAAATAAACTAATGAAGAGACTAATACAAGGAGGCAGTGAAAAAGCAGGTCGACGGCCTGGCTATTATTATGCTTAAATACACAGAACAGATGAACTCGCAAGTTTAGTGCTAACTTTTCGGCTTTTGGGGACACCAACGTTTTGCGAATATTGCCGACCGCGAAAGCTGCAAAAAAAAAAAAAAAAGCGATATTGCCTCCATCGGTTTTTAAAGAAATTAAGTACTCAAGATATGTTTCGATGGTGCTGCCTAGGTCGAGTAGGGCATTCTTTTGTTTTTTAGCTGTCAGCCCTGCTAACGTATTTTAGCAGCATTTCACAATGTTGCCATTAGGAAAAAATTTGTTATTAAAGGACAAACTCGTCAATTGAAGTCTGACATCTGTACTCTTCCATATAAATTGCAGGATAAAATTAAATGGCGCAAGAAACTTTACCTTGAGCAAGCTTGGCTAAAGTCAAATGCCAGGCACCACTTCATGGATTTGTGTAAACATATCTTTATTTGTTTGAACAGATACGCGTTTTAATTTCAGCGGCGTCGAGAGTAAATTCAGCATCGACAACGCTGGACTCGAGTGATTCCTATGCAGACGGCTTCTTTTCGGCGTCACATATTCCGTACCTTGGGCGCTTTTGACGGGCACTCACAAGCTGCCTTTGACACGTTTCAATGCGAAAGCATAAACTGTCCCGTGGAGCGAGCTGACGACACCAGCTTTAAGCCCCGCCAAACGGCACCTTAAATCCTTTCTCGAAGTGAAGCCAGCTCCCAGCTATGAAACCACGTGAAAAGCCTAGCCAAACGGCACCTAGTTTCCCCGATCCCAAAGGAGCGGAGTTGATGGATTTCGGCTATTGTCCCATTGGCCGTTGCGCGTCAGTTTCAACGACCGCCACTCAATGGCGCTGCGTGTCCGTCAGCGCGCGCCTCCTAACACGAAACGTCCAAAGTCAGAGCGGCGAGGAGAGGGCGCGCTCTGCCATTGGCGCAAATACGCTACAGACGAGGGAGCGCAAGAATGACGTGCATGCGTTCGCATTCAAAACTGATTAGAAGTGCTTAGGTGCACCTCAAATCTTTCCCTCCCGGAAAGCCCTACCCTATGTGTTTAAATAAATTAATTGAATTAGACATTTTAGAAAATTTAATGACTGCAGACATGAGATCCAGCACAGTGTATAGTTTTTTTTAAATCCATAAACGGAAAAACAGATGAAAAGAAAGTTAAGACCGCAAAAATAATTTCCCCATATAATCAAAAAGCAACTGTTTTGGATTTGTTATGAAGGCAGAACACGATGCTTAAAAAAAAAAAAAAACACACACACGGTGACTCCTTGCAGTGACTATATTTGCATTCTTCTTTAAGATCATAAATGCAGGATCATAAATATACCTTGCGCTTCTTACTGCGAAACTATCACTTAAGCAAGTTTTCGCTTATAAATAATTGGCCTTTCAACCCTCGTGTGCCAGATTTTTTGGTGGCGCCCTCCTATGGTTACCTTTTGTGACGTCACTACCCTATGAACAACAACTTTCAAGGTGTTTGTAAAGAGCATGGTGGAAGCTTGAAATCATAGCACACTCAAACCAACACTGCCAACGCCGTCAAAATTGAAGTTCTTCCATTCCTCTTATTTCCGTCGATGGGAAATCCTTTGCTGACGTCATAGTCTGCATTCGGCCTGTCGTGGAAGACCGATCACAGTGACGCTTTCGATCACTCGCGTCGACAATACTCAAAGTGTGCTAGCGCTGATTCCTTTCCGTCACACCTATCCGGTACGCTGACGTCGCAAATGGTCAACACATGCTATAAAATCGAGGGCACAAGTTGTGCACATAATGACGGCATGCAGTTAGGTAGTAAAAATTAGTATCAGACGACATTTCACAAAGCAAGAGAAAAATGGCGTGGTGAAACGCGACGAAAAACACGAATACAACGTTTTCGCCACGGCGCGGAGGGGACAGAGGAGCGACGATTTGAATCGACCTTATGGCGGCCACGTCACGTAATTTCAAGATGGCAGCGCCAGTGCGACGGATGGTGAAACGATCTATATAAAAGAGCAGGTGCCCGGCCAACACTGCGAACGCATACTCTTTTACTTTCCGCCATTCCGACCCATTCTATAATCCCTATTAAAGAAAAGGCATCACCCATTCGAACCGCGTTCCAAACACCGAGCCCATAAAACTCCGTTTCTTCGGTGACCTTCACTATACACACGCACGCACGCACACAATCACACATCTGAATACAAAAGCGGGAGCGCAAATCGTTCGCTCGAGTCCTCTTCACACAATCCCATCACTCCAACCCTGGCGACGACTCAACCATCGTTTCGCTTCAATCGAGCCGTTTTTTTTCTTTTCATAGCCTACTAAATTCTGGCTTTTTGTTCCTCCACCCTTTGCGAAGCGGTGCAACGAGCGATGCCGACACCAACCTTTATCGGTGCCCCAAGTTGTCGATCCACCCTTTGGACACCCCCTCGTTGCAGCCCGTCTCCCGGTGGTTCAAGAATGCTTCAGGGGACCCCAACCCGTCCCCTTCACTCAAACCCGCCGCTTCATTTTCAGTCACGAAATGCGGAGCTCTCCAGTGCTCGCCCTCTTTCATGTGTACTCGCTCTATACTTCCTTTCCATCGGCTCTGCGTAAGGATCGACTGTTATGTTTTATACCTACGCATAAATGTATATATCTTTCTTTTACGAAGTGCGTTGATCGGCTCCCCGGGTTCACTACAATCGCAGGTCAGCCGATTTGTCGGAAGTGGCGCCGAAGGGTTGATGCCAAACAAGGGAAAAACTTCCGCCGGAGGATCGCTTTGTCGTGTGCACCCCCCGCGCGCACACGGGCACCGTCCACCCCTGCTGGGCCTGATGACACTCTGAAAACTCCCGCGAGTCCGCTTTTTCCGCAGAGACCTCGCAGAGCCCATCACTGCAATCTGCGGAGGGTGCTCGGCGAACGACGAACCTGGAAAATATTTTGAACCGAATTCTGCCTAGTGAATGACGTGAGCGTGTGAAAGAGCTTCTCCAGACGCTTCTTTTGAGACGTTTATTATCTCTGCATTGTTTTTACGTCTGCTGTCATCCTCCTCGTGCTTTCAATCGCGACAGTGATCCGCCTCCCAATTTGTTGGGTTCAATCATGAGTCAAAGGAATGCACACAGCAGAAAGTTTTGTCCTTAGTTCGGCACAGCGCGTACCTGAGTTTTTGGTGGCAGCTCAATTTAAAACTAATCTTCTGTTCTTCACTAAGGCGCCCCTCTCCACCCCTGAGTTTTTTTTGTTTGTTTGTTCCAGGGGCTGACTCCAAATGCTTTGTCTTGGACCCCCTTTCCACTCCGCACACTCACCGATGCACGTAATCCCAGCTACCCTGCCAATCTGCCTTCCCTGCACCTCTGCAAAGATTAGGGTGAAGAGCAACGTACCTTGTCGAACAGTCGTGCAGGACTACACGTTCTGATCGGCGGTTGATGGTACGGAGTGCTTCACGCCGGCTTCCCGCTCTCGCGCATAGCAGTGAGTGAATGTGGCACTACGGCTCTCTGCTCTAACCAAAACCCTCCTTTCCACACGTCTGCAACGCTTTCAAAGCTATACGGGCGAGCCTGTGGCTTTATTACGCGTTTCATGTGCACGTTCTTTCGCGCAAAAAAGACGCTAGATAAGGCCACCCGTTAGCATCAATATTTTGACAGTGTTATAGACCATTCATGAATATATGGAATCTAAATGTAGACGTCATTGACATTGCAGAAGCCGGCAATATTGTCATCGACATTCTTGCCAGTAACAAGGCAATGAGCGTGCAGATTCAATTTCGCTTAAAAGCACGCTAGCTGCGCGGTCATACTGCATGCAGGGTAATTGTACGATACAAGTACGGTACGCATGTGTTAAAACATAAAAGCCATCATCTTTGTCTGAAAAATGTCATGGCACCTGTGCGAGGTGAAGGGTCGCTTCTTAACGCCGCATCTATTGAATCATTTTTCTTGAAGGTGCTGAAGATGCTGGATACCCTATTGGCCAGGTGAAGTGACATTGAACTCGCTAATTATCGATATTTTGAGGAAGCACAGAAAGCAACTAACTGTGTGATTTAAAGGTGCCCTGAGGAGGTTTCTGAGATCGCCTAAATGTGGCGTTAATTCTCTCTGCGGGCTCTAAGCATGCTATAAATCTATAAATTATAACGATGCGTGGCCGATTTCCCTATTAAATTAGCAATCAAAGATCGAACACACCGAGGCCATCTCCGGCGATGGGAGGAGTATTGTTCCGGGAGCCATGACGACATGTGACTAATCAAACCGCGACATTTTGTTGAGATTGCAGACACTGTTATTACAAAATGTGTATGCTTTTGCAGGTGATTAAAACAAATAACACTAGTCAGGAATGTTAATCTTTACGGAGAGGGAACATAATACTGCAATATTGTTTAAAAACAACGCACTATGTTGTTTTTCTTTTTCTTTTTTTTTTTGTCTTCCGCGGGGGTGATGTGTCCCATCGTCAGCTCTCGAGTGCGTGCTCGCGGGTTTGAATCATAGTCCGGCCTGTATGGACAACGAGCCGCGTGCATTCAAGATATCACTCCGCGGTTCCAACGGTCGGAGGTGCGAGGATCTTTCGCTTGCTATTGGCGACGTTAGCGAACGAAAGTGTCGCTGTGGTCGGCCCACCACAATTGGCCGGCCGAATGCTGACTATGACTTCAGCAAAGGATGCTCATCGACGGAAATAAGAGGAATGTAAGAACTTCAATTTTGACGGTGTTGGCAGTGTTGCTTTGAGAGCGCTATGATTTCAGGCTTCCACCATGCCCATTACAGACACTATCGAACTTGTTCACAAGGTAATGACGTCACGAAAGGTAACCAAACGCGGGCGCCACAGAAACATCTCGCCGCTAATTGATTGACGGTGGCCCTGGTTTCGGAACACGCTCTTTCCGTCGCCGGAGATAACCTTGGTGTGCTGCGATCTTTGATTGCTTTTTTAATAGGAAAATCGGCCACGTATCGTCATGGTTTAAGCCGTTTCTAGGATGCTTAGAACCAGCAGAGTGGGTCATCGCCATATTTAGGCGATCTCAGAAACCTCCTCAGGGCATCTTTAAGAGATAATATGGCGTGTAGCATGTAAATGAAATTCCTTTACAGTTATACTACTTTTGTTTTCAATTTCGATGGTGCCATTGGAAGGTAATGTTCTGGCCAAGCGTCCCTTCCCCAAAATAATGATTTAACATCGAAGAGACTTTGTTCGATCTACATTCTGCAGCTTACTCACGAGCGCAATCCTCCTCCACGTCAGTGTTCAGCACAGCCTGTTCATTCACAAGAACGTCCAGCCAAACCAAAGCCAAAAGTAACAACAAAACCTACTCGTAAAACTAAAAACTCGAGCGCGTACAAAAGAAAAAAAAAGATAAGAAAAAAATCGGCCCCCTTTTCCTCGCTCTTATTGGCCGATAAGCACCGGCTCTGACCAACCAATCAGGTGGCTCCGCTGAACTCCCCCAGCCCTCTCCAGGGTGGGGGTCTTACTAGAAAGCAACAACACAAAAAGAAGAAGAAATCAGCCCCCGTTCGTGGCACGAGCCACGAGCCCTTCGGGGATCCGGGCAGGGGTTGCGGGGAGGGAACAGGGGGGGGGGGGGGCGCAAAGGGGGGTCCAGGGGGGTCGGGCTCCCGGTGGGGAGGCTTTATAAAAGGCCGCGGAGTCGGAAGCCGGCGCCGAGTCAATGCCCACCGTGCCGGGCCAGAGCGCGCACACTTTGCCTCCACGTCGTGCGGGCGAGCTGCAGTTTCAGAGCGGACGCGGTGCCGGCCGTTGGAGACCGTGTCGTCGCCGGAGTCGAGAGAGGCGGTGGTCGACGGTTCGCTCCTGCAACAGCGGACGGGAGCGTGACGACCCTCCCTCAACGGGAACTGTGCGTTCTCCACGTGGGGCTGGCCCCATCTCCGAAAGGACAGTCCGTCGTTGTTGGAATACCCGTCGCGACTCCTAAGCCCTTACGAAGACACTGCAGAAAACAGGTGAGAACAGCGCATGAAATCATCGCTTTTGAATCCTTCGCACCTCGCTTCTCCAGCCGTTCTAAGCGATCGATGTCTTGTTTACGGAGTCTGGCGCCTGCTTTTCCCTGGCATATTCACACGCGTTCGACATAATCGCCTGTGAATTTATGGATCTGCCGCAAATCCGTGAAAATTCGCAGACGCAATAATTTATTGGCATCTTAAAAATTGTCCCGCACAAAATTTAAATTTCGCGCTTTGTTAAGCGTATTAAGAATCAAAGCTGTCCAGATACCAAAACACATATTGACCGTGGTCTGGGCAAATCAACATGGCGTCATGATATCAGGCTTCGAGTCTGCGTTGGCATGCCATGTACAGGATGTCCCCAAACAAAACAAAAATTGCAATGCTTTTTATTTTCTTTTTTTTATGTCAAGAAAGAATTGCGAATTGTCATACACTCAGTCTTGGCCGAAGGCTATAGCAGTAACGATCCGGGTCAAATTCCAAGGTTTTAGAATTAACCGATTTTGGAAATTTCTTAAGACGAAGCTGAAGAGGTTATTGAAAAAAAAAAAGCGAGTTAGAGGTGAATTTTAGCGTATGTTTGTCCTGTGAATTTGAATATCCCAAGCACTTGACCCGAACATATTCTTAGACGCAAGAAACACAGAAAAGCCGACCGCGTGGTGTGACGTCATCATACCCAGAGGCTTCAGTTGCCTTGCGCTTCCCGCTTCTCAAGCAATACGTGCAGAGGTTTTGATTGTGACATCCGGAAGGCACATATTTGTTGACATCTCTGCATAATACGTCACAACACTCTCCTCCCACCGAACGTGCCGAGAAGGACTGGCTTCAGCGCTATTTTGAAAGTGCTGCTGTGGCCACTTATTGGCGCATCAATCTGATATATACCTTCGATATTCGGGATCCTGAAGGCCAAATGGAAACGATTTAAGTCTTTTTTTTCTTAAATACAGAACCGCGTCAATTTTCTTTAATATAAAAGTGGCTGTCAACAAAGAGAATACATGGGAATGAGTGGCTTTGACAACCCGGAACGCCGTCCCATTATTAATATCGAAACTTTAACAGGCTCCCTTGTAATGCTTGTGTAACAAACGGTTAGTAGTGAATCTGGTATCTCGTCCAAACAGCTAGAGCTAAAAAAATTTTTTTAGCCATATTTACGCTGTTAGACGCAATTTAGGTGGAGGTCATGGACCGTTATATGGCACGCCCACAGATCAGTGGCCCCGCCCATTACTACTCGCTTGGCTTGGCTGCTCGGCCGAACATCCTCGGAAGCCTACTGTATCCCTTTCGCGACATCCGGTTCGTCTAGTCTGGAAGTCTGACACTGCCCGCTAGTCATGCGAGCAGACGCGCGGCAGCCTCCGGCATCGTCCGCTATTCCACCACCGTCTATCGTCGTCTGCAATGCCCAGACGCGGATATGAAAGCTGTACGTCGGCGTCCATTCTCGTTCGTCCGTCCGCTATTTCGCCACTGTCTAAAAACTTCTGCAACACTTGCAAGACGCGACTATGAAAGCGGCGTTCTAGCGTTCCATCATGCTCGAGCCACGGTCTAATATAAGCGTCTGTCAGCGTCTGTTGATGTTCGGTAAAAGGAACCGAAAAAACTACAAGAACATCAACCAAATGAATATGCAGTCCTTCGAGCTGCTCTGTTCTTCTTGGTATTTTTTTTCGCGTGGCATCCAGGAGCAAGGTGGGTGAGCGTCATGACGCACAATTAAAACGCGACCTAAAAATATTCGAATTGGCAGGCCAGGTGAACTGCAAAACTTGAGAGCTACTTTCCTTTCGAAGCGAAATGACGAGAACAAACCTGGACAAACTTGATGCGCGCCGAACGCCGATTGCCTCAAGCCAAATCACTCGAAAATGTCTACCTGTGTAGATATATTCTCAGTATATAAACCATGGTTGCAATCTCAACAGTGGCACAACTCACAAAGCAACGGGACCGTTTTTACGGGATCCAACATCTTGAACATTTAACACCGTTTTATTTCTATCTTGGGGGATGGGGGGTGCCAAAAAAAAAGAAAAAGCTATTTTACACAGCCTGACGAGCTCTTCGCACACCTATAAAGCAAGGAGACAAGAGATCCAAAAGTCAGAAGTCATAAATAACAAAATATGATAACTCACAATAGTTAGTCATTCACCCTCGAAACGCGCAAAGGAACAAATCAAGCCAGATCAAGCAACATGGCTGAATCGGGACGCTAGGCTCAGGCCAGTCCCACTACGAAAACAAGCACCCGCACAGTGTTTCTGAAGGCGCGTACTTGCGACAGTTGTTTGCTGCAAACTAGGTCGGTTAAGGAGATCCTCGTCTAAACACCTCAGTGAACGCAAAACGACCCGCACTCGTAAAAATAGACGAGCTTTAAGAGTGCTAGCTGCTCTCGTTGATCCCTCCGCAGATACCGGCAGCCATTTTCGTTGTCGTTTGAAACCGAAGCGGAAAGGCAATCTTGGGACACGTTTGAAAACAATAATAACTCTTTCTATATTATTTGTTTCTCAAACATAAGAGTATTGTCGATTAAAATACTATTGTGGCACGGAGATACAATTGTACAAGCAACATTTCACACGTCAATCATCTCACCAGAAAGGTGCTTAGTTATGTAGCACCGGGCGGGGCCCAGAACAAGGTCCCCCCCCCTCCCCTCACCCCCTTGATTGCGTCTACCGGCATAAATATTGCTTAATTTTGTTCTTGTGGAAGACGCTTTCTAAAGAAATATACTAAATACATATATTTTTTTTTATTTTAGTTTTTTTAAGTGTTATTTGCATACGCTAGAACACCTAGCATGAAGTCTCACGCAAACAATGCATTATAACAACTGATTTTAATCTATAACATTCTGGAAATCGTCAATCGCTATCGTCTCTCTGTTGATCACGGCGATTGGGTCTGGGAATGTTTTACAGTCAAGTAGACGCGCGAACCTTTTTGTGTACTACGTAGTGTAGGTCTACTTTGCCGCATAGCACTCGGAGAGAAAATCAGTGCAATCAGCGCAGTAACCTCGGCAAACGGCAAAGCTAAAAAAAAAAAAAAAAAAAAAAGAAAAAAAAACTCTATTTAAATCTTTAAATGGAGTCTTCGATGCGACAGCTAGTTTCACTACCACGAAAACGTCATGTTCGGTTTGACATCACAAATTTAATTTTTTTTGCGAAAACTTTTTTTTTTATTTTTTTTTTACCTCGTCCTTTGCCGATATTCTTCTTTCATAGATCCTTCCGATTAAATGGCTCATAGAGTGTTTTGGAGAAGAATACAAACACGAAATATATGTTTTAGACTACGTGCACCACTCCCCCGATTCAACGATCCGCAAGCAGGTAGAAAACAACATTAAACGTAACCTTTCATATCGGCGCACGTTTGTGGAGCAGTCGACGTGGAAGGCGAGCGACTCGCACAAACACAGCTCGTAGCCTACACCACCACCACCGAATGGGTTGTTCCTGAATGGGGGTGCACGGGTATGCCTCCGCCTCAGCCTCGACGTCGATCGCTTTTACATTTGTTGCCTCTCAACTCTTTCTTCTTCTTTTTTTTTTTTTTTAAGTCCCTCTACCTCGCTTGCTCCCCGCGTCAAAGGACGTCATGCAGAATGAAGGGCCCATAGCTGGTGCGCACGTTTGTACAAACAAACGCAAGCTAGGAAAAGAAAGCATGTTCTTCTTTTCTTAGTACCCGACATCGTTACAGCACAGCGCTTTTTTTGTGCGTTTCTTTTTTGCTTTAGGCTCGTTCTTTAAAAAAAAACAGTTTTAGAAGGTCACAACTCACAAGGCGGTTCACCTCAATTTATTTTCTTTCCAGGAGAGGGTTAAAAAATTCATTCGGGGTTTTTTAGACCCATTTTTTTTTATCGATGCTTTTGTGCGTAAGAAACTTCTCAGAATAGAGGGTTGGGGTATGGAAGAGAAAAAACACCCACCCCGGATGAAAGCCAATTTATCAGAGAACCTTTTGATGCAGGCTTTTTCCTTACTTTCAGTCAATACACCTTCTCGGGACATTAAAAAACAGAAGGAAAAAAGAAACGCGCGTTCGAATGGGACGACGCTGACTCCGTGGCGCACGAGGGAGCGACATCACGAATCGGGGCTGCGCGTCGTCGAGTGCGCTCCAGCGCCGTTATTTAATGGAGTAAAGTGGCGAGTTGGACGAGGCGAGCAAGAATCCTGCCTCTGTAACCTCCCCGAGAAATATCGTTAATCAAAGCGGGACGCCATAAACGGGCCTGTACAGGTATTATCCAAACACCGCAGCGGGGGGCTCGTCGGAGCTCGAACCTGATGCGCGAGGAACCCATCGACGCGCGAGAAAGAGGTGCCCTGGCGAAGAAAGCCCGGCCGCGTGAGTTATGGTGCTTCGTCGCGTGAAGGCGGCAGCGTGCGTACTCGGCGACGGCCGATCATAATAACTGCCACCCAGCCCCGCGATAATGGGTGTCGTCGAAGACCGCAAGAACCTCGTCGCGAACCCGGCGTTGACGTGGAGTGTGTGTGTGAACGGAGATTTAGGTAGGGCCATTTGGTTGAGGGTCCCTCCGCGGAGGTTGACGCCCGGATTTTCTGGCGCAAATATTCGAACAAATAAAAAACGCCTTATAGATTTTTTTTTTAGTGAGTAATAGATAATGTACATTTCAAAAGGAACCTTCTGGAAGCCTCATACTGCCTTGCAGAAGCTTAAAGCCGGGGTCACACTGCTTTTTCGCTGCGAGAAGTTTAGGTATCGCCGCCTGGTGGAGTTTTTTCACAACCCAGAGTGAGGATACTTCAACTTCCTCTGATGGTGCAAGCAAGTGCAGTGCCATGCTTCTATGCACTATGAAAACTAAAACATAAGCGCGTGGATAGCACGTGCACTGCCCACAGTGAGGACAACAGAAGCGCCCATAGCGAGCTTCTCACCGCGACAGTCTGCGTAAAGATTCGGACGCGAGTCACCGCGAGATCCGTGCTTCGAATGCTGCGTGGCAATGAGTTCGTGGAGGAAAGTTGGCGCGCGGCATTCGAACCACGGATATTGCGGTGACTCGTGTTTGCAGGCTGTCTTTTGTATGATGTATGAACAGTGTGACCCCGGTTCTAGGCGCTGTTACTCTGAGATTTTGAAGGCCCCTACACACAGTTGCGTTTGAGTGTGTCTTACTGCATTGCGGCAGCGAGAAACCAGGACATCCCTGCTTCTTATGTCGCGTGCCAAGCTAATCCTTGAATTGGATTCCAAGCTTCATACGAAGCATGAGATGTGCCGGTCACTCGCTTCCGTTTTTCGACGCAGCGTAGTCGAAGGCACTAAAACGCAAATCTGTGTACCTGCCTTGAGTGTAGCAAACACGGCGTAGTGTTGCGCGCACATGTACTGATTGGTCGCAGATATCGAGTTCCTGCTCGCCGGCCAATGAATGTTCTGTGCTATACGCTGCTGCGCTCAACATCGAAGTATAACAGAACCTTTAGCCTCTAGCGAAACGTCGATCGCGACTACCAATGTAAAGTTTATGAGATGTTTTCTTCACTCTTTTTGTTCTTTCTTTTATTTGCAATTCTCTTTGGATTTTTTTTCTCAGGATGATCGTCTATACTGTCTCAGATATCTTTGGTACTTTTCTAAGAGTAAACCAGACAAATAAATTCCTGTTCACTTAAGCCGCGCTCGCACTGCTCATACATGTAATACAAGATACAGTCTGTAGATACTATCTGAGGCGTTCCTTGTATGACATTGGAGGCACAAAACTGTCTGCGGACATGTTTGAATGAAGAAACATGCTTCTAAGAAGCTTGAGGAGTGTCCGCAGATTCTCTTCAACGAACACCGTGTCGTCTGTATGCCGAATGAGCAGTGCGAGCACGGCTTGAGCTCTCTCGGCCACCATCATAAATCGGATTTTGTCTCGTTGGCGAACGAGATGACTATTTGTCGTGCTAGTGGAACCAGGCCCGTGCTCGCTATTCCAGCTTAGGCGGCGCCAACCAGCGAGAAAGATGCCAAGAGGAACGGGAAGCTATCACCTAGGCCACTGTGCAGCGAAAACTGGCGCGGCCCGGCGACCGAAATGAGAAACAGAGGAAATGGGATCAACTGCACCAGGTTGATATTGTGAATACTGCAACCTCTCTGTTTTAACACCAAAAATAGCAGACGACACATTAGTACCGCGCGTCACGAAGGTCTGAGATAAACGTGCACTTCGTGTAGCGACATTCGTCGCCTTGCCGACCTTAGTAATAGAGCGGGTTTCAGGTCAAAACTGGTTGCTCGCGGCAGCATGATGAACGGGAAGACGCCACGTTCTTCCCACAAATACGCTTTGGCACGCGTGTTGATTGTCGTTACTTGTGAGACACAGTTCGCGGTATCGAGGCAGTTTATTCGAGCGGGCCTTTCACGGCGTATTGTACACACAGCGCACGAAAAGATCCGGCGGCACAAGGTGCTGGCTTCGGAGTGGAGCTCTCCGACGCTTCCGCGTGTTTCGCGAGAGCTCCAAACGGGCGGCGGCGGGAAGTTGCCATTCACGGAGATCGGGGAGACGCCGACGCCGTAGGGGCGATTCGGCGCAACAAAGGCGGGCGGGCGGCCCGAGAATGCCCGCCGACTCCGCAGTCCACGAAGACCGGTAACAACAACGCCGCCGCCGTCCTCGACCCCGAGAAAGATCGCTCCCGTCCTCAAAAGAAACGACTCCCTTCGCTCTCGCCGTCAGAGTGCGCGTATAATGCGGCCGACTTCGGTTACTGTCGCGTCTGTTGTCGTATTTGATGTTTTCGTCCTTTCGCTGTAACTTCGCGCAAGTTTCAGTTAAGGTTTCGTCCGAGTTTCGTTTTATTTGCTAGTAAAGGCTCATTCACACAGCTGCGTCGACTGCGTTGCGCTGCTTTGCGCCGTGCAGCAAAGCGCCTCTCCTCTGGCTCGGCTCTAAGGGTCGCCATAGCCACTGCTCGACGCGAGCAGTCTTAACGCAGACAAACGCAGTCAAACGCAGTCAAACGCAACTGCATAAACCGTGCTTCTTGTAACGCCATTTTCGCTTGTAACGCCCTACATTCAATTCAAACACTCCTCAACTAAAAGAAATTCGAACGGGCCACGGCTATTGTACCGATTGGTGTAGCCGCCAGGGTGGTGGCGCTATGGCTTAGGTGCACTACCCAGAAAAACACCAAAAAGTTTCTTGGTCTAAGCGATATAAGCTTTCGTTGCAGAAAAGACTTCTCCAGTGCTGGCTGTTCACGAACAAGAGTTTTACTTGCGACAAATAAAACAAAAACAAAAACAAGGTGCATTTGAGGGGTCTGCAAGCTCAGTCATTTGCTCCTAGTACAGCTTCGGGTGCTTATTCCTCAGAAATTTGTTTATTAAAATATGCGTGTTTGTTTTACGTGCTTTTCTAAATAGAATCTTTTTTACAGCCTGCAAGGACAGTTCCTTTTTTTTTTTTTTTCTCAGTCTGAAAATATATCAGTTGCACAATCGTAACTTGATTCACTGGTAACGCTCCTACATTGGGCGAGGCTGGGCACGGCGAGGCAGGGAGGGAGAGGTGGGGACTGCCCCGGCCGGCATCCACGAAAGCGCCGCTCCGAGCTCCCTTTTTTATTTCTTTTCCTCTTTTTGTTGTGCGAAGGAGTGGGACTCTTAGCGAAACTCCGTGCCACGCCTTCCTCCCGCGGGATGGCGCCCAACGGAATGTTTGAAACCGTCAAGCTAGGGCTGGCACAGGAAGCGGCGAGTTCTCGCGAATGAAGATGACAACGGACTCGGAAAAAGGCAGTTAGGGTGCTTTGTTTCAACCGAAAAGAAAAGAAGCTTATTTCTTTCACACCGCCAAAATAAACAACGTATAGCCAGAAACTGCGACTTCGTCAAAATCCATCTTTAGTGGTTGAGATCAGACGTTAAGGTTTCGAAAGTTAGGGTTAGCGGAGTAAGAATGGACCTTTTCCGAGAAGCGTTCTGCGCACGCGCGAGCGCCCGATGCCAAGCGGCGGAAGTCGGTACCAGAAATCGAGGAAATTCGGAAGGACGCTGTGAATCAACGAGTAGAACGCGTAATTTCAGCATACATATAATTGCGTTACACAAAAAAAGAAAGTGGACGGAAAGCAAAACACGACGTCTGGATGGACTCCACGGATGCCCCTCTTTAAAGTCGCGTTGGGCACGCGCCGCTGCTCAGAGAGCGAAGACACTGGTAGCGTAGCTCCCATTATCGATTGGTAGCGCAGGTAGGTCACTTCCTCGATTTTTAGTTCGTGCAGCCACCGCCTGGTGCCGTCGGTATGTGGAAAAGGTCCATTGTTAGAAGCACTAAACTGACCATGGTCGGCTTGCTAGAACAGCGTCTCAGCTGAGACTGGGTGAAAGAAAGCACTGCAAAGGCTGAGGCGCGCGAGCGTCTTGAGACGCAGTTTGAGTCCCGCTCAGCTCGTGCGCTGGCTTTGGCAGTGCTTTCTTTCACCCAGTCTCAGCTGAGACGCTGCTTCTAGCAAGCCGGCCCATGAGACGATGGCGTCGGGTAGTAGAAGCAGACAGAGTGAGTTTGTTTCACGCTTCATCTTTAAGATTGTGCTACTGTCGATGACAAGCAATTACATATACAGAAATCATCAACATCATTACCGGTCGGTGGCACCGAACGTTCAATGATGAAGACATCTGGGAGTCGGGCACATGCGGTTTTGAACAAGAAACACCTTCAAACCTGTATTTTATACGCATATATAGTATTAAAGAATATGTGTTTTCCGGTATTATACTATTTACATAAATTGATTTACTGTGCCTAGTAAAAGCGATACCGGGAAACAATATATCTCTGTTTTTACGAAACACATTTTCATATAATTTTATCCCACCCCTCACACACACCGAGTTTGCAAGACGTCGAAAACAATCCTCTCGAACATTGTCTTATCAAACAGACTGCTCACTGCAGAGCGCGGGCGGTACATTATTGAAGATTAGAAGCTATCGCTAACGACGCTTGAAGCCTTTTGAATTTCTGTAGGGTTACTATGAGTCTCCATTTGAGGTTTGTTTCGATTTGATATGCTTTTCTAACTCACCCGCCACTGGAAAGCCAAAATGCCAAAATGCCCATTTGAAAAAGCATTTTGACATGAACGTTTGTACCGAAGACAGATTGAGGTCTCATCTGCTAAAGGGGCCATGAACCGATTTTTCTACTTTACCTCAATACTACTCAGAATCACTCCCTAATGCTTATAACTGAATAAACATGCCTTAGTTTTTATTTCTAAGCAATGACAGTCGGCCAATAAATTCGAGAAATATGGGCATTGTTCATCCTCTCAACTCGGAGCCAGAACAAGTATAGCCACGTGGCCTTGTGCCTATCCTATGCCGCCAGCGTTAATCATAGCCACGAGGTGGGGTTGGCAAAGTAAAAAAGTCGCTTACAATCCCCTGTAACTCCGAATTAGAGCGCAGCTCTTGAGGAGGAGGTGGGAAGGGTACTTAGGGGAGCGTATACCCCTCCTCCTCACCTTCTCATCCTGCGTGCTACTCCTCCCTCCGAGCGGCGTCGCCGTCGCCGTCGGCGTAACCGTAAGGTCACGTGACCCTCGTGACCTCACGGGGGTCACGTGACCTCACGGGACTCATGTGACCTCACGGGAGTCACGTGACCTCATGATGAGGTCATCCTCATCGTCATCGTCATCATCACGATGACGTCACTGGTGACGTAATCAGTGACGTAATCATGATGATGACGATTACGATGAGGATGACGTCATCGTGATGACGTCATTGATGGCGTCATTGACGCCATCGTGATGATGATGATGAGGATTACGTCATTGTGATGACGTCACTGATGACGTCATCAGTGACGTCACGCGTCCCATAACGCACCGCGTGGTTACGCCAACGCCGACGGCGACGGCGACGCCGCTCAAGCTGGAAACGGGTGCCTAAGAGCTGCGCTCTAAAACGCGTGCTGAACTTCCGGCATTGTTAGAGTTCGGCTGTTCTTATCACCGCAGCGGTCGGACACGAGCCACTATTCTAGTGTCCGCCAAGCCATTGATTGCTACAAGCCGAAGTCGAGTGCTCACGCAGTTCTCGTGTCCAATCCATAAGCCGCGCTCGATTGCCGCCAGGCGGGTGGTTTCAATCGCACAATTATACGTCAGCAAGCTTTGCGAAGGCAAGACTGAAAGGAAAAGTGCCCTTTCATCCTCTCAATTTCACCACAACCTACGAAGCTTGTGAATCAGTGGCGATCCCTGCGAGTATACTTGTGCCAAACTAGGGCAAGTACACCTCTGTACTGGTTCCGCTAGCCTGAGGTCTTTAACGTGCACCACGCAGTGGGGTTACACGACCGCACGCCGGTACGATGCTCATCCAGGTCGAAACGGGTCGTTCGGTCTAATGCGAATTAAGAGAGTGTCCTGCATTCACCTAGTAAAGTATTTGAAATTCCACAGCAACAAAGAGGTTTCTTGGACAATGGCTTGCGTGCGAGTATACTTGGGTCCCACTAGTGCCTATAAGCTCGTGTAAAGTTAAACACATTCCAACTCAATATCGTTGCACCGCTCCTTCAATTCTCACAAAACAAGCATCGTGCGTGCTTTTCAGCGTACTGCGGGATAAAGCCCTCTACAGCGATGCGGAGATTGGAGATGTACAGAGTAGATAAATCTGCAAGCAGGAATACAGGATCAGTGGTTTTCTCTCAGCTGAAGGGCTGCATTAGAAATTCTATTGTCACTGGCAGAGTGAGGACGGCAGGGCGTGTCTTAGGAACGTCCGGCTTTCAGCACGCCCTCTGTAGCTTCCACCGTGCTTTGGCCGATGCGCTTGTGGTGCACGAGACGCCGAAGCATTGCCAAAAGTAAGAAGCATCGATCTGGAGGCGGGACAACTGAAGCTCTTCTCTGCTGTTCTCACTCTCGCAGTCATTATAAAAAAAATGTTCATGTAACTCTCCTATGTATATAGTAGAATGTAATGTTGGATACTACGCTATACGACTGAACTAAAAAAAGAACGAAGACGTGGATATTGTGTAGATTAGTACACTAGTATCTTCTATAACTGTTTTTCAGATGTAATGTAATAATATTTGCGCTACCCTGTCCTTTTCTGTACACTCTCACCCAGCCTCCTTGTAAGTGAATCCGCCTGTTCTTCAGTATATAATCGTCATTTAAAAGGGTTTAGTTACTTTTTATCGGGTTTTAAATCTTCAAATGAAATACGCCAACTCTGATAGAGTATCTTTTGAAGCTGTTCTATCTACAGCCTATTCTTTCAATCTTGGCAACCGGTACGAACCAGGTTCAGGGCAAGTTCGTCGTGCGACCGATTCGTAACCCTACCTCGTTTGCATCGCGCATCCGCCCAGCTGTGCACTCGCCCTCTACACGGGGCAGCTTCAAAGGAAAACCGGAGGACTCGAAGAGCCTCCTTCACCCGTGACGGCACCCGAACCAGAACCTCGTTCAAGAGACGGCATAAACTGTGCTCGAGCTCCAAACTTGGAGCCATTGTGCGGCTCAAGTGGCGAACGACCGCAAAGGGATCTCACTGTGCGTAGATAGTTCCCATACACGTGGCTGCAGCACCGCGTAGACAGGCATCGAGCCCGCAGCGCATCAGGAGCCCTCAATGGGCTAGTTCCGCCGGGACGTCAAAGATCCGAGCGTGCGCCGTCCACGTCATGGGCGCCCCTGGCTCCCCCCGCTTGATCAATGATCGTCCAGGCGAAAAGGTCGTCGGTCTTCAAAGGGCTGCACGACGGCGCCCTTTGGCTCTCCTGGAGCCGGCCGGGGGGGGGGGGGGGGGGGGGGGGCGACGTCAAAGAAAGAGTCGCCCCCCTCCCCGTTTCAGTCCTCCGTGCCTTTTCTCTCGGTCCGATGAGCCAAGACTGTCCGGGCCAAAGTGGACTTGACGGGTGGACAACTGGCGTCCAAGATAAATTGCCTTCCAGTTCCATTGTGGGGGGCACACTGGACCACGGTAGAAGCCTCGCCGGACACAGAGTAGAGGCTTCGAGAAAGAAACAGTGGGGCGTATATCCGCAGCGGGGGTCACCATTGTCGTTCAACTCCTTCGGTCAGAGAGTATCATGCGTGGAGCTAGCGTGTACAACAACGCGGGCAAGACCGAGTCCACGCGCTCCGGGCGGACTTGAACACGGGCTCTATACTTCCGTGGTCCGCCCAAAGCCGCCCCTAACGATCAAGAACAACGTCCGGGATTAGGCGGACGGCGTTGTCCGGGCTCGCGTGAGAAAGAGACCGAAATCTGAGACGTAGGGCTTGTCCCGCCCAGTTCGCATTGTGCTGGGGATTCGCGCGCGCGTATACACACAACTCATTCACGGCTCGCCGGTGTCGCTGTTGGTTTCCACGTGTGAAGGGGGTTTGTTAGTGTGCCCGTTACGAAGCCTACCCCCCTCCTCACCCTCTTCCTTCTTCACCACTATGTACAAGCGATGCCTTTCCCTGAATTCGTAGCCAGAAGAAAGTGCGGGGAACCTGGCGAAAGTCAGACGCAAAAAGAGGAAGTGGACTGAATAACGGTGTATGCTTCGAGCCGCCGCAGTACAAAGTGACCAGTGTATTCCACCTTTGTGTCCCGGAGCCTCCACGCCCAGCCGCGTGTCGGATTTCAGTTTTGTGTAGCACCTTTAGAAGGCAAGAATGTTTGCCCGGCTTTTCCTACAACCGGTTCAGAGTATGGCATTGCGCATCTTTCACATGGGGAAAGCTCTATACATCTAACGAAAGTCTTGATCGGTAGCCTGCTCGACCTCTGTGTTTCTCTGAATATCACACGTCCTTCGTTCACAAGACTCGGGATCAATGTGGATTGCACTGAGAGAATCCCGGAAAGTTCGGTTGCGTTGAAATATCGAAAAGAAACCTGATCAAGAGCTCTTAGAAGTCCGAGCTTGTGAATGTCGACGAAACGTTTAAGCATACGAAAGTCGGGTATAATTACTGAACATTCTGAAAATTACAACCGCAAACGCTTGTCTGAATGCAACGTTCTATAACATATTCTCGCCTGAAATATTGCGTTCTGGCCGCTATTTCCACAACTCTCGTAAAAATATCCGTATAGAGCAACACAAAGTTGTGAGTGTGGCTATATCCGTGCCGATTAAAGTTTGATTTAATAGGCATTTAATTTATGAGTACTTTTACAGCGGAGTTGTTAAGGGCTAGTTTCGGAGTCGTTAAGGCGAGTATTCTGTCGGCCAGCAAACAAATGATGACACAAAACTCTGGACAGCTACCGCCATCTATGAGCGGCGGCAGCAACCTTTCCAGCCTTACTACTCTGGCTTACTGACTTGTGGCCGGCCATTACTTCATTTCCCCCCCTAATACAGCTTCGCTGGTCTTATTCCTTCTTCACCAAAGTGGAAAGGCTACATGTTTTATATATATATATATATAAAGAACACGCTTGTTTAGACATTTTCAGGAATTCACGCTGACGCGGATTATCCAACTCGCTTATAAAACGCCGAACTGCAGCCATCTGCAAGTACACGCAAGAAAGCTAGATTCACTGTATCGAGGTCTGAACAGCGGGAAAGTCATTCAGCTTTATAATGGCTATTATTTTCTTCGCGATATATGGACAATTTGGCCAGTGCAGCAAGACTGCGCTTGAGGTCTATAAGGTATACATCGCACTAACGTGACGCATGATAAAAAACGCTGGTTAATCTAGAACGTGTTGCTCTGGCAATAAAACTCCACGCACTTTTTTTTATTTTTTAAGCGATTTGGTGTTATTTTATTTTCCTGTCCTGGCAATTTCAAAGCGTGTACATTACATTTCAAAGTGTACATTACATTAACACAGGAGGGACCGTAACCACCGCTGCCTTCATTCCGCAGGTTGATGCTTCCCGGGGTATGACCACGGCGTCGGCGCGTCCTTCCCTGAACAGCCGAGAGAGCGTCCCTGGTCCTGCCCGCTGCATGACGCCCTCGATGCAGCCGCTGGTCAAGCCCGAGCCGCCCATGTCTCCGCCGGACGACGTGTCCTTCCAGAGCGGCTTCAGCGAAGGTGACGACGACGGAGACCACCGCTCTCCGGGCTCGTCCCAGGGCCTGCTCAGCCCTTCCTACATGGACGCCGACGACTTCGACGACGCCGAGTCGGCCGACTCGTCTTCCACGACCGCGGCCAGCCTGAGCAGCACGACGACTAAGCGGAAGCGCGTGCCCAAGGCGTCGACGCGGGCGCGAGCCTCTACCAACAAACCCGGGGGCCCTGTCAGGGTGAAGAAGACGCGGCGCCTCAAGGCCAACGACCGCGAGCGGAACCGGATGCACAACCTGAACGGCGCCCTGGACAGGCTGCGCTGCGTGCTGCCCACCTTCCCGGATGACACCAAGCTGACCAAGATCGAGACGCTCCGCTTCGCCCACAACTACATCTGGGCGCTTTCGGAGACCCTGAGGATCGTCGAGTCCAAGTCGGAGAAGATGAAGAAGGACCTCCAAACGGAACAGGACGCCGCCGCGCCTCTGGGTCTCGAGTCCGCGATCGCCACGGTCACCCCGGTGGCACCCCGAGGGCCCTTCTACGCGACGCCGCCGTCGTCCTTCGGGTCGTCGCCGTCGCCGGCTAAGCTTCAAGGCGGCGTGCCTTCGCCGGGGCCGACCCCGTGGAACTTGTCGTCGTGTCCGAGTTCGGTCGCGGTGTCCACGCCAGCGAGCTCGATAGACCTGTCGGACTCATCGTGCTCGGGCTCGGAGTGCGGCTTCACCACCTACGAAGCACTATGAGTGTAGCATCCGTGGGAGTGCTTTTCACTTTGTGCCACCACGGACTTGGATCGCCAAGCAGTGCGCCGCCAAAGACATGTGTCCAAAAAGAAGAACTGCATCCATCAACCTCATTTTAAGAGGTGGAGTGCCCGCACGCACGGACATTTGTGGCAGGCTTGAGAGATTGACAACTCTAGAGGTTGCTTCGGACCCTGTGGCAATTCCAGTAATGGCGATATTATTTAATGACTACTTTATTTTTTGTGTTCGGAGAAAAGAAAAGATCCTCCGAACATTACATTATGTCAACTCCCAGTGGGTAAGCCAGGCCTGAAAAGAGGCTTGGGCAAGGCCTTTACACCGAATAGGCGTCCGTTAGCTCATCCATTGGGCTTAAGCAGCATTCAGTGTGCTACAATCGCCACTAAATAATAATAAAAAAACAAGTATACAGAAATATAACTGCGATAAGACAAGCCAACTGTATGAAGTGGAGAAATACGATTATTCGTGCAATTCATTAGTGTAAATAAAGTCGCCGTCAATCGAATGCTTCGAACCCCGTCCAGTGCGATTCATGTGCCACAAACCATGACGAGACGCTAGATAGGTCCGGCTGTACGCCTAAGATGGCCTCGTTTGGTGCACGAGGCTCTAAGAACGTATTTTTTTCCATAATTTATGACCCAATTGATCGAGTATACTGTGTGCCAGTAGATACGAATAAAGCCATTCGTAACGACAAGCCACCTCCAGCCTCTTGCTTCGCACAACCACCGTTCCCTTTCACAACCGGGGTTGGCGTCAATGACGCGGAGACTCGACGCCTCGAAGCCTCGCCAAGGACGTGTTTGCCTGCCTCGAATTTTTTGCTCGCGCTGCGGGTTAACAATTCAGCGCCGTGGTTTCCTCGTGTCTACACCAACACTCGGCAAGGGCGGTCAGGCCGCTGCGGTGGCGCTGCTATTGGCACGGCGCATACGCAGACGCTTCACGCGGTTCCTGCGCACGCGCAGTGCCCACACCTACTTGTTTGTAAACAGCGCGTTGGCCTATGCGGACCGCAAGTTCGTCTGCTTCTTGCACGGGGGTCGTGATGGCCTCAGAGTGCCGAACTCTTATTGGCTGATCAAAAAAGAAATAGTGGGTAGACCTCGAGGCATATAGCATTGAGGTCAACCCACTATCCTTTCAAGCTGAGCTAATCATATCCCGGCGTTGTTATGACGTCACCGCAACTCCTGCGCGAAAAGCAGACGACTTGCTCTCCGCATAGACGATTGCGAGCGGGGCGACTGGCAGCCGCCATGGCTCTGCTCGTGCGGGCAAGCCTGTGCAATGGCAAGCTCGAAAAAGCTACGTTTACGCGCTCGTCGTACCTGCTTGCATATACGAGGCACTATAGTCGCAGCGCCATGCATTTTACAATAGACCCCTTGCCAAAAGTCCCCTCCATCGCAGCAGTGTTCGCCATTGCTCGATCACGTACTCCGAGCATGTATTGGTCACGAGGGCCGCGTCAGCGTTCGGCGTGAACTCGGCTCTGCTCGTATTGAAAACGAGTGTGACGTGAGCGTTCGGTGAGGACTCTGATCCAATCACACGCTTCGTGTCCAAGCAATGGCGACCTCCATTGTTGCTCTATGTACTTTTGAAAAGTGTCTGTTTACAAACGAGCGTGTTTGCCCACACTGGCTACGCGATAGGCATTGGACAGAAACTCAATTTTGCGAGAGCGAAGCGCCTGAGCTCCTCAGTGTGACGTCAGCGACATCGGTAGGTGCAGTTCCACGGGGGACATTCGGCTGTTAGAGATCAGCTGGGAGAAACAACGTGTGCCGATATGTTCCGCGGGCCATCGCACGAAGCCCATGTTACTCGGATACCCAGGCACGTAGCCAGGATTTTGTTTTGGGAGGGGGGGGGGGGGGCACCCATGACAAAATGCTCTATGAGGGGGAGGGGGAGAGGAGGTCACCCCTGGCTACGTGCCTGTGGTTACCCATTCATTCGGTATAATATACGTGCTTAACCATGCTGCGTTTTATTTCTGATTGTTTTATTAATCGCGCTAGAAGCCCTTTCTGCATTAAAGAGAAGAAAACAAATCTAAGGCCATGAGCCTCCTTGGTGGTCGGTACGGCCATAGGGATAGGGAATGCCCCTGCTTTTGGCTGCTCCACGCCATGACTGGGAGTGGTGATCGAGACGTTTTCTCTAAACGAAAGCCGGCTACGACATCTCACCAATGAGGAGCAAGGTCTAGTCCCAACAGGGAATACGAATGAACGCGTTTTCTTCCCATTCTTTGTTTATTTTATTGTATTTTTTGAAGCAACGGTGCTTAGAGCAGTGCGTTGTTACATTCATCCCAAACATATAGTCACAAAGGTGTACCGACTCGGAGGGCACGCAAACAAACATATGCGATACACGCGCAGCAGCGAGGGGTCTTGGCCTCAATTCGAAGAAAATTTCTCGTATCATTGGCCGGTCACAATGACACTCAAAAAACCCTTTGTTCTGAAAAAAACGTATCTAATATCCCACCTTTATATATCAAAGGCTCTATTTATTTTTTTCTTCGAAACAAACTTTTTCTATTTGTTTTCCTGTTTCTTGGAGGGAGAGAACAGATCTAAGCAACCCGGTAGCATTGAGAGAATGTTCGATGGAAAGAGGTCTGGATATAATCCATCCAAATTCGTTCATTCGAACAACCGAGGCACACCGTGCAAACATACAAAAACTTTTTTTATTTTTTTTATTTTTTTTATTCTTGGGTGATGCTAGCCTCCGCATAAGGTCCCCCAAGAAACCGCCACGCAAAGAACGCAGCCGGTTTCGCATTGATAAGTCTTCGTTCGGCAATCGCTATTCACACCACCAGCAACAATCCTCTTTCTCCATCCTCCGGGACCTACGTGGATCCCTAGACTACTTACAAACTTTCTTCGTCATAGTTTTTTTAAAGCGCTATGAGTGACTGTTTGCTTTCTGTTCTTCAATTGTTGTTTTCCTTCATTTTTTTTTTTTTTTGGTCGGCAAGTATCACCAATCGACGGCGTCATTCGCGGAGGTAGCTTCTCAAAAAGACCCGTTACCGTTCCCTTCGACAAAAATAATTATAATAAAAAAACAGCCACAGTTTCGCCGACTTCCTCCTATTGTGGACATTTTTGGCTATTTTTTTTTCTACGTGTGAGTGTGCGTGTTATTGTGCGTTTGTGTCCGTGAAAGCACGGGAGCATTTCTTGGCTCCTGTGTTTCCAGACGCCAAGAGAAGAGGCAGAGAAGGAAACGACACCATTCATCGAGTAAGAAAATCCAAGCGGCAGTGCAAGCAGCCCCACCCTTTTAAAAAAAAAAAAATTAAAGAACGAAAGAAGATACCTTTTTTTAGCCGTATCTTCTACAAAAAGCAAAACAAAAAAGAAATACTAATATGCAAATACAAATAAATATTATGGGTGAAACTCGTGAAAAAATATCTACAAAGTGCTACGTGTACACAAAATCAAGAATACAGCACGAAAACAGCCGAAAAAAGAAAAGGGGGGGGGGGGGGGTAAAAAATGCGAAAATCTCAAGGTGCCATTGTCGGCTTCCTCGAGGAAGCGACAAAAAGTAGACGCAGGTACCTCTCTCCCCAACCTGAACCCCCTCGCCTTTTCTTCTTTGAACTCTCATAAAATAATACATAGAAATGGAAACAAGTATATATGCGGGAAAAAAACAAAAATACTTCGCAGCCAGGAAACAAAGTTAGAAAAAGACGAAGATTGGGGAGGAACGGGAGAAGAGGCAGTGGAGCAGAGTAAAGAAAAAGCATCGGGGAAGGAGGGAGCTGGAGGGAGGGAAAGCGCATTCGTACCTGGTGACCTGTCTTGCTGACCTCGACTGCTCCCGTGAGAAAAACTGGCAGGGAGGAGCGGAGCGGCGGCGCCCGCCAAGAAACTTTGTTCGTCCCCGTCGACACCGGCGCGGATAATAGACGCCGCCGGCACACTCCACCGGCGGTGGTCTGCCCCAAAATACGTAAGAGTTGCTAACCTGTCTCTCTTCCTCTTTCTCTCTTGTCAGAGAAGAAAACAACTTGCCTTTAACTAAGTGACAAAAAAAAAAAAGGGGGGGGGGGGTGAAAACGCAAATTTCTTTTGTAATTCGCGAAAGATTTCGACCTTTGTCAGAGAGCTAGTGCGTAGTTTAAGAGGTTTAACTGCGTACGGTTTTTGCCGTTCACGATTTCCTGTCTTGCTTCTTTTCTTCCTAACGTCTTTTCGGGCGCTTGGGGCGGTGCCTGGAAGCTCATCCTATCCGACTTATTTCTGGTTCTCTCTTAACATCACTGATAACAGAAACTTGGAAAGGGACCTCCTGGCAGCCGCCGACGTTTCGCTAAGAAATCGAGGCTTAGCAAAATGTCGTTGACAACCGTAACATTTTTATTTCAGTTTCTAGCGTTCCAAGTCGCTTCGATTGACTGATTCACATCACTCTACCTCTGCGTTCACTTCTTTTATATTGCAGTTTATAGGACATTATTTAGTTACTTGCCTCGCCCTATTAGGTAATGGCCTTTTAAAGAAATATCTGGCAGGTTAATGTGACAGTATTTTTTTTTTTACTGCACCAACGATTAAGTAGTTAAAAGCCTGCGCACACTACAATTAAAAAAAAAAAGCTGAAAAGAAAAAAAAGCCAAGGGACCATTTTGAGTTTAGTACAGAGTGGCTTCGGCGACATCAGCCGCACCGTCTCATTTCCGAGACGAGCTTCCGTTTTCTGAATGGGCTAGCACCGCTTCCCCTTAAACCTACACGTACAAAAAGCCAAAGCATGCAAACCAGACGACCGATCTCGCAGCAAGCAACGAAACTACACCCCCAAAAAGAAATATTAAAAACAAGACACGCACACTATTCCGAAACCATAGTACACGCAAACTCACTGTTCCTAAGTAAACTCTACAGGAGACGTGATCACAGCAAACTCAGAAAATCATACTTTTTTTTTTATTTTATTTAAGAGCGAAACGTTTTTGCTGGCCCCGTACTCAGGAACAGCGCCACCGTCTTGGCGTGACGTCAGAAACATGATTTGCTGAGCATAGTTCACAGTGTAAACGAACGAAGCAAAATAAAGTAAAGATAAAAAGAATGAAACGGGGTTTGAGCTCCCGTTTGACTTCACTGACAGGTCCCCCAGGGGGCTCTCCGTCAAAGAGCCATCATCTTCCGAGGAGGAGGAAGTGAGTGACGCCGTCCTGTCAAACTGCGAGCAGGCCGGGCCGTCCTGCCCAAGGGAGGGTAAGGCGCACCCCGACGCTTTCTTCCACGACGTACGCTTTTGTCCAGTCAGCCGCACTTGGTTCCTTACTTTATTCCTTATCGATTGGGTAACGAACCTTCTACATCGAAGCCCAAAAGATATTCCCAGGGCGCATAACGGTACTTCGCCGGGAGGAAGGAGATGGAGGAAGAAGGAGAGAAAACATGGACGGATTAAAATATGAATCCCCTCCGAACTTCTTTCGAATCCGTCGGAGGGCACAAAAGGCAACGGCGAAAGCCGAAATGCTGCAGCGGGCTCGAGGATCTAGCGTAACGACAAGTCCCAAATCCCGAAATCTTTTTTGATCGGCGGCGCCGTCCTCCTCCGTGTCCGTTTTTCGACAGACAGAACTGGAAGATTAAGAATGCTAATCGCTCGTTTCAAAGGACCGGGAAGGTAAGAACTGGGCCCTCCTTGACGGCTTACATACGTAAAAAAAAAAAAAAAAAAAAGTTGGAGGCGAAGTTTTCGCTGAGGTGACATTCAGACCTTACGAGGGATATTGAAATCCAGAGGCGATTTGGAAGATTTATTCGGAGCACCTCAATGTTTGATATTTATATTACAAGATTAAAAAAAAAGTTACCCGCTTTCTTACCGTGGAAACCAGTTGTGTATCACGCCTGGTTCCACAGTTTCACGGAAAACTGTGTACGCTTTGACAGACACCTGCCGAACAATTTATGTGGAGTTGTTCTTGCTATGTACTGTAGTTGCTTTGTTTATGCATATTGGATTTAACAGAGTTCCTTTGCGATGGCGAAACCTTGGTTGCCTGCCTTTTCCATACTTTATTTTTTGCCTGATCGCGGAGAGCTTGGTAATGACCGAGTAATTTCCGATCTTTGAAAACCGGAGACAACGGACGAAAAGGAGGGCAAACGTAGAACGTCTTTTTGAGACGTTTTGTGTTTGTCCCTTTTTCGACCGTCGTCTCCGGCTTTCAAAAAATGTGTAACATAAACCAGATCGCCTGTCTACTCACTCTATCTGTAATTGCCGACGATTGAGCACTTGCCAGCAATGACAGGACAATGTCTGATGATGGGGAATACTTTTGTTCTACTTGGGTAAGGTAGTTTACAAAAATATTTAGTCCAGTGTTTCGTGCCAAAATTATAGTTTCAAAAACAACGCTAGAAAAAGAAACCAAGTATGAATTTTAGGACGAGCGTTCGATGAGCGTTTGACAAGCTGATTTTGCTTTTATTTTTGTTTATTAATTAAGGGAATGCTCGTACTCCTACCTTCACTTTATGACTCCTTGAGAGACTGCAAAAATCGCTCGACTCGTACGAAACAGCCGGAGGATCGGTGGCTATGTGGGTTGACGCACAAGGGCTCGGAGCACGTGAAGCGAATGCTCGAGCTGCAGGACCCAGAGATCTTGAACTGCCACCCCTGCCCACTTGGGTCTGCAGATGAGCATCGTACCGACTTCTGGTCGTGTACTGCATTGTCCACGTTTAAGACCCTAGACTGACGGTCGTACTGGACTAGCTAAATTGTTCATCAACAGCTGAAAATACCAAACGCCCATTGGGGCTGATTTACTTCCCACTGTGTAAACGTAAACACACTTACTTTTACAACAGAGCCGAGTTTCTAATCTAAGAACACGAACGGTACGCGTTCCTAAAGGTGGGGGCCGGCAGATTCATTCCTAAATGCTGCTAACTTCTGGTTGCGCACTTGACAGAATTGCGCGCAACCTGAGAGCTTTGTGTGTATGGTCCAATTTTAATTGTTTCCCGTATGATGATGATCATGTCTCGTTAATATGAACACATCGTTTTCCCCCAAAAAATAGTTCATAATATGAGTCGTCCGTAATAATGACACAAATTGCAAGTATCTAGCCAGTTCGTACCACGATACGGCTATAGTGTAGCGGGGCGTTGACGAGACATCGCTGCAATCGTTCGTTCGTTTGTTTGTTCATTCGAGTCTTGACATGTCAACAGCGTGCCCCGGTTTCTGTGTCTATTTTACTCGATTAATTAGTTTATTGCGTCGTGACGCCCGTTTTAACTCTCAGACTAACCTCAGTCTCTCTTTAAGCTTCAACTATGTGACAGTATGACGATCACTATAGTCGGATGCAACCTGAGAACAATCTTTTAGCTCCACCCACAAGCGCATTGCGCCCATCTGAAGTGCCTCCGCCGTCGAGAAAATAGTTCGCTAGCAACGTTGCTTTTTCTTCCTCCAGTAAACGTGTCTTAAACTACTACAATATTTATTTAATTCATTCAGGACGTTTAAATAAGTTAGAATACCTTTTTGTCAACGAAATAGCTGTTTAGTAAAGAAAGAAAGTCACGTCCAATGTACCGTCTTCCCAATTCATTTTCTGTCCAAGATACTGTCCAAGATACTGTCCAAGATACCTCTCAGCAGTGCTAAGCCTCGCGCCCGCTTCGAAATTTTCGTTGGCGATAGCGTCGCTGGATTCTCACGTTGTCGCGCAAAAACTGCTGCAAACGCAAGCCGATACCATTAAGATTTCGTGGCGTAACCTCGGGCACGTAAAACACGGTGCAAAAAAGCATAATAATTGTCACGAGAAACTAGCGTCGCGTTGCTAAGGCCAGCAGCCATGTTGAGCTTTTTTTTTTTTTAAAGGATCGCGATTGGTCCACGGAATCGAGACGTCATGAAAACGATTGGCTGGCGTTTCTCGGCGTAGGATTACATTTTCCTCTGAGAGGCATTTCCGGCTTTTTCTTAGCTTGCAACCGACTATAGAAGCAATCATTTGCTCTAACAGCGATAGGGTGTGGAAGCCCGTGGGAGTGTCAGAAATTGCAAAGGATGCAAACATTACGGGTATGGCTAACAGCTCAATCGTGGGAACCAAGTTGAGAGGAAGTTTCCTCCGCAATTAGACCCTTGAACTTGGCAAACAAACCGGTCGCTCTCACTGAAACCTCTATTCAAACAAAGTGGACAATCCCGGCTGTATTAATGTTCCATCAACCTGGAATAGATATTCGAAGCTTCCTTTTTGCATACTCAAACACCCCCGAACGACAAACCTCCATGTCAATGGGGGCCCCCATAGAAAGCAGACACTGAATAAAAGAAGACAACAGAAGAAAAAAAAAGGCACACTCGAAAATGTGCGTGAACTGCACAATAAACCGGAACTATAAAAAAAAAAAGGACCAGTTCACTTAGCCGAAGTTGTCTAAAAGAAACAAAAGTATGAAAAATGGTGTCCGCCAAAAAGAGCGTAGGTGGTGCGTGCTCCATTCCCTCAAAACTATGAACAGCTCCCACGAGAAAGTCAATTTCGTTTAAGTGGTCCCCGTCCACGGGAGTCGCGGCGGACAGGCGCAGGCCTCCGCTCACCCGGGATCGTATTCGGTCGCCGTGTTTGCCTTTCACACTGCGTTCTGCGGTGTGCGAGCGTTGAAGGAGGAAAGCGCCCTTTATGGATCACTCCCCCAACCGCTGCCTGTCCGCGACAAGGGCTCCTTTGTTTGCATTTCAAAGTCCACACAAGCGGCCATCGAGGATGAAAGGCAGAAAAGATACACGAGCGCAAGATGAACTTCCTCTCCGGAAAATCAACGAAGCCGCAGCAGGACGCATTAGTAGGAACGTCGAGTATGTAGCTCGCTCGCGTCATCGACGCCGCTGAAGCCAAACGTTGGGCGACGGCAAGGCAGTGGTCGGAAGGGCGCGATGGAGCACGTGGCGCTGTCAAAGCGATGCCACGTGGCGTGCGCGTGTGCACGCGGTGCGGGGGGCGCATGTGCGAACGTGGAGTTCTCGAAATAGGTTCGCCTTCTTTTATGAATTGGTTACTGCATTTGCACATTAAATTTTTGCCATTGTATTTTTTAGTTTCAGTAAAAAGTAAAAATATAGAAAAAATAGAGTGATAGTACCTCCTGCTGACTGTCAGCATGCAGAACCTCAAGGACAGTTTCACGGCTGGGCTAGACATAGAAGGCGTGCCTCTTGACTTCGGCCTTGATCACGATGTAAGATGTACTGGGTGTTTCTGCGAAAGACTTAAAAAATATCTAAAAATGTGCTGTTCGATATAAAAAGTAACTCTTTCTTTTTATATCGAACACATATTTAAAATAAATTCTACCCGTACGGGAGGCAGAAACTGCCTACAAAGTAATATTGTGCTTAGAAGCTCTTGCATTATAACCAAGAAAACGGCTTCCGCCACTTCTTACAATCAGAAACACTCGATGGTGCGTCAAGATTTCATGGATTACGTTGTTCGCACCATACCTCATTGTATAGGCAGAGGGCTCCAAACCAAAATTTCAGGATTATATTGATACCCACACCGGGTTCCTATCCCGATACGTACTCTCTCAGTGGCTGGACTTCCAACGAAATCGTTCGATTTCAGGATACAAAGAATTTACTGCTGTCCTTCAATCTCAACATTTCCTAATGGATCTGCGGCGTTGTATATTCGCCATGAGTTACCACAATGTCAGATTTCAACTGACTTTAATACTGCAGATTCCGAATTCGTAGCTGCAAATGCATCTTTAAAAAAATCAACCATCACGGTTAAATTAATTTACATTATACGGGGCAGGGATTATGACATGATGGACGCTTTCAAAGATTCGTGCAAGCAACATAAACCTGGTTTGATTGTTTGCGGTGATTTCAACGCACACCCGACGCTTTGGGAAGTTAATCATTGACAACTGAGGACGAAGGTTTGAAGAACTATTTTTGACAAGTGAACTTTAAGTAGCCAATACATTTGGTCCAACTTTCTATAGACCGCCTTCAACGTTTTTTGCTTTAGACATGTGACAGCTTAGTCTCTCCCGGAAATTTACTCCGGACACCATAGGCAGTGACCACTTTGTCAAATGGATAACTTACCCGAGTGCAGCAAGTCAAATAACAAACCTATTGAATTACTTTTTGGGACGACTTCCGCACTTTTATAAGTAAACCCAAAGCTCCCATTATCACAACCATACTCTGCACTCTGATGTTAAATACAAAAGTCGTTGATCTACCAGGACACTTCCCGTCTCCGGACTTAAATCTCCTGAACCTTTTTGCGGCTCGCCGTGTCGTCTAAGACATCAGCGAAGTGTATCTAATCGCACGAAATTGAATCGGATCTCGGCGACACTTCGAAAATATGCTAATCAGTTAAGGCGGTCACAGTGATGGAACTTCTGTGAAGAACTCGGCACTCACACACCTGGAAGCAAAATCTGGAAGGTTATTTGATCCCTCACTGTCGATAGACATTCTATTCAACCTCTTGAGTGTCTGGCACTGTCTAAGACGTTTTCTGTTTGTTCCTTTCTTCGTCTGTCGTCTCCGGTTTTTTCAAACACATCTGGCACTCGCTCAAATTAAATTATTAAAAGAACTCGAAGAAGACTTCGCTTGCACATACGATAAACGCGCTGTATCGTCGACACCACCCACTGTGCCAGCAATTACCTTGACGATGCTTTCAGAAAAGCAGAATTAACAGTAGTTGCGCCAATCTCGACGGCACAGTGCTACAGGACGAGACTGCATATTTTACGAAGCTCTCCAAAATGTGCCCATCGGCGGTTTTATTGGATCATTACAACTCTTCAACAGTATAAGGAAATCTGGAGAGACTCCGGAAAAGTACAAATTTTCTATCATCACACAATTCTGAAGCCCGGAAAGCCGTCAAATGATCCATGCTCTATAGGCCTGTGGACTTAACATAATGTGTTGCAAAATTAATGAATCGCATGATCCAAAACTGCTTGAAATGCTTCCTCGAGAAGCATAACCTACCTAACGAGATGACGGGTTTTAGTCAGGCTCTCTCTGCGACAGAACATTCTAGCTGTATAATCAGCAGTGTAGAAGATGCAAAATCTCGGCGACAAATCAAACATGCAATTCCTTTTATGCTGGAAAGGTTTTGACAATAAATATATGAAGCATTCTTTAGCGCCTTGCTACCATAGGCATCTTCGCGACTGTAAATAAAAAACTATTATCTCTTACAACGAAGAAAATGTCAGTGCTTTGCTGCCCCGGCTGCGCGCTAGAGATGAAGGCTACTTTCGAGAGTGTCACCTGATCAACACGACATCCGTCACAACACAGGCGACATGCAACAAGTGCCACGAAAGAACTCACCTGTAATTCCGAATTAATATCATATAATTTCCCAGTGGTTGTTCTTGCGTCCTTATCTGGGATAAAAAGGGAAACAGTTGCATAGTTTCGAGGAACCGCTCTGTTGGGAAAGGCATTGAGGGAAATAGGGATAGCAGACAAAACGAAACAACACTAAGCTCCGTTCAACGTTACTAAACCACTCAGTTGGGAAACTGCCATAGACACTGCTCTGAAAGAGTGGCCCAGATCTGTCCTCGAGAACCGAGCGAATGGCGAACACAACGTCGCCATTTCTCCCGCAGCGGCCACTCGAGGAACCGCACGTGACTTCTATTTTGCCTTTCATCGGCCATTTTGGCGCCGAAAGAGATACAGTGGAGGAGGTTACAGGGGGTGACAACCCCGTCTCCCCAGCGGACGCGCCGCATCGTACTTCCGAAGTTAAAATGCACCTAGGTCGGGACGCGCTACCTGAAAGCACCGCTGAGGCATGGTTGTACAAAATCAATATTAATTGTGCCGCAAAACCTTGCAAACTAAATATTTTAGAAAACATCACGCGCCCTTCATTTTGTACTAAACTTCAATAAATTTCATACAAAAAGAGTCTTTTCCGTTTGGTTTTACGCAAAAACATGCTTTCTAAAAACTCAAGGTGACCACAGTACAGACAAATGATACAGAGTGGCGCTGTTGTCGTATTTATCTCGGTCTCGGTAGACGCCAGCGGCCCAGGTTTCGACGGCGAGTTACCCAAGCTGAGTGTTTTAGTAACGTTGGCTACGTTGTAATGTGAAAGACGCGCGGAGAAGCGGCTTGCGCGTTGCCATGGCATCGCAACGTCACTATCTACGCCACCTCACATTGGCTTCTTCCTTCTGTGCCGAGGAACGGCGAGCTCTCAACCGCGCAGGGGCAGGCTGAGGGCTGAGGGCGAAAGCTGGTTTTGATCGGCAGCCCGAGACGGCTAAGGGAGCGTGACAAGCCTCCGCGTCGCTAATGTGGTCGAGCCTAAAGTCACTGGATTCTGGGAAAGTAACGCCAAGCTCCCCGTGTGGTCGCCATCTTGGTCCGTGAAATGAGCAATTTCTTCTTGACCCCTCCGTTCTTGGTGAGCCGATCTAGATTCGCTGGTGACGGGTAGCTTTATGAAGTCGTTTTTTGTATACCGAGATTGTGCTAACCACACACCGGCGAAACAAGCGTACACCTTCGTACCACCACCAGATGCTGTGTCGGTGCTTGGGGGCACTGAAAAATAAGTTTACTGTATTGAAATACGCAGGAAGAACAATATAATTGTAAGAGATCCATGGAGATGGTCATGATATATAAGTTGATTGCATACAGAGTGCCAAAGACTCTTATATTGGCGAGGAACGCTTCCAGTACGATGATGCTCCATGGTGATCGTGGCGCGACTGGTTTAGAACGACCCTCTGGAAGCTTCGAAGATTTAAATGGACCAAGATGGCGATTTCCATGGCAACGTAGACCTATTAGCCAATCGCCTTGCGAGTTAATTAAAGGGACACTGACACCCTCCAAAAAACTTGTTCATGCTTTGCCAGGTTATCTATTACGTTGTCATAAGACTATCCAATCAATATTTTGCTACAGCGTCATGTATATATTGAATAAAGTCAAAAAACGCAAGTGCTCGAAACTGAAACCGAAAGTGGACTGGGGAGGAAGAAGAAATATAGAGGAGGAGAAAGTTACCAAAAGTCACACGGCTATGCCACTTTTTTTTTTTTTTCAATTAACGTTGTTGCAGTTTTTGGAAGCCACAAAAAAATGTGTATCATTTTTTTGTGTATTTTTGTATAGAGTGTGTGCCTTCGATGACCCACGACTTTGATTATCTTTGGGGGTTGTGTCCAAACCATAGAAAACGGCACGTGACCAGGGAGAGGAGATTGAGAGCGACTCAAACCGGCCAGTTCTCGATCAGTGGTTTTCGGGCGGAGAGAAAACAAATTTCGAGCCGCAAGTTGTGTTCTGGGTAGTTGGGCTCTCATATGTCAAGTACAAATAAGAACTTTGGCGAGCATAAATACCCTGTCAGTGTCAATTAATCTTGCGGCGACGCCTTGACGGACGAGTCTCCCGCCAAGCTTGGGCATGTTTCCAGCTTGGGGCGGGTACGACGACACCGTGCCAAATGTGCATCGTCACGACCCTCGCTGTCTTTATGCGTTAACCATGAGCGGCTAAGTCAGTCGCGCAGAGGTACTGATCCGACGCTTCTGGGCCACTGATAAGAAAGGCGATGCGAGCCGTGACGATGGAAGCTCTACTTGATTGGCTCCATTGGAGCGTCGGCTGCAGTCCGACTTCCATTCAAACCGAATATACGGGTAGAAATGAAAGGAGAGGAGGAGATGAGAGCGCACGAGGAGATCGGAACACCGAGTTTCGGTTCCATCGATTAGTGGGTAAGCGCGAAGCAAGCGGCCTTTGTCTCCCACTCCTTCTCTCCCTCAATTTCTACCCGTCTAAGCGTGCACTTATTTTAACCTTAGTTCCACCGTGTATGTTGCAGTTGCAGCTTTTTTATTTCTTTTTAGACCCCCGTTGCAGTTGATGGAAAATAAAGTTATTATTGCTGCCTCCGAGATGGCCCGTTGAAACATGTAAACACGTCCACGAGAAGAAGGATCGGACACACGTTTTGCGCACCGGGAATCTCGCAGGTCATGATTCTGCCACATTTCGAGGCGTACTACACTCTAAGAAATGCCTGCGCGTCTACTCACCCGCAAAACACTTGAAGAGCCAATCTCTGCGATCTACGAAATCAGTTCTGCGAATGAAGAGGCGTAACATACGTTTAGACCTCCAAATTAAGTCTGCGCTGTGGCATTATGTAACGCAAGCATGACGCTTTGCATTGCGTATGCCACAGCACAGACTTCACTTTTAGGTCTAAACGGATGTTCCGCCTCATCATTCACTAAGCTGATTTCCTAGATCGCAGAGATTGGCTCTTTGAGTGTTTGCGGGTAAGTAGACGCGCAGACGTTTCTTAGAGTGGACCCGTCGGACTTTTTATCTAACACCTGTTTGACGCTTTACCGCTAGCCAAGAAAGAGACTCTCGATGGTGCGGAGTTGTGGACGAGGCGTTGTTGAAGCCCGGCGTCGGCACATGCTCAACGTCGATGGGCTCAGTTAAGGCCACTAGTGAACACCCGCTATAAGGAGTATTCACTGGGCGCCATATTTGTGGGTGCTGTTTAGAGCGCATGCTCAGAACAAGCCCACATCAATAGTCTGCTAAGACCGGCACTCCTGAGGGTGCGGAATGCACGTTACAAAAGAACTGTGGAAGCTCGCCACCAGCACGCGCTCAGCAGTCGCGCACACAGCTATAACCGCCAGTGAATACTTCCTATAGTCGCCGTCAGGATGAAAACGACAGGGCGGTGTCTTTCTGGCGCCTCCAGCTCGCGCTCGTAGCCTTCCGTCGTGCTCAGACTGCGCGTGCACGCTCTCGCGAGACGACGAACCGTTATGAGGGAGCTCGCGCTGGACACAACTGAAAGACCTCCCTTCCGTTCTACTCCTCTCGGTTACTATTCGCAACTTTCACGACCTATAGGGGGCGCACTTGTGCCTATTAAAATGGCTGTCATCTGGATGATCGTTGTAGAACAACAGTACGAGGCTGGGTCTACGACGCGTGAGTAATCATAGTTTTTCTATATATGAGCAGTATTAGAGCCTTAGTTTATTTTTTCACGTCAGAGAGGTGGTGGCAAGAACCTTTATTGTGAAGCCGATCATCCAGGAGCTAGGGAGCGCGATTCTCACACCGCGGTACCACCATCGCTGAAAGTTGCGAATTCATGTTTTACGAAAATCCCACCACGAAATATAAAGAAAAGGTGATATTGAAACGCGAAAACTACGATCACGGTTGAAGCTGATGGTTGTGTGCGTGTGCGTGTGCGTGTTTGTGCGTGCGTGCGTGTGTGTCTGTGTGTATGTGTGTGTGTTTTTTATCGAGATCGGGAAGGTTACCCCATCGAACGGCGATGGCACCGCGGCATGGACCAACAAATATGGTCATCAATATTCATCCAAATCGGGGAGGGAGGCCAGTGCAAGATAAGAGCTCAGCATGTTCGAAATGAAGCGCGGTTTCGGGTTAGCTGCCGCGGTAGTCAGAGGGAGCTTATCTTGACGAATCTCCGAGCGTCGAGGGAGGTGCACGTGCGGGGACGGAGGGCGGCCACGCGCGAGAGTTCACGTGCATAACTGTGTGCTCGCGCAGGCGTGTGCGTGCGTTTGCGCGCTGCTTCGTAGAGGGAGACATATCCGCACGGTTGCCCGTCATTTTTGTCTCGGTCTCCCCGAGAGCGCTCCCGCACGCTCCCCGAGGACGCCGGCAGGGAGATCGGGATCGGCACCGAGTGCGGGCGAAGGCGTCCAGGCGCGTAACAGGGCACCCGCCAACACTGCGGGGGAGGAGGGCCGGGAAGAGCGAGCAAAACTTGGACGAGGGATGTACGCGTCGTATCGGTTCCCTTTTTGTAGGGCAAACCTCGAACTAATGGCGGTAAGCGGGATCCCACCTATTGCCCAAGTCTGCTAGCTCATGCTTACACTTAATTTCCGCGAGAAAGGGTGCACCCAGGGGAACATTGATGAGATAAACAAGAAATTCGCTATGTACGACGAACAGTTTCAAATTATGCGTGAGACAAATACAAAAGTTATTCAACTTGAAAGCACCATTTCTACCCTACAGAAAAGCTTAACAACCCAGCAAATGAGAGTGGACGACCTGGAAACCCGCGAACGACGTAATAACCTGATTCTTCTTGGTTTTCCTGAGAACTCCGAGGAATCACTGGAAGGTGCAGTTGTATGCGATTTATGTAAAAAATCGTCCTAGGGTTGAAGTTAACTTGGTGCAACGTATTCACAGGCTTGGGGAGGAGGTAGAGGGGGAGATTCGGCCCGTAATCATGAAGTTTGCTTGCTATAAAGAACGACAACAGGTTCTAAAGAATTTCACAAAGTTGAAAGGCTCGCAGTTATTTCTGAGCGAAGATTATTGCTGGAACACGTTGCAAAAAAGAAAGAATCTATGGAAGTCATCAAAGGTGGGCACAGAGGTGCGGCGGCTATGCGGTCGCTTCAAAACCCTTTCTGCTTTATTCTGAAGGTTCGTAAATACACATCCTTACACGTTAAACGATCTTGTAATGGTTTTGTGCTGCTCCTCCAGTGCCCGCTGGTTCTTTTTAGAGTTGCTTATGTGTGTGTTCACGTTTTTAAGTTACTTTTGTTGTCTGGGGACGTTGAATCAAACCCCGGCCCTATCACTAACGCTGATATTCTGGCTGCCATTGCTGAACAGTCTGCTGAGAACGATGCGCGTCAGACCGAAATGGTTGACATGCTAAATCAGGTCAAAGATAACCAGCATCAACCAGAACTAAAAGTGTTAGACATCAATTCAAGAGTTGCAGCAATCGAATCACTTGTAGAATCACTAAATGTGCCAAAGCATCCTGCTGAACTGTCTAATGTTGTTAGTGAGGCCATCCGAGGCGAAACTACCGTTCTGGATTCAAGACCTAATGAGCTTGAAGATAGGTCCCGTCGTGACAACTTACTTTTCTACGGTATTGCTGACCCCCTTTCCGAAAACTGGTCGCAGTCAGAAACTCATATCTGCGACAATCTTTCCACGTTATTAGGACTAGATTTACCTGGCGAGGTGATATCCCGTGCTCATAGATTAGGCTCATACACAACTAATAACTGCCGGCCAATAATTGTTAAATTTTCTTCCTCTAAATTCAAGACGAATGTATTTTCTCAGCGTTTTAAGTTAAAAGGAACAGGAATTTCAGTCAGTGAGGATTTCTGTCCAGCTACGCGGCAGTTACGAAAAAGTTAATCGATTTCAGTAAAGGCACCGGTCAGAGGTTTTCGCTGAGACTAAACAGGCTGCACGCTAACCAAAAGATGTATACTTACTGCCCTGTAACAGATTGTGTTTGTGAAGTGACACCTAGTCATGCTCGTGAAACTAACAACACCACGTCTCTCCCGGGCACCAATAATACAGTTTCCGCGCCGCAACCGGGCACCGATAATGCAGTTTACGCACCTGTTCCAAGCAATGATAATTCACACGCGCCATCAACATAACTATCTAAAGGCCCGGCGACTAACACCATCTCAATATTGTATTCTAACGTGCGAAGCGTGTGCAACAATCGCGATGCCTTGTCATCTTTTATCGACAGGTGTACAGCTGATATTGTTATCCTTACCGAAACGTGGCTTTCTAGTAAACTTGCTGACAGTGAAATTTTTGAGTGTGAAGATATGTACAAATTTTATTGTTTCAATCGTGACTCACTCTCAGGTGGCGGTGTTCTTATCGCTGTTCGTGATTCTATAATATCGAGCGTTGTACCACTTAACATATCTTTAGAGTTTGTGTGTGCCCGTGTACATGTCAGGAACAAGGATTTTATTTTTTGCGCCTGCTATCGACCCCCCGCTTCGACTAATACATTTTGCTCTGAGCTTCACGATGTTTTAAATAGACTGGTATTACGGTTTCCTTTTTCGTCTTTGCTTCTACTGGGTGATTTTAATTTTCCCACAATTAACTGGAAAAGCGACACTCCCACAATCAGGCACGTAGCCAGGATTTTGTTTCAGGGGGGGGGGGGGGGGGGGGGGGGGCCCGCCCATGACAAAATGCTGTATGAGAGGGAGGGGGGAGAAGAGGTCCCAGCAAAAAGGACGATTTCGGGGGGGGGGGGGGGGGGGGCACGTATCATGGGCCTCCCCCCTGGATACGTGCCTGCCCACAATAAATGATCACTCAACACAGGCTTTTTCGTTTCTAAGCCTTTGTCTTGATTTTAATTTAAAGCAACTTCTACAAGAGCCTACACGATGTTCATCTCATTCTTCCATTGTATTAGACCTCACTCTCACTACAACCCCTGAGCTTGTGTCTCCCTTAACATATTTACCAGGTTAAAGTGACCATTGTGTTATTCAGTTTGACCTGCAGGCATCTGCTTCCTCATGTAAAGCATTTAAGCTTATTCGCAACTACAAAAATGCCAATTTTGTTTCAATTATTAATGAATTAGACACGTTTCTAACCAATTACATCTCACGTTTTCATACGCGAACGGTTGAAGAAAATTGGTTTCTCTTCAAACAAAAAGTGAGAGACCTAACTAACCAGTACATCCCTCTGAAGCGCATCCGCTTTAATTCACAGGCACCTTGGTTTAACCAGACTTGGACGTAGTTCAACTACTCTACTCAAGCTACTGTAGTTTAACTACTTTTCCGAGTAACTTGGTAACTTTCAATTACAACTTTATTTGGGTAATTAGTAGTTTAATTTAACTACTTTTTTCAGGTAACTTCTACTCAAATTACTAACTACTTTCGAGATCTAGTACTAATTTTGCTCACCACAAAAGTTTGAGTGCTGAAATAAATAAGACGCCGGCAGATGAAGTGGTATTCCCGAACAAGGGTCCCCCTCACATTCCGTTCCCACGCACTTATACTCGGCAGCCGTAGAAACTGCATCACAGGCGTCCTTGGGCCAAGGTGGCGACGAGCAGCCAAACCACCGGCGCACACAAACGCAGGAAAACAAGCCTTGCTCGGGTATTGACCTAATCCGGTAATGCACGCAGCCGCCTCGCCTCCAGCTGCAACCGTGAAAGACGGGGACACACCGAGGGTTGTTGTTGTTTTCACGTTGTCTGCCTTTAGTGAGTTCTGCCTCAAGCGGTTTGGGGGTTCCTGGGTAGCGCCACTGGAATGACCTCGCAGCTGGACGCCTGTTCCCATGGTCGCCTCATCGTCAGCGCATACTCCCTTGCAAAGCCGGGCTCCCCCGCGCACAAACGCAGACACGTATAATCCGTTCATGGGAGCACGTTCCCGCTTCAGCAGCAACTGTACGAGCGACGATGCTTGTTCACGTAATCCTTCGCGTCCTTCCGACCTTCCACGCCAGGGAGACCTCCTTTTTGTTGAAAACGATTTACTTGTCGGGCGTGTCAGGCGCGTCAGGATACACTAGGCGCCGGCGAGGATTGCGAGTCACCCTTGGGAGATCCTTTTGTTGGACCCGGCGTCAGCGGTATTTACTCGAGTAATAGCCGCACTGTTTATGAAAAAAACTTGAGGGTTCGCTTTTCCGCGGAGCACGCAGATTGCCAATCACCGCGACCGACAGCATGATTTCAGCTGTTTACATGGCAGAGATAACGTCTTCGCTCCAATATACCATTTGTGAAGATTGCATTTGTATGAAGAATCGTGTTCTCGATCTGGTCATTCGCTATGTTATTTATGCGCAACGCAATGAATGGCTGTATATGTGTTCTGTGGGAAAGTAGACGCAAGGGCCTTGTTCATAAATAGTGCGGCTATTACTCGAGTAAATACGGTACTTTACTTTTGTTAAACCAAAACCATCTTTTTTTCAGTAGCGTAGCACTAGCACTGCAACGAGACGCGCAGTCGTCCGCATGATATCAAACAATTCTGCGATAAGAACTTTGAAAGTCCATTGCTTCTGCGAGCAAATAAACTATTTTGGTGAAAACGCAAGCAATAAAATGAATCCATTTATTTTAGGCTCGCAGGGTTTTTCACAGAACAAAACTGCTGTTAATTTTGCTACCACAAAAATATGAAAAAAGTAACTTCGAAAGTAACTTCAAAGTAACTCGCTACTTTTTTACAGTAGTTAGTAGTTTACTCAATTACTATTACAAATGCGTAATTTCTACTCTACTCCAATTACTTTTGGCGTCGCTACTCACTAACTTAACTTAACTACCTTTTTTGAGTAATTTGTACATGTCTGGGTTTAACGCACGCCTTAAGCGTTTGAGAAATAAAAAGAACCGGTTATTTCGGCGCGCAAAATTAACAAAATGTGCTGAGCGCTGGCACGCTTAGGAAGCTGCTAATACGGAGTATAAACAAGCTGTCGCACAATCAAAACAGGAGTTTTATCAGTGTACAATTTTTTCTCTTTTAAAAGACAACCCACGAAAGTTTTGGAGCGTGGTCAGCGGTAGTAGATCCAGTGCGGTTGAGCTTTGTGATGCGAATAATGTTCCTGTAGATCTAAACGATTGTTGCAATGTCCTGAACAATGTGTTAGCTTCTTATTTTTCCACACGACTCCTACCTGTTATTCAATTGTTTTCAGCGCGACTTTTAGTCCTATGTTTCCTGTTAGTATTGATTCATTTGGTGTCAACTTAAAAGCTTAAAATTTCCGCGTGTGCTGGGATTGACGGAATTAATTCAAAGTTCCTGAAGAGCACCGCCACCTACTCATCTTTGATTCTTTCCGAAGTTTTTCACAGTCTTTGCAGTGTTGCATGTTGCCCAACGATTGGAAGGTAGGGAAGGTGGTTCCTTTGCATAAATCAGGTACTGCTCACTCCCCATTTAACTACAGGCCCATATCAATGACTAGTGTGCCGTGTAAATTACTTGAACACATCATTTGCTCTCACCTTGTTGCCTTTCTCCAGTCCAACTCTTTTTTTACTAATTGTCAACACGGGTTCCGAAAATTGTTTTCTTGTGAAACACAGCTCGTATCGTTTACTACTGACCTGTTAGTTGCTATTGATGCCGGGCTAATAGTTGACTGCATTTTTTTAGATTTTTCTAAGGCTTTCGACTCTGTTTCGCACGACCTACTTCTCTTGAAACTGAGCAAACTTAATATTGATCCTAACATCTTGGGCTGGATTAAATGTTTTTTATCTAACCGCTCACAATATGTTTCTGTCAATGGGCATAATTCTTCTACTACTCCTGTAACGTCCGGGGTACCACAGGGATCTGTACTGGGGCCTTTCTTGTTTCTAGTCTACATTAACGACCTCCCATCGCAAATTGTGTCCTCTATTAAATTGTTCGCGGATGATTGTGTACTGTATCGCGTAATTACTAATGCCCAAGAGTGTGCAATACTACAGTCAGACCTCGACGTAGTTTCTTCCTGGTGCGCTGAATCCCTAATGAAGCTTAACGTTACTAAATGTAAAAGCATGCGTGTTTCCCGACTCTCTAAAAACATTGACCCTGCCATATATACATCTTTAATAATATACCATTAGATGCTGTTACTTTATACAAGTATCTTGGCATTCACATAACTCAACCTTTCCTGGAACATGCACGTCGACTATGTCTTTAATAATGCTAATCGTATGCTTGGGTTTTTGCGCCGCCACTTCCGTTTCGCTAATCTTCCGGTCAAACTGCAATTATATAAAACTTTAGTCAGGCCAAAACTTAAAATCGCCTGTTCCGTTTGGGATCCGGGACATGTAACATTTTCACACATTCTCGAATCAGTCCAGAACCGAGCAGCCCGTTTTATCCTTTCTGATTATTCTCGTATTGCTAGTGTTTCAACAATGAAGACAACTTTGGACTTACGTGACCTCGCCTTACGCCGTAAATACTTTCGTCTTTGCCTTTTCCATAAAATCTATTATACTAACCCAATTCTAAAAGATCAACTACTTTTAGAGCGCAGCTCTTAGTCGCCCGTTTCCGGCTTGAGCGACGTCGGCGTCGGCGTAACCGCGCGGTGCATTATGGGATGCGTCACGTCACTGATGACGTCATCAGTGACGTCACTGATGACGTCATCGGCATTGGCATCGCCATCGTCACTGATGACGTCATCGGCATCCGCATTGTCATCGTCATCATCACTGATGACGTCATCAGTGAGGTCACTGATGACGTCATTGGCATCGGCATCGTCACGTGACCCCCCCCCCCCCCCCCCGAGGTCACGTGACCCCCCCCTTCCAAGGTCACTTGACCCACCCCCCAGTACCCTTCCCTCCTCCTCCTCAAGAGCTGCGCTCTAATTCGGCGTTACAGGGAGTTGTAAACGGATTTCACTTTTTTCATGCGTCATATGTGTCACCTCACAACGATCACCAGTGTAAGGTTGGCACGCCGACATGTCATACGAACGCCTATTTTGACTCTTTTATTCCAAGAACATCTAACGATTGGAACCACCTCCCCACACACTTCAAGAAGTTAGCCAACGATTTGATCTGTGTCACCCACTCCTCTCTGTAGAGATTCCGGGCCTTGAGAGTATGAAAATAAATAAATAAATAAATAATAATAAATAAATAAATAAATAAATAAAAGGTGCATCAAGATAATGGCGATAAAGTACAACTATCTTACGACAAACTTCCCATTAAACGTGACACATTCGTTTGTGACGAGCGGGCGAATTGTCGTGTTCCGATAACTAAGAAGAAACAAGTCGCGCCAACCCAGCAAGATTGACAATCGTCAGCATATCGCATTGTACTGTTTAACGCCCGAGGTGTTGAGAAAAAAATTGCTGACGTTGAGCGTGTCTTATACGAATATGATGCCCGCATTAAGGCAATAACGAATGTGTGGTTACACCCGAATATTTTTTTTATTGTGAACTAGTTCCTCCATGTTATCAGGCTATACGAAATCATTGCTCATCTCGAGGCAGAGGAGTGGCAATTATTGCAAAAAATAATGTTACTTGCTCAGTTTTGGTAGGAATTGAGACCCACGGAAGCATGTGGTGCAAAGATATCATCGGAAAACTAGTTTTTGTTCTAGGTGTTGTCTACAGAGCCCCTAATGCGCCTGGTGTTTTCGTAGAGCCGTAGTATGACTGCTTATCAGTGATTGTTAAAAGCAGAACAAAAGTGGTGGTGGTTGGCGACTTAAATGCCCCCCCCCCCCCAATAAATTGAAATACGTTGAAACTGTCGTCGTCCTGTACTCATAATGAGTCAATTCTACTTGACCTTCTTAGGAACCTAAATCTTGTACAGGTTATTACACAACCAACCCGTGTTACATCTACACCGTCTTCTGTACTGGATTTAGCTTTTGTAAGCCCCTCTTTGTCTTGCGAGGTCAGCATATATATAGGTATATCAAACCATGACCTTGTATCGCTTGTTTTCAGTTTTGCCGAGACTATAAAAAAATGCATCATATTAGCTAATGCGAGATTTCTCTTGCGAACAATGTTAGTAAACTTGCTCCTCTTGGAACATGCTTTCAGTTATTCAGTAATTCATCCGGAACTAAGGAACCCCTTTGGGTTAGGCTAAAGGACACAGTTAAGTATTATACTGAGCGCTTTCTCTCCGAAAGAAACTATCAACCAGCCACACCCTTGGATATCGAGAGAAGTGATTCACCTAGAGAGGAGCATTAAAGGAATCCTACGAAGGAAAATCCACAACTTGCAGCGTTTCCAAAATCTGTGTTTTACCTTCAGAAAAAAAAAAATAGCAGACGATCGATTTGCGTTTTTTTCACGTGCTATAGAAACATTTATGGAGAATGCTCCACAAAAACGTTGGCGTTACTTGTGTCCCTGACGTGCAGTGGTTAATAACATTTAAATAAAAAAAAAACATGGTCATAGACAACCCAGAGAGTGTATGTATCGAGTTCAACCGATATTTCTAGTCCGTATTTACTAGGCGTGCAAACGCAGCCACCTGCATATTACCCTTAATTTATAATGCATCTGTCATGTTCATGATTATGTCCGAAATATCAGCGTCTGTACAGGTATCTTTGCTATGTACCTAGACAACAAAAAAATCATCTGGCAATGATAAAATTCCTGCTGCATTTATGATGAGGTATGCCGAATGAATTTCAGTGCTATAATGTGTCACATTTAAGTCCTTCTTGCAGGATAGTATTTTTTCGAGTGACGGGCTTCATGCACGCGTGGCACCAGTTCATAAGCCCGGGGATAATTGCTCTTCATTTCAAACTACCGACCAATATCTTTAACATGCATATCTTCCAAACTCCTCGAGCACACACTGAAGATGCACATTACCGATTACCTCAAAAGCGGTACATTTTTCAGCGACGCCCAGCATGGTTTCCGACGCGGTCGCTCTACAATCACCCAGCTTATTTCGACTGTGCATGATATGGCCAGCGTTATTCATGATAAAGGACAAGCCGATGCGGTCTTCATTATTTTTTCAAAGGCCTTTGATACCGTGCCTCTTGATCCTCACTTGTGAAGTTAAAAGCAGCCGGAGTTCAGGACCATTAAACACACTGGATAATGTCGTACTTAAGCAACAGAAAGCAATATAATGAAATTGACGATTCCCGCTCTCTCCATTTGGATGTTTTTTTGTTGTTTTTTTTCTTTCTGGAGTTTTCCAGGGATCAATGTTTGGTCCGTTGTTATTTCCTGTCAATACAAATTATATTGTTAAGGACATTGATCAAATGATTAAAATCAGGCATTTCGCCGATGATTGCGTTTTGTACTCTAAAGTGGAAAATGTTGATCAAGCTACGCTCAATAACGCTCTCTCTGTGGTGTTTGGTTGGTGCGAAAAGTGGCAAATGAAACTTAATCTTCAAAAGGCTGCCTGCATTGCCTTCACTAAGAAGAGAAGTCACCTAATTTATGACTATGTTTCTAATAGCTTTCTAATTTCCAGAGTCAATCACTTAAAGCACCTGGGTGTAACGCTCACACCTAGCCTTAGATAAAGTATGCACATAGATAATATATGTTTGTCTGCCTTTCGAAAACTTTGTTTTATAAGGAGGAAACTTAAACTGGCACCAGCATCAACAAGGTTGACTGCGTGCAAAACTCTGATTAGACAAGTGTTAGAATACGCCCCTGCGGTACGGGATCCGTGTACCAAAATCGACTCTTCTAAAATTAAATGTATTCAAAACCACACTTAGTTCGACGTGAGCGCGTTGGTGAAGTTAATTAAAAATTAAAGAACGGACAGAACAATACATATGCGAACATCGTAGTATTCTAACAATAATGTCACCGCAATTTAGAAGTGACAAATTCAAAGAAAATACGTTTAAGAAAAAAATTGCCAATGACAACTCAGAGAAGCCAAATTTGGCGGTGACGCAGATGTCCGCTGCCCGTGACTGGTGCCAGCGTTCAATGCAGGGGCGGTTGAAGAGGAATAGGGGGAGCTACCGCCCCCCTTAAGCCCCACAAGCGCAACATTGTTTTTATGAAAGAAAGGATATAAACCCGCTTTTTTTTTAGAAAGATATGTTTAGTTTCTGGTGAAATGCCAAAAAAATAGGTTAACAATATAGATCTTGGCAACGCTTCACCCGCGACGTCACATCCGACCGTGACGTCAGATATTTCTGCAGACAACCCTCCCCCCAAGTCTGACCCATAAATCTGCCCCTGGTTCATTGGCTAAGCATATTTCGATAAAGTGGCAGGCTAAAGCGAAGCGCCAGCCATGACGCGTCCTGGAACAAGCGATCTCCTGTAACCATATTGTTTTCGAGTATGATTCAACTTAGAAGAATAGGGAGCGTTTAAAGCAAATGAAGGCTCTGCCATAAACATGGGTCGGCATATTAGCTATACTTTTGAGCGCAATATAATTAAGAGCCGTCCAATTTATGTATTTACTACGTGCATGTAATTGAGTACGAATACTTGAAAGAATAAAACATCGAGGACGGGGACGGAAACAAGACTTCTTTCAAAGGAGTCATGTTTCCGTCCCCGCTTTCGATGTTTTATCCTTTTAAATATCCGCATCCATTCACCAACACGCTCGTTCTCAATTATTACTGTAATTGAATCGCTACCACGTTTTTTCCCGTCACATTGCCACATAGTGGTACATACCGCTCTGCCCTTGGGGTAATTAAGCCAAACTACGATGTTTTTTAATATTTCATTTTTTAACGTTTGTCAATCATTCTACAGCTAAGGCTGGCCTGATGTACCGTCCCGAAGCAGCACACACAAACATACAAACCACTTTAGTCTTTTCCACGAGCCAAGCACGCCGCCCCTCGACACCACGTCCGGGCTCGCGGCCTAACAACTCGTGAAGGACCGCTCGCCCACCAGTGAGTACATTTGCGGTGGTGAGCCGAAATGCGACCACGCCACCAAATCGCCAGGTGCCGGACAAAGAGCGAAAAACACGACAAGCACCCCTGCCTCCTTCCGACCTAAAGCCGCCGCTTGATGCAGATTGATGGGACGTCCCAAGCCCCGGTTCGGGCCGGGTTTCAAGCTTCCCCCCCCCCCCCCGTCTCTTTTTGTTCTTTCCACAAGTCCCGCGCTGGGCCTGCACATCCGCAAAACCCAGTCTGTAACAATCATGGATTGCGAAGTAGCGTAGTGCGCACTCCCCCCACAAGCTGACTGCGAGGTGAAGGCTACGGGCCGGCTCGACCAATCATGATCCCTCGACCGTTGTCACGTGGTCCGAGGCTTACGGTTTATTGGGCTATATAGCTTAAGTGTGGTTATCACTCCATGCCAGTTTGGGAGAAGGCAGAATATAAAGTCCGTAGAGCAGCTGAAAGACTCGGAGGACCGGACTCCCCCATCCCAGGAGCCTCGCTACACTGTCCTTGTTACGAGCTAGCAAACTACATCGGGAAAGAAAAAAACGAGGGGGATGGAGACAAAGGAAGGACGTTATGAAAGGCCGACCCAGTCTTTTGATCCGCATCAGCGGCCATTGTTGCGTAATTCCCCGCGGTGTCGCGGCCACTGGCTCGTGCGCGAGCTCGCCCGCTGCTGCTGTCCCTGCGCGCCCGCCGAGCACCGCGGTGACATCGACGTTTTACATTTATCGGAGGACCTCAGCAAAAGTTACGAGCAAACCGAATTCTCAATCGGGCGCAGCCCTCGTGTCACGTGACTGAGCACTGCGGCAGCAGTTACACACGGAGCGCGTTGTAACGCGTAGAGTGGATCATTTCCGACTGGCTCCAATAAATCGAAGTTTTCACAGTGGTTCACGTAGTGGGGCCGAACAAGGGTTGGCAGCCCCCGAACCCTGAACCCCCCTTCCTCCTTTTTCTCTTTTATTGGGGATCCGCGAGCGGAGGGATAAACCTCCCAAGCTACAAAACGGGACCGGAATGACGCACCGCGATTTAATCCCGATTTGGTTAAAATCGGGAATGAGCGGAGAGGGGCATTGACATAGTCTCCCGCGTCCCACCACACCGCGGTCCTACCAGTGGGGAGAAAGAGAGCTCGGGGTTGAAATCCCTAATTGTCTGAAAGCGTTCCGGGGCTACGGCCGCCACTTAGGAAAATGGAAACAGCGTAGGAAAATGGAAACAGCGCCCAAGGGTCGCCTAATAAATTTTTACGAGTGTTAGGGGCACAAATCGCCCAAGGGGATGGCCACGAATCGTGTGCGTGGCACGCTCTTTTTAAAGGCTCGGCGCCCTTTCTCTGTCGCTCTGTTGCCGTGCTATGAATACGTACGCTGCACGTGCGGTTTTATTTACTCTCTAAATTGGGTTAGGGGTTTTTCCGGTCCTCATTCTTTTCGTCGACCCCAGAATGAAGTCCGTTTCACTTCAGGCTTTTAACCAGGGTGATGATCCCGTCGCGGCAGGTGTCGGCACACGGCTCTCACTCTTTTTTTTTTTTATCACTTACAGCTAGGGGCCCCTAGGAATTATCTGGAGTTGCTGAGCTGACTCGAAAACGGTGGCCTCTCTGTAGCTTGTTAATGACACTCTTAGTAGCTCCTCCGTGTATACATACACTGCAATACACTCGAAACACCAATTGTTAAAAAAATTCCCGGCTCCTCATTTATGGCCAGGAGGAAACAGAAAACCCGACTGACACTGCTGATGGTTTGAATGTCTTTTTTACATCTATAATACAAATACTGGCTTTTTCTTCCTCGCTTTCTTTTCTTTCCATTATCAACTGTTAAAGATTCAACAAGCTGCCGCTTCAGGGTATCCCGGAGTGAAGTTCATGCAATGACGTTACTTGGGTTATCTGAGGGTCTTTTCCTTGGGGTGTTCAATTGGATCTGTTCAAAATCTCAGGTCGTGGTGACTCTCGGATGCTTTGTTGCTTTTATAGATATATTGGCTTTCTTCGTTTCAAAGCTCCGCTTCAGTGTCTCCTTGTGATCTCTGAATGTGAAATAGCCTTTTGTTTGTTTTTTTTTTTTCTCTTACGTTTGTTCTTTTCTGGTTCAAACGATTTCGTAGATTCACTCGTCATGCTTCTGAATCTCTTTTTCTTTTATGCGGCTGATTTATCTGTGATGTAAGTTTGTTATGTTTACACATAGCGCCAAAAGTGTGCCGTATGCCGTACTTCCATGTCGTATGTATTGTTTGGTTTATATTTCTTGTTTCGGCTGTTAATTTGTTTATTTGGTTGACGTCTCGTATTTCTTGTTCGATGGCCTAGTCCGGGTCTCGTTGTCTTTTTGGTAAACTTCGTTGGTGTCTGATCTCGACTTCTTTTTGGAGCGGTGCCATCTCTTTTATTGTGGTATTTATTTATTTTTAAATATTCATAAGGTTGAACGCCGGTCGGCCTTTTGTAATTTTTTGTTTGAAGTTCACGTTCATTACTTGATCCGACGGGCCTCATTCTCTCGGCGCTGTCTTGCTCGCGACCTTTTTCAGTGATATCCGGGATAAATCCGTGTACTGCGATTTTTGCTTCTGAACAGCACTCGTGTACCTTTGAATCATAGTTATATTCAGGCTTGTTAGATGATAACTTCCAAATAGCGTCGCTTCCGGTGTCATTGTTTTTGGCAATTGAGTTCTTTTGATGTTGCGCTCCTTTTCCCGAGTGAAGAACTCACATTTTCTAATGTGATGTTTTACTGCTATTTCTGAAATTTGTGATATTTCATCTACTGCTTCGGTCACTGCTTTTGTAAGTGCCATGTTCTATTTTTAACCTTATACGCCGTCAAAATCCCACAGTGCTCCTAAATCCAAATAATTTTATCTTTGCACCCAATAATACTGTTAAATTAATTTTCGAAGTTTTTGTCCCTCCCACGCTGACCGAGTTAATGAGCGTTATTTGTCTCTCCCTATCTTCTACTTGTTCTATCCCTTTTCCTGACAGATCTTCGGTTCCTCAATCGATAGAGCTAAGGCAACGTATATAGAAAGTTCTCCCCGCACTTCGCAGAACCACTCGCTCCTTTACGAGTAGCTTCATATCGGCGTGGCGTCTATTCATCCTGATATTGATATTGATATTTATTTAACTCAAAAGAGCCGCGGCGCCACGAAAAGGCAAGCTAGCCATACCGTGAAGGCCTGCGACGCCGCGTCTAGCGATGATAAAAGGGTTTGTACAGATGAATAAAAATAAATCATGATGATGGTTTAAATGAAGCTTGTGGGACGATGGTGAGGGGTTTATGTTGCGAATGTTTCTGTCCCTGATCATTGGTGCAGCTGGCATTGGAGCCGTCCTGATGGGGAACCAGAGGTTCGGAGCACTGGTGGTCATCGCACTAGCTTGGCTCATCTTCAGTTGAGCAGGGGAAGGGCCTGCAGATGTGAAGGCTGCTCGTCGCTGGAATGCGTGGCGTATAAGTCTTGAGACGTGGGCGAAAACAGTACCGAAACGGTTGCCGAGGGCCAGCGTGAGATATAAGGGTGGTGGAGGATTCCTTGGAAAATGCAAAATCTGCAGTGCAGACTGGTGCAGAATCCAGGATGTCTGCCCTCTGCACCACTTCTTAGGAGATCAGTGACCCGAGTGGGCTAGCGCATACCAGCTCGGAGCACGTAGAGCGAAAGCTCGCGCTACAGAATCCAGGGATCCTGGGTTCAATCCCCACCCCTGCCCGTTTCGATTTGGATGAGCATCGTACCGGCGTGTGGTCGTGTACCACTACTGCGTGGAGCACGTTACAGACCCCAGGCTAGTGAATGTACTGCACTGGCTAAATTTCTCATCTACAGCGCGTGACTCGTTGCAACTTTGAAATGGCTGACCAACTACACGCTGTCTAAATATCCACACAACCCCAATTATTATTTTTGTACCACTTCTTCCTCCTTTACACATCTGCAACTCTTCTTCCTCCCTGGCCCGTCAACGATGCCGTAATTTTTTTTTTATTATTGTTCGTTTTCATTGTGCGCTGACTGTCCCGGGTTTCGGCACCATACATTTTTGTTAAGTTATAGCCGGGTCCACGTTTATGACTAGGAGGAAACAAAAAACCCCACGGACATCGTTGATAGTTTTAATAGCGACAGATTCCCAATTCTCGTCTCCTTTACGTATAATACCGAAGTTGCCTTCTTCCTAGCTTTATTTTCTATCAACTCCAATCATCAGCCTCTAGTCGGTTTACCCCATGAGAAAGGCTAGCGGTGTCACTCGTCCGGTGGTCGTGCACTTTCAAAGTGTGTTCGCGCAATAACGTTTGTTTACGTTACGGAACCTTCATTTCAAAATATGACTACGACATGCCATGGCAACCAAGCTTTCCGTCGCTTCGTTGTTGTGGTAACTCTGTACACATTTAACGCAAGCTCCTAATCAAACGCTAGTATATAAATGGGTCTTTGCAGTGACACCTCATGGCCATTAGAACATATGAACCGATTTGTTTTCCTCCGGATTAATTAAAGTTATAAAAAAAATCGATAATTAGGGGAGAATTGTGGTGCAGTAAGCATTCAAGGACTTTTGAGAGCGTAGCTAAGAAATACTCGCGCGTCTGCTTTCCTCCCAATTAGAACTCAGACCACGGACGCTCGCTTGCGGTTCCGCTCGGTGCTCGGAAAGTCAGTCAGTCATATCTACGGAGTGAGGAGTTTGTCGAATGACGATACAATGAAACATTTTCAAAATAAAAGCGGGGTTCACAATATCAAACTAAGCATAACGTTTCTTGACTGTTTTTTTTTTTTCTCTCTTTACGTGCTTACGTTTTGCTTATATGCCATAACAGGGTCTTCAATTTTTCGTCTAGACACTTTTATCGGCCTCGTTAGTCGGTGAACTTCCTCCGTCAATAACACTGCGTGGTGGCACGAATGCTCCGCGAAAAATTTAATACAAAGCAGCCAGACATCGTGAAAGATCTGATTCGAGGAAGGTTTAATAATATTTTTTCTGACTGCAGCACTTGGTTACGCATTGCCCCGTATGAGAACTGGGCAAAGGGCATAAAATTTGCCTTGAAGCGATGATGTGTCTTCCCACGCACGACCGGGCTTACGTGAACCTAAAGGGATGCTGAACCGAAATATGGATATTCCACAAAACACGGCGGCAGAAGCGTGCAACGGGACGCAAGAAACACCAAAACATCACTCATACAGCGACATCTCCAACGAATGACCGTATTTTTCTCAAAAAGAGGCGCATTTGACAGATACGTTGACGTCTTGTTTCTCCGACAAAAGTTGAGAAGGAGAGGAAACGGTCTCGGCGTCTTCTCCGCCTAGCCGCCTTGAGGTGGCGAAGCGGAGAGGAGGAAACGATATATGTTGACGTCACGCACCTCGTTGGCCTCGTTCAATCGCGACCTTTTTTTCCAAAAATCCGGCCGTCCATTCGAGATATCGCCTTATGGGTGGTGTTGTAGGGATTGTAGCGTCCCGCTTACCGCTCTTGCATTGTTTTCTGTGATCCAAATTTCGGTTCACCATCCCTTTATCCAAAGCCATTTTATGCCATGACTGCCAGATGCGCAGAAATACATTTGTATTGACCTTTTTTAACGAAACGTTCTTTAAGTTTTCTTTAAATTACCAGAGACTGGGGTGAGAAACCTAAGAAGAATCAAAACCTGGAAGAGAAAAGCAAAGTGATAGGAAGACACTTTGCCTTTCTCTTCCACTTTTTGATGCTTCTTAGTTTTCTCGCCCCAGTTTCGGGTAATTTAAAGAAATGGTAATGCTACACGAGGTCACCTGCGATCTCACTTTTATTTTGTTTTTTACCTCTTGTTTCTGTTTAAAATATTCACGAGAAACTGTTATCCTTCAAAATTTATACATGAGTTTGTGCGCTGCTTCACGTGGCATATATTTGTAAGAAATGTTGGCTATTTCTATAAGAATATGTAGGTTTTTCTTTTTAAAAACAATCCATTTGAACTACCTCTCATACAAGTAGGAACTCTCACGAGTATTCCTATCTTAATCCAAAGCCTCCAGATCTAGCTATGGGGAGAGGTCTCTGCGAAGGCCACCGTGGCAAAAAAATCGATGCCAGGCTTTCGACGGAGATGCGCCCTCCAATAAAACCGAGCGACTTCCCTCCCGGACGAAACACAACTCCCCGGGAGCATTCGAGCATTGTGTCGCCTCCCGCCGCGCGGACACATAAATCCATTCGCGTCGGTGTCCGAAAAAGAACCGGGACATCAAAAGAACGGACTCTGCTCTCGCCGCGAAATCCCGAGAGAAGTTCGCAGCCACGAACAAATATTCGGGTTCCTTCCCAAAACATTATTCCCCGCCCCGATAATGGCCAAACGTCTCAATTTCCCCCCGACGATCGAGATAGGAACCACGCAGCCGTAAAACGAACGAGACAAACTGCATTGTAAGATCCCAGTGCACGCCCGGTAGGCCGCCAAGTTCTCGCTTACTTGGTGCCTTCTCGGGGACCAAGTAAACGAAACAGCGCCGAGTTGCGACCATTGTGGAGGAAGACGGCCTAAGGCAGCCCGACTCCCTCCCCCTTCCGCAGCGAAAGGACCACCGGGGAAACGACCGTGTTCGTGCCTTCGTAATGGGCGTCGGGGAGTACGTATATAACTCGTGCAGCGTGCACGGCGAGTCAGCAACGAAGAGCCTCAGTTCAGCATCCGGGGCCCCGATTAAAAAGCCAGCGCGCCCCCTCGCCCTCGGCGGGAGGTAGCGAAATCAAGCGCTGGGACATAAGTCAGCTGCGTTCGGAGTCGAATGAAAACAGGGAGGGTCCCCAAGAAACGCGTAACGCACAGAATGGACGGAGCTGGGAGAAAACGTACGACCGTGTTCCTCTATACTCTTTGTGAACTGGAGAAATTTACGATCGTCGCGCCGGTTTCGTCTGCCTGGACCGGTGTGCCTGCGTGTAGGCCCGTATACCATAACGCGGATGAATGGAAGAGGCGGTACGAAGGCCACGGTCGAAGGAAGTATACATCGCGCAGTGTGGCGTTTTCTGCGCGAAGGATAGCGAGCTGCGAGTTCCAGACGAGGGTGGAACAAGGAGCAGCGTTTCGCACGGAGGTCGTCGTCGGCGTGATTGCGCGCACGTCGAGCCAAGGGAGTCGATTTAAGGCTGCTTTGGACAGACATAGGCAAACGTTACAGAAATAAACAACCTAATTAACGTTACGCGTTACTCCCTTAAAAAGTAACTAAGTACGTTATTCGTTACTAAGATTTAAGAGGAACGCGTTACGTCAGCTGGAAAGTAACGCGTCACCTTCTTATTACGCCGAATGTATTGTTTTTCTGAAGCAGTAGTCGCCTTCCAACATTCATTATTAATAATTCTTCGCTTTTTAACGCAATCATTTGAGGATAACTGTGACTCAAGTGACGAACCTTTTACGCATCTTTGTATTGTGTATCAGGCGTTTCTTTTTTTCTTTTTTTTTTTTGCCTCGAAGATTGCAGGAGCAAGCTGGGCTGAGAACTAGATTGCGTACTTGCGCTGTGCACGTCCTCTTTCAGTGGTGATTAAATACCATTACTAGTTACTCCATCAGAAAGTAACCGAAATGATTTACTCGTTCCTTTTCTTGAAAAATAGCTAGGTCGATACTTCGTTACAAAAAAGTAACTAGATATAACGAAACCTGTAACACTTTTTGTTGGAGCAACCCAAACGATAGCAACGACGAATCACCGTGAGCCACACGGTGCCTAGAATGTACCATGGCGACCCGATCAAGCATGGAGGTAGTAAGCTCCTGGAGGCGACATGACGCCACCAGAGGTGAAGCTGTGGGAGGCTTCCGCTTTGGAGGGACACAGCCCCAACGATCACCAAAAAAAAAGACACTATCGGAAGGACTTGGGCATCCATGGGGGCGTTCCCCTCGACCGCGACCTCCGCTTCTGGCTTCACTTAAGATTTTCTCGTGTGGATGGCTTGAACCGGTATGTCGCCTCATCTTATCCTACTTCTATGGAATCAAGGATCACACCCTCGGAAACACCTGACTGTGTACTTCTCCGGGATGCACACGAAACACCAATCATTTCAGTTCAACTAGTAAGAAGGACCCTCAGTATCATGCTCCGATTGTCACATAAAAAAAAGAGGTGGACTTTTTTTTATTTTTTAGTTCTCGCCCATCTGAATGGTGTCTAATTTTATTTTTAGGGGCGAAGCTCCTTAGGGGCTAGCCATGTCCGTATGTCCGTCCGCCGTCCGCCGTAGGCCGGCGTGGGTGTGCTCGTGCTTCTGCTCGTGAGATCACGTGCTCACGAGCACGTGAGCACATGCTCACGTGCTCGTGTAGGGCAAAAAAAAAAATTGGAAAAAAAAAGATGAAAACAAATTATGAAAAAAGAAAAAGAAGAAAAAAACAGTAGGGGGTTCTGAGATGCCATCCCATCTGTCTGCTTAAAAAAAGAAAAGAAGAAAACCACACAATCTGCTACTGCCATGAATGAAAAGGACCGAAAAGCTCGGCATGCAGCGCCTCAGCGTCTACGTAGACAGCAAGCTGCTCCGGAGAGCAGGGCGCGAGAAGCTGCTGCACAGCGTCAAAAACGCCAAGCGGACCCGGAGTTGAGAGCTCGGGAAGCGGCGGCAAAGCGTCAACGCTGACAGCAAGCAGCAATACCTATGACCAAAATCAGTATCATCAGCACCAACCGAGCTTCGCCCCAATCAACATCATTCACCACGTGGAGATGCGGTCATTTTTTTTTTCTTCTTGGGAACCTCAGACATTGTAAAAAGTTCGGTCATGTCGCGTGCGACCGACCAAGCACACGCGAAGAATGACACGGGCGTGCCCCTTTGTCACTCGAAATTGCTTCATATCTTGGGTTGTTGCATTTGAAGCGCGGCTATTTATTTCGGTTACTGAGAATGCAACCCATTCAATTTTCCGAGTAAGCCTTTACATGACCGGGCTTCGGAGGGGTATTCGTGTATAATAACACGTGTGCGCAACATAAAAAGCAGAACGACAAAAAAGTTGATCGATCTTCCTGTATTCGCTTTTTGTTTTAGGGGCGAAGCTCCTTAGGGTCTAGCCTTGTCTGTCCGTCCGTCCGTCCGGCGTCCGTGCTTTCAAAAAAAAAAAAATAAAAAATGTTTGCGCAGTCGACAGTATTCGAACCTGTGCGGGGAAATCCCAATGGATTTCTAGTCCATTGCCTTAACCACTCGGCCACGACTGCGGGACGAGTAGGGGGCTCTGAGATGTGGTAGTAACTCAAGAGCTGGGGATGTTATGGATGAAACGTTGCATGTAGCCGCTCAACGTCTACACAGAGGATGGCGCTGCGGTCAAATGCGTATATAATCGCGTTAAACTTTGCATGCATGGCTCTGCATTTCACCGACCATAAAGCAGTAATAATAAAGTCGAAACGCAACCCGGAACTCAGCACTACCTATGAGCAATAAAAAAAATCAGCACCATCAGCACTACCTATGAACAATAAAATCAGTATCATCAGCACCACCAGGGCTTCGCCCCAATCAACATCATTCACCACGTAAAAATGCGGTCATTTTTTTTAACAAATGATTTTAGGTTTATTTAAGATAAAGTTGTTTAGGAAATAAATAAAATGTTTATTTCTTTGAAACGGTCTGAATTATGGTTTCTAGTATATAGTGGACCTGCCCAAAGCCACCTGAATGACGGAGATGCGTAAATCATTTTCCCCTCCTATATCAGTAGACAAATCAGATAACCTAAAGCGTGCCTCTGTGGATACTTCCAGGTGCGACCACTTTCGCTCACGTGCTTCTTGAAAGATGGCTGTGTCTCGCTGTTGGCCAGCGGTTTGTGATCGTAGCAGAGACAAAAACGCGTGGACAGCCTAGAATGCAGTCTTCACCAAAAAGGAAGCAAAAACAAAGCGCAATTTGACGATAGAAATGCCGACTATACATCTCAACAGTGAACACTTGTTTTGTCATTTTTTCCACTATTTCGATATTGTTTCGGCGTTGCTTTAGTTTTCATTTAGTGTAACGAATAAACCAGCCAAAATTCCTACTTTCATTTCAAGGAGACATTTTCGTACTTTTCACTTCTGTGGGATCGACCCCGCCAAAAGGTTTGCACCGTATAAAAATCAAATCCCGGTCCTGACACCGGCACAGGCCGTCGTGGTCGGCCTTTTGTGTACCCGCCACTGTCGTGCTCAGAACGGGACATTTCTCCGACCCTCGCCTTCGACCGCAGCCCCTCGGTCAGTCGCCGTCAGAAGTCAAGAGACAAAAAGTAGCGCGAAATGGCGCCCCCCGTCGACAGCCCGTTGGCGTCCCGTTCCCAACTAAATCGAGACGCCGTTCCCACTCGCGCTGTCGTGCCGCAGAGACGGGCAACCCTCTTTGAGCCGCGTCCCGATCCGAGAAGACAAGGCCTGCGCATGACGCCATCGTTTGTGGATTCTCGAGCCGCCCCAAGCGGCAGACACATTGAAGCTTAACGAGAGACGCCGCAAAGCGGAAGATGCGTCCGTCTGGCGTCGCCAATGGCTGGCGTCGCATTGTTGTGAGACGCTACGAGACGCGCTGGCGGCCATGCTGACGCAGGCTGGGCGGGACTGCCTGAGTCCACCTGTGATGACGTTTGGCGGGGAGAGGTGGAGGCCTTGTCTTCTAGGTGGTATCGCCCGAACAGTGGAGACGAGCAGTACGAAGACGACACAACTGGAACGGCGCCGGTTGCCCCGCCTTTTCGGAGCGATCCCCCGTCAGTCTCGCTCATTCATCGCCAATCAAACTTGTCCCGGCGGCGAAAGGGCCGTCGGTGAACGGGAACAAAACGACCCCCTCGCCGTTTCATGAGGTTCGCCGTTCTTGTGTGCCCCCTCGAGACCGCCGTGTCTCCGAGGAACACGGTGTCGACAACCCTCCCTTTCCTTTGAGCCTTTCGGGGCCGTGTCCTGGAACACAGCGCACGATTTTCCGCTGACATGCGTGTAAGGCGTGAAAGGGGTTAATTTTCTACCTTTAACGCGGCGAGGGAGAGCGGGTGAATGGTCGTCGTTTCTGGGAATCGTTCGCTCCCTTCTGGAAGCGCTTCCGAGAGCGAGACAGTGTGCCAACTGTCAAGTGGTTTGGCTAGCCATTCAGTGTGCCGCGGACTGAGGTCAGCTAGCCTCCCAAGGCAACACATTTGTGCGTCTTCCTCGGGAACCGCGGCCTGGCACCGGAAAAAGGCGGCCATACGTATGTCTAGAGGCTATCGCAGTTCCAGAGGAGGCACTATGTGTAACGCGTTACATATAACACCTAATGTTTTTGTTTTTTTCTTTCTATAATAAAGTAACGACTTCACGGTCTTAGACTGAGGGAACTAAATAAAAAAACGGACAGACTAAATTCTTAGCTGAACAAATGTATGGGTTTTGAAAGAAAAAACATTCGAACTTTAGTTGGCAAGAGAGATGTAATGAATTCATCGTAAACCGGAGACGCGGTAAAATAAAAAAAAACGGACAAAACAACAACAAGTCTCAAACACAGCTTCTCTGTGTTTGCTGTGTTTGAGACTTGTTGTTGTTTTGTCCGTTTTTTTATTTTACCGCGTCTCCGGTTTACGATGGAAGTTCTTCACCAGCTCGCCTGTGCTTTTACCCTTTCTTCGATGTAATGAATTCATAAAAAGGTAAATACTAATATACAGGATGTGCTTGATAATGTCACTCCCACTCCCATATACACACGATCACACTTCCATGAAGATTATCAACCTCAAGCCGATTCAGGGGTTTAAGGAGAAGTACCTTTCAGATTTTTTAGTGAAGCTTTTTAGTAGAGGTGCGTGAATAGTAAAATTTGAGGTCGGATCGAATTTGAATCGAATAGTGCCGAGCACTAGCCAAAATTGTCAACGTCGAATAGAATGCAGTTCAAACGTATTGATTGATTGGAAGGGTTATATCACCCCCTCTTGACAAAAATTATTCAATATCAAATGAGAGATCGGTACATCGAGATTAATATTTTGCACAAAGTAAAAAAAAAAAAAAAAAAACTGGATTAAACAACGAACTATATGCGCTAAATCCCCCGCAGGGTACGCGGATTGAAGAGCATTTGGCACTTAGCGGGAATAAAAATGGCGTTAATGACCACACATGGCAACGACAAACTTGAAATGTGGCTGAGAAGTGTCCACCCATCCACGCTTGGATCAGATGAGAATACGTTTTATTGGCCCCTTTAACAAGGAGGGGAAACAGGAGACGGTGTAGATGATCTAGTTAAACTTGAGGAAGAAAACGAGAAGGGACGGACGAACACAAACATGGAAGTTTGTTTGTCCGTCCCTTCTCGTTTTCTTCCTCAAGTTTAATTATCCCTACCAACCCGCTCGTTCTGTCCTTAGATGGTCTAGGTTGACACACGCGGCATTCACGCTTGGATACTCAGCGTGCTGAATGGACGCACCGTTGGCCTTAACTCTTGCGCCACCCAGCCGCAACACCTCACTCGACGCCTTGGGGAGCGACGAGATTACCCTCGCTATGCAAGCTTAGAAATTATTTGTACGGACGCAACAGCCGGACATAGACTTGAAGTGCACAGATCTGGCGGCAGGATGGAAGAATGTAAGCAACCAGACACCTTTTATCTAAATGTTTAGTCATGCCAAAGCTTTCCATACAGTTCTAATTATTGTACAATTAAATGCAAAGGTGCAAACGAGCTGGACAAGAATGACAAAATAATCCCAGGAGAAGGGGAACAAGAGGGACAAAAGACAAACACAAATCTTCAAACACAGCTAGGTGGCTGGTGCGCGACCGAAAAAATCCGCCTGGTCCGGGTATCGAACCCGGGGCCTCTCCATTACAGGTGGAGCGCTCCCCCAACTGAGCTAACCAGGGGTTAGACGTCAGTAGAGCAAACGGGTTTTATTAGCTGCCACCAGTCTAACACCAACAAGGGTGAAACTTGCAATTTAAGGTTATAATTATAATGCAATTCAATGCAAATGTGCAAGCGAGCTGGACAAGAATGACGAAACTAATCCCTGGAGAAGGGGAACAGAGGAACAAAGGACAAACACAAATATCCAAACACAGCTAAGTGACTGGTACGCGACCGAAAAAATCCGCCTGGTCCGGGTATCAGACCCTGGACCTCTCCACCTGTAATGAAGAGGTCCCGGGTTCAATACCCGGACCAGACGGATTTTTTCGGTCACGCACCAGTCACTTAGCTGTGTTTGGATATTCGTGTTTGTCCTTTGTTCCTCTTGTTCCCCTTCTCCAGGGATTATTGTCGTCATTCCTTGCAGGCTTTATTTCAGTCCAGCAGAGGACTGTAAGGATTGTCACCATATATGGAAAGTGTTCTTAAATGAAGCTGGATTTTATCCAGATATTCAATGGGCCGAAAAAACTCCTAAAGCTCGAATACACAGAATTAAAAAAAATCCAATAGAATTACTCCGTCAGTCGTTATTCGACATACCACCAGCGTGCGTTCGTGTAATTATTACTGCGTGATGCGCTCTAAAGGCTTCTGGTGAATAGTCGTGCTGCACTGCTTAAATTCTTGATTTACACATTGAACTAGAGTCGCAATATCTCAAGATCAGACCAATCTCACGCCGTATAACCAGCGTCAAAATTACCTCGATTGTAGTAGCTGTAGCTGTTCTGTTTGTTTGTTTTTTTTTGTTTTTTTGCGTGCATTTAGGTCGTTTAGACATGTGAGCAAAAAGATAGTGCTCTCGAAAATGTGACAACAGTAGATCTGATTCTAATGACCCCTTATTTCGACCCGTGCTTCCGGTACTCCCGGGCGCATTGTACCAAGAGCTGCGGCCAGCGCTCCTTCCCCGCGGCTTCTTGCCCACACGCCGACCCACCCTAATTTGCTCGCTTTTTCACCACCCGACGATAAAGGAAGGTAGAAGGCGGCAAAAAGCAGGAAGCGGCGAAGAAAGCCCCCGCCGCGGACCATAAACAGGCGGTTGCCCGTCCGCACCGCGGGGCAGTGGCGAGATGAAACGCGGCTAATCGTCCGATTTTTACGCGGGGAGCTCCGCCGGCCACCCTCATTGCCCGGGCCCGGCGCACATTGTTCGCCGTACCGCTGCCACCGCTGCCAAGAAAAGGAGGAGCACTTAAATTTACACCCAACCAGCAGGAAGATAAAAAAAAGATGAAGAAAAAGAGGAGCGTCGAGTTAGTTCTCGAGGCCATAGAAAAAGAAGCGACTGGTCAACTGCGGTCAGTCAGCGAAAGTTGTGGCGCTATATTGAGGCGGTAGAAATGGCCCCAGTTTACGGCGGCGTACAGTTCGGAGGTCCACGGGGTCGGGCACGCATTGTGCGCGCGGTTCGGGCCGGTGGCAGTCCGGCGACCGAGTCGTTGCTCTTTTTTTGTGGGGACCTTTCCGACCTCGCGCGTCTTGCCGCGCGGTCCGCCTACGCGGACAATGGAGACGTCGGTTTGCGGTCGGGATGCGGGGTGGGCCCCGGTGGCCGCGACGAACGGACGACGACGACGGCGAGGGTTGTGCCTCGAGACTGGGGCGAGGTGGAGTTGGAGCCCGGGTGAGCTCGAGACTGCCACCCGCGGCTCAATATTCGCCGCAGGAAGGCGACGGCGGACACCGATCAACACGTATTTCGGGCCCCTAAGCTTAAGACATTACTACGCTCACAAAACAGACAGCCCGAATTATGTTTGTGATAAATACACCAACATCGAGCAACGTGAGCTGTTGCTATATTTCAGTCATAGCTTCCAGTACGTAGCGCAATGATTGAACTAAAATTAATGCCAAACACCTACATATTAGTGCCCAGGTGGTGTCGACTGCGTGCTGAACAGTGCGCGATTAAAATATTGCGGCTTCGAATAGCTCGCATAGCGGCTACTACATGGCATCTTTATAGGATCTGTTCTTCTGCAGTTTATAAGATATTATTATCATCCAACGTATTGACCACAAGTGAATACTTCATTCGAATGTCACATGTGTAATCATAAAGACGACGCGAACTGATAAGTTGTTCGAACCACGAAACAAAACTGAGGTTAAAATTTTCCAACTTCATAATGTTTAGTTGAACACAAGCAAACAAGGGGATCGCTGGCCGAGTGCGCTAGCGCACACACAGCAGCTCGGAGCACATGGAGCGAAAGCTCGCGCTGCAAAACGAAGAGATCCTGGGTTCAATCCCCACCCCCTGCCAGTTTCGATCTGGATCATCATCGTACCGCCGTGCGGTCGTGTATCCCTACCGCGTGGTGCACGTTAAAGACCCCAGGCTAGCGGTTGTACCGCACTAGTTAAATTGCTAATCTACAGCTGAGATGCCAGACGCCCACTGAGGCAGACTAACTTCCGGCTGTGTAAACATGCACACAACAATTTGCAGGCAAACAAGCCTAGCGAGAGACATAAGCGCCACTGGTGCTACAAAATGTGATAAATAAGTAAATAAATAAATAAATGAATAAATATCTATTTTTAAACGTTTTTTTTTTTATTGTTTTCTGCCCGGTTTCCAACAATGTCGGCATCTTACGATGGAATACGGATAGCACATTTGACTCCAGCAGTGCGTCACCAGTCAACTTATGTTCGGTAACAAATTTGATAAATCGGTTATTCGTGTTTGTGGCCAACAGATAATGCGCTAAACTTCTTTGACAGCCGGGAACGAAGATCTGAGTTTCGGTTTTTTACATCCTATACCCGGCCAGCTGCAGCCCATCCGCGGACCTCTACCTAGTACACGACAGCGGCGTACTTTGCCGCAGTCTTTGTTAGTTGAACCACGTGTGCGAGTGATGCAGTAAGTATGCTTTTCTTTCCATAGTTTTATCAGACGGCGAGCTATTGAAGTCTAAAGCAAACTGCGTCGCAACAATGCAAGTGAAAAAAGACGATAGCGAAGTGTGTATCGTATAACACTCTGGCAACCGCATGCACTCACTTATAGTGACGTGGCACAAATAAACATCAGATATATCATATACTGCTGCCCCTAGAGATGCTGGTCATGCTTCTTGTCCGATACAAAGTTGGCTTGTTCTAGCAGGCAAGAAGCACTGCCATTAACCCAACTGTCTCAAAATAAACGTCCCTGAGTTGGGAATGATCAGAAGCAAACCCATCGTTTTTCTCTGGGATACTGTATGACTGCCACTGGATAACCCTCCACCCTTTGCCATCACCCTCACACAAACACAGTGCCGTATATCAAGCATTCATGGAGTTCCTCACCCTAAAACAACTAACAAATAAAAAAAAACATAGCTTATGTGTATTGCACTTATCTGTGTATTAGAAGGGCAGTTCAAGGAAGCACGGACCGCTCGGAGATGCGTTTTTGCACCTCGAACGTTGTTTAAACTTTTAGTAACACAGGAACCTTCTTCAATTCCGCTTTCCTCGGGGAAAAAAGCGGCAACATACCCACACTCTTTATTCGGTAGAAAAGTAACCAGATATGACTATAAATATGTCCGTCGGTCCTGTCCGAAGAACGAAATAAAGTCCTTCCTTCGTTACCGAAACAAGTAACGAATTACAACTACTTGTAACACGTCATGCACAAAGCGCGACACGGTTATCTCAATGACGACATCGGTATTGGCAGGCAGAGAATTTGAACGTCAAGTTAATTACCCAAATTAGCACTATTTCACCAAACTCGTAGTAGTGGTGAGAGCGTTTCACATATAAAAAAAAGATAGTAAAACAAAAAACGTCTATAGCTTTCTTCTTTCTTTCTTTTTTCAAGCATCCTTGCATTGAACAATCACATAAAGAACCTGATGAGCCACAAAAAAGATGCTTTTTTTCCAATCTAAAAAAAATATATATTATAAAAAGCCCAGTAAATAAAAAAAAAAGATTTTATCAGGATTGCTTGTTAGCATTGCCTAGCAGAAAAATCCGAGCAGCGAGGCCGCGGGCGCACTCCCAAGTCAGGTTCCACGAGGACAGCCCGGCGACCGCGTCTCCGAGATTCCCCGACAGGCGTCGGACGACGTCCCATTGTGGGACCGTCCTGTCTTCTCGGCGGGAACGACGGGCTGCGTTGTGACTGACATAGCCACTGTCGCGAGCACAGACGCCCATTCACGACTCGCGTCGTACCGCCGGGACGGGCGACAAAAAACCCAAGGCTCCCGTTTCCTGCCAAGAAAACATGTTTCACGGTTGCTCTTTCCACGCCCGCTACACGGCCTTAAACTCTCGGCCATATACACAGAGACCTTCGACGCAAGCAAAAAGAAAAAAAAAAGAAAGAACACGTCGATGGTCCATGTCCAATACAGCTTAGACTGAAGCGAGCCATTGTCAGGAATTTCGCTCCCCTCAACAGAAGCGAGGGCCCCGTCTTCCTGCCACCTCCCCCACCCACGCACGAATGTGTGGCGGGCACCAAAGGGGTATCTATGAAACGCACACAACGTCCATCATCCTCCCCGAGCGAGTCATATCATATTTTCCGCATTTTCTAAACAACCAACCTAAAATAAATAAGAAGAAAATAGAACCATGGATGGCCCATCCAGGGTTCTCCTAGACCGACGTTTTCTGCTCCGCTCTGCTCGCACAGGGTGGGTGGGACCGCTCCTTCTTTTGGTGGGGTCAAGACGCTGCTCGGATGACCTGAATGCCTCTGTTTTGGGTATCGGATGTTGTTGGCCTTTTCGGGGGCCCTCCTCTTTCGGGGATCCACCGGTCACTGCACTCTCGCAGAGAGGAGCACGGGTCATCCCCATAGTACACGCTGTCGGAAAGGCCTGGCCGTAAACAGGACCCGGTGGGCAGCCCCTCACCCGCGTATACCCTATCCCTCCGCAAGCAGTCCGGTGGAAGAGGCGTCCCTCCCTGCCGGTCCACGGGGGAACATTCGGAAGCGAGCGTAAACAGCGCACTAAGCCTGTAACCGATACCTTCGCGCAGGTGGTCTCGGCCAAAAGCCGGAGTTAATTTAGAGCTCTGCGGGGTTAAAAGAAAGTCAATATGAACCACAGAAGGGACTATGGAACGCGGAAGGCTTTAAAACGTTCGATAGGGAACGCGCGACGTTAGAAGCAGGACAGGAGTCCAGGTTTGTCGCAAGAAAGAGCATATGGGGCTGATCTTTCCGGAGATTCCTGCTGCTGCAGCCGTCGGGGAATGTCCATATGGGCGACAGTTTTTGAGTCCGCCAAAAAGAAGCCACAAAGAGGTCCTAAAGTAGGTCAAGGGGCGAGCGGAAGAGGCAGTCTCGGAGTTAGGATGTCCAATGTCGTTAACCCCTTTCGGTCTCCACTGATTGAGACGTTCGATGCTTGCCCAGATGGCTTCCGTGTCTTGGTATAGATTGATATCTCTTAAAACTAAAATACATTCTGTCTTATTGAAGGAGAATCTCAGCCTCCATCTTTATCGCATGAAACTGACCAGTCGTGGACTTTGTCATAAAAAACTTGACGGGAGTAGCTTATTATCGGACCAATCGCGTATTTTTAAACTGCAAGTTTTTGAAGTGGACATCAGCGTCACAAACCAACGACTGGCGTACCTCTGAGAGGGGACCGAAAAAGCAGAAGCTGTATTGCATTATCTTCACATGTGAACAACTTATAGTGGACGAGTCCTGAATGCTCGCAAGCATATTCTTGCTTCTCGCGCTCGATTAAAAATAGCGAGCTCCCGCTGGTGAAAACCGCTTCCAGACATCCGACGACAGCGAATCAAAGCCAAAAACAACCATGCTTGGAGCCTTGTGATTGAATTTGCGAGCGAGGTATCCTGCGGCGGTTTCTATAAAGTCCCTGAACAGCGCAGTCCCAAAGCGGTCCCGTATTCGCCCTCCCGCGAACCCCACCCAATTACTTAGGCAGCGGAAGCCAGCAACGACGCGTTCTTTCCGCCTCGTTGTTGCCAGTCCCGCCGACATTTCCCCCCAAAGAGCAGCACCGCTTTGCATTGTCATTGAAGGGAACTCAAGAAAGGAGGTCTTCCCCACCATGGCCTTCCACCGTTCTTTCGCGCACGCTTGCGCACAACGACGTCAAGACGCAAGACCTTAATGGACTCTGAAAGCTCGACGTCGCCGCGCGTCCACATCCGCTGTTTGCTGTCTTTTCATTCCTCGTCTCCGCGCCCCGATACGCTTCCATCTCGCAGAGCAAACCTAGTAGACCTAAGATCACGAGAAGGCCCGTTTCCGTTGCGCGGCTTCTCGACTCCCCGTACACCGATGTACGACGGCAGGTTGGAAAGAAAATATGGATGACTGCGTCGACTAGGAGCCTCAGCGGCCCGACGCGAAGCCACTGCGTGCTGTCGTTCTCGAGAACGCGCGACGGCACCATCTACTGCCTACAAGACCACAAGCCGCCCAAGAGAATTTCCCAAAACAGATTCCTTTCTTTACCCCCGCGGTTTCTGGGCCACGGTCGTTCGAAGAGTGATGACGCCGTGCCCTCTGTGTGCCTTCAACAACACTTTGCTGTTTGTTCGTAAGCGAAAGAGACGGGGATTTGAGTTGATCCCCGGGCAGTGTTTGAGTTCACTCCCGGCTCAACTGCCCTACACTAAGATCAACGGGCCATCAACCTGCCGTGCAAACAGACGTTGGGGAGGCGCGCCCGGGGCTGTGTGCGAAAGGAAGGTCGCGGTGAATGAGCTGGCAACACTGTGTCGAGGAAATACTAGGTGCGCGCGCTTTTATTACGGTGCGTGCGCCTTTAGAGTCCCGTCTTTATTTCTGTCCCCTTCATTTCCGCCTGTTGGCGACGTCGCAGCTGAGCAAGGCTACGTACATAGCCGCGTTTCTGTCGATTGCACAGCAGCGAAGATGAATATATGCAATACCGTACATGGCAGTTAACTCAAACCCCAGCAAACTGGTCTTCGCCGGGGCTTCCACACCTGACCGCCATCCATGAGAATATGCAGCCATTTTGTTGCCACCTGAGAAACACTCCGATGCAGGAGCCGCATAAAAGCACACAAATCAAAGGCGCGTGCTTCGTATGTTTACGGTGGCCGTGCATAAACTAAAAACCTAAAAAATAGTACCAAGTGCTACCTTTCTCCGGTTTGCGAAGAAGTGTCTAAGCGATGAAAGCAGCGGGCTCTTCTCGAGTGTCCAGTGCAGCGTTAAGGATACCGCGCTTGTACTTTTGTTGATACCACTACAGATCTTGTGCACGCTGTGTGTGTAGGCTTATGACGTCCTTCAAAGTCATCATGACATTCAAAAGGATCTGCACGTCCCCGGCTTATGGTGATGATCAGGGCCATGCTGACCCATGTTTGTAAGTATTAAGCACATTTACTTTACTTGCGTTGAAGCATATCAATATTGCTAAATGAAAAATGTAAACCGACGGGCTTTTAAAATAACAGCCAGTATAGCTTAGGCATGACCAGGTAGTACAATCATGTCTCGTTAAGGTATGTAAGTGTGAATACTTCGCTATATGGGCACCATTTTCGTCGACGAATTGAGTAAAAACACGCATTTTTGTATCGTTATTATGAACAACTTACGTCATAGACAATTGATGGGGGGGGGGGGGGGGGGGGGGGGGTCTCTATTAACGAGACATCACTGTAGCATATTTTGTGTTTGCTAGCAAAGAGTTCATAAGTGTTCGCCTTGTGGAACCAAACGCAGCTCTTCGGAACGCGCGCGCTCAATTTTTTTCGCTGCATTTTCCTGGCTACTCTGCTCACTCTCAATCGCAGAGAGGATGTAGTTTCCAACGGCGCGTATTGTAGGGGGACGACAGATAAAATTGCTTGTATCGTCTTTCATCTGCGCAGCAGCTATCATATATGTATGACTAAGGTTCCGTATTTCCGGTTTTAATTTTTCTTATAATTCCGGAGTGTGTTTTCGGGGTTTATGTTTACCCACAGGTTCGCGATTTTTCGGTGTTAAAACTTGGTCTCAGATAAAAACAATTATGTTGATCGATGCTTATTCAGAAAAAAAAAAAAAGTGAAGACGGACATTCCCCAACCTCCAGTAAACGTGATCTGAATACGTAGAAATCATCCGGGTAGCAATAGAAAAAGGAAACAAGATTAGGGCTCTCGATGAAACCCTTGCGGACAGTTAAATACGTTCCGAGTCAACATAAAATAAAGTTTGAGTTAAAGAGTCCGAAAGTTTGGCTCTTTCGTTGGTAGTCGTCCTTTCTTGAATACAAAGCGTGTGGTTGAATCCGAGTCCTCTCGGAACGCTGACCCAGCCTTCAAGTCCAAAGCATGCATGCTCAGTGAGCGTGCCCAAATAATGGCCGACTCGTATAATTGGCGCGGTTCTAACTATTTATTTGTTTATTGCGCCTACCAACAGCCATAAGCCTATTACGGTAGAGCACGAAACAGAAAAACATTCAGAAAAGCACGCTGCAAAAACACACTATCACAAGCATGCAATGCTTCTTTTGTACGACTAAAGTCCCTCGAAAAAATTCACGCTTACAAGTACGGCTGACCATTGTTGTGGAAACGCGACCGACACGTGCCATGAGCGGGTGCCGCGCCGCCATTCGCTTTCAGGGGCCGCTCGAGACACGGGCCTCGTGCACTGACACATTTGACGCTGCTTGCGAAACAAACGCAAACACATCGAGGGGCTTTATGAACGATGAAAGATCATCATTGAAAAGGACAGCAAACGAATATAAGGTCACCACTCTCTCGTCTAGATTTTAACTCGATCAAATCTTTAAAAAAAAAGTACATTCTGATAAGAGTAGGGCTGAGACAATTTTGATTAGCATGAAACGTTCTCGCGAATTTTTTTTTGGACTCGTTCTAACGTCGCCGCAGCAGCGGCTCTGAGATTGTTCCAAACAACCGTGATGCAAAATCTAGTTCTGACAACATAATGCTCCTGAACGAAACATAAAAGTAAAATGGGTCGCGAAACACAGAACAGAGGCGACTGACAATACCCAACACTCTAAAGATGATAACAAGCTCGTACGAACATGACCACCGAGCAATTAGGTTTTTGATTTTACAGGTGGCGCCATCTTTTGAGGACTTTTTACAACGCTGAAACGGCCTGAGGCCGCAATCACTGGACGCGAGCTCCTTTCTGAGCTGTGACGCAGTGCTCGTGTCAAATCGCTCGGTGGCTAGGCCTTCCCAAAGTTGCCTATTTTGTCCACCAGCCGCGCAGGCTAGCAGTCGATTGAGGCATCTCCTATTCACTTCACTGGGGCAACACTTCGTTTCAGGTTAAGTCCAGACGCAGCCCACGCTACGAGGTATCTGGACCAACCATGCAGCGTCAAAAGAGCGAGTTACTGGGACTTCTTTGTTTATGATAGGATCAGCGATGATAAAACACAGAGAAAAACATGACGAACATCACGATGGTGCTATTTTGACGCTTATTGATTGGCTCCACCAGGCCGTAGTGTCGCCTGCGTCTGGACTAAAGCTGAAACGAAGTATAGATGGCGCGTACGTTTAAAAGGGTCTATTATGAAATGCGATCTGTATTTTCTGCGAAAATTTGAACGTTACATTCCTTTGAGAAACGAGTGCGGATATGGTGGTTGTTTTTGGCTAGCCCTGATATTTTATATACCGCTTTCAGAACTGGCGAATTCTGGTTATAAAAATTCAAAATGACGGAGGTAAGAAGGTAAGAAGGCATTCACGCAACTGGTGTATAGCTTCTTAACTTCGTTTTTTAATAATATTGCTTCGCTTAAAATTTATAAAAAATAAACTGCGAGCTTTTATTTATAAAACGATAGTTTTTTGAAGACCCGATTTGTGGACGTACTACTGACAAGGTGTGAAGATGTTCTTTGATATTTAAATTATTCTCAATACGGTAGTTGTAAATTAATGCTGCCGAGAAAATTCATTACACATCTAGCATGTACTTCATCATAAAAAAAATAAAATAAAATAGCTTTTTGATTGGCCAGGCCACTGAGTCTCTGACCATCAAATCGTCTGCCTGCGTCACGAAGCGACTAACATTGGTTCGAACTTTTCCGACCCTTTTCTGAAAACGTACCGTCCGCCACAAATGCACTCAGAGGCCTTTGAGTCCGTCGCCGTTGTCCGTCGGTCACCACGAGGTCAAGGCTTCTTTCATTCCCTCGTCCCACGCGGCTGATCCTTCGTCCGCGACCACAACATTCAGCTACAAAGGGTGCAGACCTCGAGACCAGCCAGCACACTCCCGGACGTGTGTTAAGGGGCATAAATGCGTGAACCAAAGGGCGATACGCTGCAAACAGAACCACGCACACACACGCGTGTTTAGAACGCGCTGAGCGAACCTTCAGTGAACCGCCCACCCACCCATGTGGCGATTTCGAACCGACCAAAGACCACAATAGACTGCGTGATTGGCGGAGCGGAATCGAACGAATCGCCTGTGCACACCGCGAAACAGGCCTCTCGAAGCACACGCAGCCACACCACGTGACGATAACAGCATACAAGAGCCGGCAGTGGTCAAGACTTGAATGTAAAAAAAGAAGGAAAGAAAAAAAAAAAAGAATACCGTTCATTCACAGCAACGACTCGGTCGAGGGCAAACGTACACAGACTACAGCGGACACCTCGAAGAATCGGGAAACAACGCCATTGAGTCGACTCTCACTTCTACGCAGAAAAGTGTCGCACACGCACGCTGACGCCTGTACAAGGAGCCTCCTGTTCACCACGAGAGGGTGGCGGCGGCTTCTTCTGGACCCACCGTCCGCCACCGGTCCATTAAGGAGGCGTCGGACTCCGCCCCCACGCGCTAAAGACTCTGCCTTCACAAAAACGGCTTTCAAAATAAAAGCTCGGCCACTACTTTCACTTTCACACGGATGGCACACTTCGGTCCCGGTCGCAAGCAGACGAGGTTCTTAGAGACGCCGACACAATGAACTCCTGAAACGGACGTGGTCTATGGTATCAGAGCCACTCGACTCGCAACCTGGAGTGCATCTGAACACGTTGGACAGAATGGGAGCCAGTTACGCGCTAATGAGCACACACCGCGAGTTCTTAGTTCCCCCTTCCCTCCTCAAAGGGTTCGCCCGCGCCAAGTGTCGTCGAGCGGAACTGGGGACACGGAGGGAGAGAGCGCCATTGTGGATGACCAGTGTCACGCCGACCGCTTAGCGACGGGGAGAAGGGGTTCGGCTTTCCCGCGCACAGCATCGCTCAACGGCGAAGCCTACCCTATGGGAGTTCGTCAGCAAGGGACGGGAAAGACGGCGTCACCGCCAAGAAAGAAGGCTGTAAATAAAAACAGAGAATAAGCTGGTGGTTTCCAGCGCTGCCACTTGGCAGTCCTTTGATCGGACGTCTCTTCCCCAGCGTCGTTTTCTTTTTTTGTTTCCTTTTTTCTCCCCCAACTTTTCTTTCTTCTCCCCAACCTTTCTTAAAATTTCTCTACCTATTTTATTGGTCTCGTTTGTTCGTTTCTTTATACTTCTGATTGTGGAGAGGGGTCAGGGTAGGGGCCATTTGCCAGTCACCCTCCTCTTTGTGTCTGGGAGCATGAAGATATGCTTTTGCTTTACTTTCGGAGACTCTTTTTTTACATTTTTGTTATTTTGTTTTTTGTTTTCTTAGATGCATGGCGGATTTACAGATTTTATGTTGTGCGGTGTTTTGTCTAAGACCAATGCTCCTAAATATTTAGTAAATATCGAAGTTAGGTTAAACTTCGCCGAAATGTTTCATTTGAGCAGAAGATTTCTCAGTCGAAGCTATCGATTTATCGATTTAAACTTTATTGAGATGTAAATCATGTGCTCGGTTGAAAGCTGTCACCATTGTTTAGGCTAAACATTTCGCTGCTTCATACATTTTGTGTCATTTTACGTTTTGATTCCTTCGTAATTTTTACGATTAAAATATAAATACAATTATGTTGAAAAATAAGTATGACATGATCTTCAAAACGTTGTGCTCACTACAGGGACTTTAACATTTTTATGGTATCTTCGAAACACCTCAGCCATGTCAATATTGCAACAATGAAAATATTTTAAAACGAAATGGGTTAACTTATGTCACGATATTCTTTGCCCAGTTTTTATCGGTAATCATAAAATCGCAATACACGCAAAACAATTGGTTCACTTAAGCTGGGGTCACACTGCTCATACACCATACAAAAGACAGTCTTCAAACACGAGTCACCGCAACATCCGCGGTTCGAACACCGCGTGCCAAGTTCACCCTTGAACTCATTGTCATGCGGCATTCGAAGCTCGGATCTCGCGGTGACTTGTGTTCGAATCTGTTTGCAGACTATCTTTTTTGTGCTGTCTAATGCCCTAGTCCCACTAGAGCGACAAACAGAAGCAGACGACAGTGCAAGCTTCAAGCACACGCAGCATGCTCGCGATGGTACATTTGGCAGGCATTTAGTCTTTTGGTGCTCGCGAAGTAAGCACTAGTGATTGCAAGCCTGCAAAAGATGCCCTCGCATGCATGATGCTCATGTTTAAGCATAGCCTCCTTTATTTTACAAAGCCTGTCGAATCGCGAAGGACTCTGGTTTCAAGCTTGTCGCTGTCATTTCTTTCTGTTTCTCTCTCTTGTGAGACTCGAGCATAAGAAAAGATGTATGCTCTTGATTGTGCAGGAACATGAAACGTGACACCAGCTGCCTCGCAAACAAATGCTTCAGCGCCAAATCAAAGCACGTGGTGGAAAAGATCATCTCGCCTCATCGGCTCGACACTCGATCTCCAGATAAAAGTATCAAACACTCTTTGAAACTTCTACACTCTCATACTAGCACAGTGTATTATCTGCAGAGCCATAGCCTCCTGCATACTCTACTCACAAAGCCTAGCAGTTCTACGACAGAGCCATAGAGTACCCGGTCGCAGATTTGAAGCGCGAGGATCTGGTATTACAGAGCATCATTCAGTCACATCTTGGGGAACCTGGACGTCAGTGCACAGCTTTAGCAATGGCGAGGACCCGAAACACACTTGTTCGCTCAGGAGAAGCGTGTTTCGACGTCTCGCCGCAGCGGGGCGCCAGTCACGTCGCTCTCCTCTCATCCGTTGTCTGCCGCTCCACCTTTTTGGCGGCCGCTTCTCGTGGCGATCTGCCAGTCTTTGTCATTATATAGGAGGCTATGGTTATCCACGTCCAAAAGAGTGGTCCCTCGATTTCCGCCTGGTGTCGTCATAGAAGTGTCACGCTGTCGCCGGTCGCGATCCTGGCGGTGTCCTAGCAGCGGTGGTAGATGTGGCAGACGCCTGTTCTGCTGCGGGTCGCTCACCGGTGTGGCAGTCACGGAAGCTTCGGCAGCCAGAAGTTGGGACGCCGCGACGACCGCGACACTCGCGTTCGCTCGTGCTTTTCGCCAGCAATTCTACAACCAACCGCCAGGATCGCGACATGCAAAACCATTACGCTCCGGCTTCTGTGACGTCATCATTGTTGCCTCTTCTGAACCACTTTTGATGTATGGACAAGATAGGACGCTAAACACATCAGTCAGAGACGCGCTCTAGGAACCATACCCGGACTCAGCGTGAAACGAAACATAAGCTTGGGTACCTCCATTCATTCAAGACGCTTGTTTCTAGTAATAGTAGGAGTAATAGTAATAGTTAGTGATGGACTGAATTTGCCGAACTACAATTTCCGGCAAAGTTCTTCATTTGATATTTCCAGCGATGCAACGAGGTAGTTGCATTTAATTGCATTATAATAGTTGCAGCATTGACTGACAAGCGCGTTAAAGCACTCCTCGCAATTATAACAATCCTGTTTTCGGCTCACTAGTATTTTGTGATAAAACAAAATAATATTGCCTTTTAGTTAGCGTTAATTCGCCGTTTTCATGTATGTGCATACAACTAAACACAAAACTATCATGCTCGACGTTCCAGATCCAACATTCCTAACTCTTCCCATCTTCCTAGACGTCCGTGTGTGTCCTAACATCAGAAACCGGCATTTTAAAAGTTAAAAATGAGACTTTCTGAATATGTGACGCACTTTTATGTAAAGCTGGCGTCAAGTGACTCAAATAAAAAAGATATGCATACTTACGATAATATTCTTACCTTTTCTGGTGAAAACCCAGCAGCCGTTGCATTCATTTTCGCGCACGAAACGGTGACTGGCAGATAAAGTAAGAACACAGTGTTACCACCTTTATTTTAACAATGTACACTTGCAGGCTTGCCCTGATGGGGCTTCAAAACAGAAACTCACGTACCGACTGCGGCCTCTACTACCCAACCTCGTTGTCACACCACTTCAGCCAAATACCACTGTAAAATTGCCAGTAAACACACAAAAATGACACCGATGCAATTATCTCGTCGAATATCACCTTATTTAGTAATAACGGTGTCAATATGCATTAAAAAAATACCTAAAAACTGTTTTCGCTCGAAAAAAACGAAATATAAACTTTTAAGTCTTGCGACAATGTATTTTTGCCGAATCTTTGCCGAATCTTTGAGAAAGTTCGGCGAAAATTCGGTTTGCCGAATCCCAAGATTCGACGCCAATAACACAAGCCTTAACAAACGGACTTTGAGCCAAATTCATCTTTTTTTTTTTTTAGACCTTTCTTGAGAGCATTTTAAGAATACGTCAAAGACACTGGCCTTTGATATCAACAAGTGATTGTGTGTGTGTGTGGATGTGCGAATTTACTCTTATTCTAAATGTCCGTATGCCTCTGTACCCTTCCCTACGGAGTATCCAGTCAGAGAACGAACTCGGGCTTATCTCTACAAGCTTCAATAAAATACCGACCTAGGCGTTTGTCCGAATAAAACAATATTTTTTTTTATTTCGCTTGATTTGAAGAAATTATAAGTTTCCTTATACCTTGCGTTCATCTTTAGTATAGGACCACCCTAATATTCCCCGCCTCAACAGCGACATGAGACATTATAAACGCTCGAAAATACCACGTAACCTCGGGTTGCGATGCTCTAGAAAAAGATTAAATAAAAAGTCCCGATGCTTTTGGCAAACGGAATAGAATGAAAAAAAAGAAAGATGGGGCAGGCAAAGAGGGACGGAAAGGGAAGAGAGGAGGAGAGGGGGGAGAAGTCGTGTCCGTCGGCCTTTGTGCCGCGCCATTCTCTCCGAGCCGCTTTTACACGTGTAGCCCGATTCAGCAGAGCGCTTCCGTCACAAAGCGGCGACAAGTCGGCTCCCCGAGGACGGAGGAGGGCGGACTCTTGGCCTCCGCCTTTGAAGCCACCGCCGGAGGTGCCGCTTTTTTTCGCTTTTACCTGGACACCCTACTTTTGATCTCCATTCTGAAGCGATTTTCCGTTCGATCTTCGCGTGCGATTTTCTACTCTGTGGGTTCCCCCCGCTTCTTTATTTTGTATCCGTAGTAGGAAACAGTAGCTTCATAAGGGGGTGACAGTTTACGGGTCATCGCAAGCAAGTCCGGCAGCAGACGCTGCGACGAATGGCCGACCCTCGCCACTACCACCGTACACGTTTGTGTCACGAGAAGCATTCTACTGCGTTCCGTTATTCTTCATTGCATGAAACAGTAACACATTTTTCTGTTCAAAAAGAACTCGTTACTTTACCCCTACTGTGAAGCGCTGCCTTTGTGGTTACTTGTCAAGTTAAAGGCGGACGTACACTTCGCGCTTTCCACTTTTGCCCGCCTCATCCTTTCCTATATCCCCTCCACTTCTTACCTTGCCCCAACTTGGCTCCCCTCGCAGCTTAGGGAGAGGGGAGCGCTAAAAGGATTATCTTCCCTGCAAGAAACCGAAGTTGTACGTCGGCCTTTAAAGGACACATGCAAAGAAAAAAAACATTTTTTTTAACAGCTTAGATGGATAAAGGATATTATAAAACGATTTTACAACGAAGAAAAAAAATTTTTAGAGCTATATTTACGGCGCTATACGAATTTGTAGTTGGCGCCCGCTGGAGCCTCCGCTGGTCACGTGGTAGGCCCGCGCGCCGCCGCCCTGCGTCGCCGGAGCCGTAAAGCGACGCCGCCGCCGCACGCTGAGCGTTGTGCGAACGCCGCTTCAACGCGTTTCTCCACGCCGCCGTCGCCGCCGCCGCAGAAGTTCGTCTGGTTCGGGGCGCCGCCGCCGTCATCTGACCGGCGCACAGGTCGATCACGTCTGCTTGCGCTTTTTCAGGAGTTTCCTTTGGGCTCTAAAAGTTACTTATTCATCTTAGTTTTTTGTTATACTTCAAACAGAGATGAATAAGTTACTTTTAGAGGCCATAGGAAGCTTCCGAAAGAGCGCGAGCACCACGTGACAAATATGGGCCCGTCACGTGATAAATAAGGGCCACTTTTCCGCGGCGCCCGCGGGCGCCAACTACAAATTCGTATAGCGCCGTAAATATAGCTCTAAAAATTTTTTTTCTTCGTTGTAAAATCGTTTTATGACATCCTTTTTCCATCTAAGCTGTTTAAAAAAAATGTGTTTTTTCTTTGCATGTGTCCTTTAAGCTATCTGATTGTTAAGCAGACTGAGATCAGGTAGACTGATCTCAATCTGCCTGATTGGTCGCCTGTAATTTTCTCCTAATTCCTGTTTGTTCGAGTTGTGACACGAGCAGACGATTATACTCTATTTCACCTTATGATGTACCGCAAGGAAAGCTACGAGCGCGAGCTCCTTGCTTTAGGGAACATCTCGGCGGCACAATCTCTCGTGCATTAAGGGCAGCTGCCAACGCTATGAGCTCGCGCTTCTAGCCCTCGCTGCGGTACAACATAAGGTGAAACGGAGTATAGTAAGACACACAAAGCTCTTGTTGGACACGTTCCCTAAGTAAAATAACTGAATAACATCACTCAATACACGGTTTAAAAGCACCACAGATACGTTACTCATTCCTGTCCGCCAAAGAAAATTTAGTTGTTACATTTTTAGCGCCAATGTTATCAAATAACAAGAAACTGGGTAATCTTTAACGCAGTATACAACTGGGTTTTTCGTACGTACGCGCAACGGCATAATTGACAGAACAATTAAGCCCGTTGACGTCGTTTTCGATCAAATTGGTCATAAACGTAACTTCTTACTATCTAATCCCCTTTAAATATGCATTGTAGTGTTTATGTACTTACGAGCTGCTTTGAGACTGAAATTCTTGAGGTATATAATCTACTCACTTGGCTGAACTAACAATATACCCTTTTGAAGAGTGCGCGCTATAGTCGGCGACAGGTCAAAAGTAAAGTGGAAGCTCCTCCCGCCTGTTTTGCCTTTAGCAGAGCGAATGCTGGAGAGGAGGTCGGATCGGCTCTAGCGTTCGCTCTGCTAAAGTGGAAAGAGGAGGGGGCAGCTTCCACTTCACTCTTAAAGGGGCCCTCTAATGACATTCGAGCTCCTGCGCTATTCATGTTATTACCTCATTAGCGGTTCGAGTTATTCGGGGGACAAGTAGTAGCCACGAAATATTAGCGCTTCATATTTTAATTCGATCGGGCAAAAACAGCTCAACTTCCGGTGGCGACGCAGTGTTGAAAACGCACGGGCGGGAACGTCGCTGGTAACCGTTTTGTAATTGGGAGTGTCTGCAAGAGCCGTAACATTTCCTTTCTATGTAGGCTAAATAACGTGGATCACTCTGTAAACCATAGTTATTCTTTCAAAAAAGCGTTATTGTTGAGCGAGAAAGATGGAAAATATGTAAGAATACGTTTCAAATTTAAAAAAAAAAGCAAAAAATCGCTACACGGCCGCCTTCCAGCGGAGAAACCTGTCAAACCAGACGGCGCGCATGCGCACTAGCGATGCTGCGTTAGCCCTCGCGCGATTGCGTCTGGCGCCCCATGCGTGAATAGGGATGTTGGGGTAATGTGAGCGTGTGCGGCGACGCTTATTTCTGCGATTTTATTCTGCTGTGTATCGTGCGCTGTTCTCGTCGCCTAGTTTTGTATCCCCGTGTTTTTGTGTTGGTGTAAGAAGTCCGTGCGCTCGATTGGACGAGTCTTACGTAAGCAGCTCTACGGTACCCCGAGAAGCTCAATGCCTAACGAGCCGCAAGCGCTTTCACGGGGTGCCAGCCAAAGCTTGAAGCTCGATGAAAAACCAAAGGTAGAGTTCCTTAGAATTCGGGACGACCTCGTTTATGAGACATATGTATGATGCGTGTGCTTGTCGTATCGCGCCGGCAGCCGTTCCCGTTCGAAACAACAAATGCCAAGTGTAGGAGGGTGTGCGAGGAAAACAAAGTTGGAGCCCGGAATGTTTATTCGGAGCGCGCTACACTTTCGAGCGCGTCAACGGCGTAATTTAGTAATCATCCGCTCCCTTCGAGGTTATATGTAAGCAACGTTACTAAACCACTCAGTTGGGAAACTGCCATAGAGACTGCTCTGAAAAAGTGGCCCCGATCTGTCCTCGCGAACCGAGCTAATGGCGAACACAACGCCGCCATTTCTCCCGCAGCGGCCACTCGAGGAACCGTACGTTACTTCTATTTTGACTTTAATCGGCCATTCTGGCGCCGAAACAGACACAGTGGAAGAGGTGACAGGGGTGCCGCCCTCGTCTCCCCGGCGGCCGCGCCGCGCCTTATTGCCGAAGTTAAAATGCACCTAGCTCGGGACGCGCTGCCTGAAAGCACCGCTGAGGCATGGTTGTATAAATACAATATTAATTGTGCCGCAAAACCTTGCAAACTAAAGATTTTAAGAACATCACGCGCCCCTCATTTTGTACTAAACTCCAAAAAATTTCATACAAAAAGAGTCTTTTCCGTTTGTTTTTACGCAAAAACAGGCTTTCTAAAAGCTTAAGGTGACCACAGTACAAACAAATAATAAAGAGTGGCACTGTTGTCGCATTTAGCTCGGTCTTGGTGGATGCCAGCGGCCCAGGTTTCGACGGCGAGTTTCCCAACTGAGTGTTTTAGTAACGTTGTATGTAAGTAAACGAAAAAGGCAGCTGCAAAACGTGAGTGCATCAATTTCGTCGAAGCCGGCCGGTGGATGCTTTGACGAACGCAACCTTGCGGTATTTTTTCCTTTCTTTTTTTGCGCGGACGTTTGTGGGACATTTGGTAGAAAATAAACGATTATTTGCACTTGTTATTCACATTATTTTAAACGTGTTATTTAAACGCGTTATTTAATTTAATGTAAACACATTATTAAACGCGTAAACAGCTCAGGTCCATCGGAAACTCCGATCGCGTTCGGAGCCCGAACCTAGGACGATGCGAGGATCTTTAGCGACGAGGCGATTAGGAGGGCACGTCCTCGGCGCGGCAGCCATGAGCCAACCCAGCTGACCCGCAGTCAATTGGACAGCCACTTCTCTCCAACCCTCCAATCATTGAATTTTTCCGACTGTGTCAAGGAGCAAAAAAAAATTTTTTTTCTCTTTTTACACCCGGTGTATAGACTGCAGGGGCAAATTTAGGCCGAAACCAAAAGTGTTTGCTTAGATAGTTCGCACCCTGTGCATAGTCCGCACGCTGTGCATAGTCCGCACCTGGTACTTAGTCGACAGGAAAATCTTCTTATACACAACTTGACAGATGTCTGCTTTCTTAGCTCACAAGAAGCTTGTATTATACATATATGGTTATAAATATGCGTCATAAATCAGCGCCCGTCTTGTGCATTCCTCCCTTTGTCCTTGTGTTTTTGCGCGCTGCTTCCAGTTGTAATCATAAACCAAGTCGATTGCATCGCCACATTGATCCATAAATCATTATTGACACACTCTTTCATTCACAAATTCCGTCACGTTTCGTCACAATGAACGATCTTGAAACACGAAATTCCTGTATAGTTCTCACGCGTAGATAGTCCGCACAGCCAGAACTTTCAACTTTTAAACATGTATAGACCGCGGACAATAGTCCGAAAAGTACGGTAATAGAATTTCGCGGAATTAATTAATTGTAAAACTAATCTCGTCGACCCGTGGGCACGCTTTATGAGCACGGTGTTAGACGCAGGAGGCAGGCAGCAGTGCACAAGGCGGCTCGCGCCGCCTCATGCTCCACACGCGCAGAGCTCCAGCGAGGTTGTCGCACGTGCAGAAAGACCACGGTGTACCGGGGTGTCATGGCAACGAGATCATTTTTTTCGCTCTCACACAGTTTCGCCGTTTGGTTGCCGGCGACACTGTCAGCCGCGGGCACGGTGGCCGCGGAATGATGCAGCCTTTCGGATGCCCGTCGAACGAACGCCATTCGATTCCTCGCGTCGCGCATTCAGCCCCGCTGTGTCCTCACCTAAAGAGTGTATCTTACACCGTGCTGCAGTCTCAGCTTAAAGGAATACTGAACCGAAATATGGATTTCGCAAAATAAGGCTGCAGAAGCTCTGAACGGGACGCTACGAACTCCCAAACATCACTCATACATCGATGTCTCAAACGGATGGCCGTACTTTTGGAAAAGTTGAGAAGGAGGGGAAGTGGCCTCGCTTCTCTCCTCCTCGCTTCGGTCAAATACTTTACTACACTCTGTTTCATACTTAGCATGCAACGCTGTCAAAGCTACTGGCGCGAGCGCGTGGCTTCATCTATGGTTTTGTTTGCGCGAGAACGCGTGCAAATGATCAACGAGATCAAGCCCCACGCTCGCGCCACTAGCTTTGACAGCGTTGCACGCCAAGTAGGAAACAGAGTATAGGGGGAATACATTCCACTCCGCTCATTTGCATTAGACAGAACGCCTACAGCGCCGAATCCAGCCCTGCCGGAGGGGAGGTCCGCGTCAGTCCACGCGCATGTGCACGTGGATGTTCGCGGCGGCCGCGGCGGTGTCGTCTCCGATTCCGCCTAAAGCCCCTTCATGTTTCAAAAGTGGCGCAAGGTGCGTCGATGCACGAGGCACGTGCAACCTGTAACCCTTGGGAAGATCATGGTGGCACAGCGCAGTAAAGTATTTGGCGCGGCACTGAGCTAGATTTTAGACGTCATGTTCTTTCTATACTCCGTTTCACCTTATGTTGTACCGCAGCGAAGGCTAGAAACGCGAGCTCCTAGCGTTGACAGCTGCCCTTAGTGCACGAGAGCTTGTGCCGCCGAGATGTGCCCTAGAGCAAGGAGCTCGCGCTTATAGCCTTTCCTGCGGTACATCATAAGGTGAAATAGAGTATAGAAGTGGCGCGCGGCACGTGTCTCGAGCATTTCCACAACAATAAACTTGGTACGTAGAACAACCATCATCATCATCATCATCATTTACCGCCCAATAGCCGAGACCTCCGCGACGATAGATGGCTCTCGCCAGCCCAGAAAACCTGTCCGAGCCGAGGCTATTGTATTTGAGAGGAGTGGAATGTATTCCCCCTAGTAAAGTATTTGCTTCGGTTCACCAGCTCGACGGGAAGTAGCGAGGAGGAGAGCGAATGGGAATCGTGACGTGACTTGTCTCGTAGGCCTCGTCGGCCGTGTTCATTCGCGCACTTTTCCGAAATTCGGTGATTCGTTAGAGACATCGCTTTATAAGTTTTGGGGTTTTGCATTGTCCGGCCTATCCGTCCAGCCTTGTTTTGTGAGCTCGAAATTTCGGTTCAGTGTCGGTGAACGGAGTATAGTGTGCCCATCTGCACGGTAGGGGCCGCGTTTGCTAGACGAGATGAGACAATTTCTAAGTGAGAGCTAGAATTAATAAAAATAAAGTTTGTGTCTCTACCAGCACTACCGAACGGTATAACATGGTTAAATCAGTTAAAATTAATAAATAAGGTCTGATAGACCAAAAGGTAATTTTGATATAAAACCCAATCTGCAAAGAAACGCGGCAGCGAAACTTCTAGATTGAGAACGGACTAATTGTGTTTGGTCAGCGGGCTTTTATTCAGTAAAAATATCAGGGTAACAATGGCGAAGTTTAAAATATTGTCCATTTAGATTTATGCCTTTTAATCTTTTTTCTTGGTTGAGACGACGACGAGGTGTTTTTTTTTATCGGATTAGATTGCTTGATTTATTTCTTTAATCTGCAGTATAGAATAAGATAAACACATAATGTTGGGTTGAATAATGAATAGGTGTTTAATTATTTTTATTAATTTAAGTTTATTCTAAATTACTGTTTCAGATTTTTTTTTTTTCATATGAAACGGGCCGAGGAAGGTTATAATCTGCTTTAATTAGCTTTTTTCTCATCTCGTACGCAGCGCGCAGCGACGTGGACGTCGCCATCGCGGCCGCTCCCCGCCCGCACGCTTCATCGCGCCAACCAGACGGCAGGAGGAGGAGGAGGAGGGAAAATGTCTCTGCCTTTCTTCCTGCTTTCCTCCTTGCTCCGCGACAACGTAACGCGTAGGCACTAGCAATTAATCCGCCATTCAATTGCAAACGCTCTCCATGGTTTGAGTTGCTCCTTCTCTGAACTCTAGGCTCTCTAGACTTCCTTTCTTTACGAAGCAAATCGTTACTTGGATTGGAGAAGGAAGAAAGCAAAGGCAACTAAAAGAAACGGAATGGACATTCAGAAATAGTCCAGATTAATAATGCGTTGGAGACAGATGTGTGGCTGGTCTTGCTCATCGAGGCATCGATGAATTTATTTGATCGAAGAGGATTCCTTACGCCCATTTCTTGCATACATGTCACGCGTTTTTTTAACAAGCTTTTTAGGTTAGACTACGTGATGCATTTGGTAATCAATCGAGTGAATCTCGTTGATTTTCCTACTTTCTAAGTTTACAGGGGCAATCATTACGAACCGTCGGATCGAGCAAACGTATTCAGCAACTGCCCAACCTTGTAGATGGTGCCTGTCCGTTTTTCATTCCAGCAGTTCATGACTGTGACACCAACACAGCAGACGTTGAGGCGAAGGTTGGCATTGTGCACGTTCCTCGAGAAAATAACTATACTCGCTCCTGCTTTCCAAAGCATTACTACGCTGCTAAACAAAACACACAAAAATGCATATGCATGCACTCATACAATTTATGTCCAGTAATACAATAGGAAATACCCTTAAGCCGGGGTCATACTGCTTATACATTATACAAAAGACAGTCTGCATTAGGAGTCGAACGCGAGTCATCGCGAGATCCGTGCTTCGAATGCCGCATGCCAATGAGTCCAAGGAGAAACTTAGGCAGGCGGCATTCGAACCACGGATATTGCGGTGACTCGTGTTTGCGGACCGCCTTTTGTATGATGTACGATCAGTGTGACCCCGGCTTAAAAGTACTTCAGAATTCGAAAGTATTCAAGACAGTTTTTTCTTAAAGGGCTGTTTATACTCCAACGTAACGTCTATGGGCGCGGCGTAGCGCAGCGCGCACAGATACTGATTGGTCGCAGCTATCGAGTTCCTGGTTGCCGGCCAATGAAAGGCGCGCGTTCTGCGCTACGCTGCGTTCACTGCGCTCAACATCGGAGTATAAACAGCCCTTAACTCGTGCACGTATCATGCACGTAAAGCAGAAATTGTTGTCGGTACTGTGCGCCGCATCTATTTAATTAAATTTTTGCTATTTGAAATATCATGAAAAACAGGTGACAGGAAACAATGCATTTGTATGCCATCCGACAGGGTAGGAACTATGGCCAAACATCAAATTGACCTGCTCATTATTATTGAGGAACGTTTATATATCATATGGTTCTTTCATCTGGTATTATGGAGTATGGGTCGTATGAATGCATATGTGGTTGTTGTTGTTTTTAATAAGGTAAGTTATTACTTAGGTACCAAGAAAATTAACTAACTGAGAAAAAAAACGCAGAACTGGTGACACGTGGCCTACGAGTCTATTGTGCACAAGCATAGGAACCCCCCAACTCCTCCCCATCAATTAAAAAGAAAAAAAAAAAGCCGCCTCGGTGACTTTGAGGCGAGAGCGCTGGCCTACGGATCCCCATGTGGCGGGTTCGAATCCCGGCCGAGGTGCCCGCAATCTGACGGAGGCTTATTGCGGAGGAGGCGCCGTGTAACCGAGCTTTCGGTTGCACGTCAAAAGATCCCCAGGTGGTCCAAATTAATCCTCAGTCCTCCACTGGGGCGTGCCAGATGCCCGTCGTTGGTTTGGCAAGTAAAACCCCCAAATTTGACTTTTTGATTTGATTAAAAAAAATAGATGGCACTTAATCAACCCGCAAGGTGAAACACTGCGACAGCTGAGTGTGACGTCGGGGACACTGAGGTGTTATTTCGGAGCGGATGGACCGAATGAACGGCAAAGGTGCGAGCGCGCACCATTGAGTCCGCGCAGGCGTTTCGTATCAAATTTAGTAACACACAGGACGAAAATTCCGTAGCGTTTTGGAACCAATGAGGGTGTATTAGGTAGAGAGCATTTCGTGAACATGTTAAACGATTCTATTGGACACAAACTAGGACTGCCTTGTGCAATTGAAGAGCACATCGAAAATCGCGCGGCCAAGTTTGAAATTCAGGGAACGACGAAATTGCATGTCAAGTCAAAAAAAAAAGTCAAAATGTGTTTTTATTTGTAAACAAGATGTTAGATAATTAGACTTATTCAGACGGGGGTCCCAAAGTTTTCAAAGAAAACTCTTGAAGGGACCCCTTTGTATGCATGAACCTTTCCCTGCCCTTCATTTGGCTGCCTGAACGTTTTATACAATGTTATTGGCCAGAAACTAACACCGCCTTGTAATCACTGAGAGTGAGAACACTTCTAAAACCGCGCACTCAAGTTTCAAGCGTGTAGCTCACCCTAATTTCATACCCTTCGTTTCGCCGGCCTAACACCCACCTGGCTTTATTGGTTTTACCACCCGAGAACCTCTCTGACATAATTAGCGAAAACGCTTTGTTTTTATTGTATCCATTATCAGCAGTCTCATGTTTATGTTTCTACGTGCCGTCATAGTGTCACATGACGACATACTGTCACGTGACTCATGGTGTTATCTGCCGTTATTAAGTCGCGTGGCGTCACTGTGCAACGTGACTTGGCAAGACATGGTAATTTCACGTCATGGTGTCAGGTGACGTGATTCGCGGCCTGACGTAAGAGTAGTGTAGAGCGGCGTGACGTCAGAGTCGTGACGTCATTGTGGAATCTTTTGGCGGAATGCTTAAAATGGCCCGCTTCAATATGGAGCGCGGTCGAGGGCGCGAAACCCGCAAATTGTCCCACTAACTGCTATCGCAGTAAAAAAACAAAACTGACTAGGCAATCAATCAAAATTTAAAAAAAAAAAATACAAACAAGGTGTTCGGAAATGGTCCCGAAATCAAACTCAATAGCGCCCACATTCATCAAATGCGTATGACACCACGTTCGCGCAACAAACGAAAAGTAGCGTCCCGACGACAATGAGCATTCACAACCATGGGCACACGAACGATCTCACAAACGTCCGCCATCCTCCGGCACAGCCAAAAACATACGCAGGCCAGCCGCAAACCCAAGCGTGACTTATTTGCCGGAGACTGGGCCTGCGCTCACGAGCCAAGCGCAAAGGGGACGACCCGAAATCTCGACAAATTGCCCGCACCTCGGAGCCTCCGACGCCGCATGAAAAGGAGCCAGAGAAACGTTCAAGGCCGCGCCGCGAATCAGACATGAATGCCCGCACTTGGGCGGCAGCGACGTTCGGCAGCTTCGGATGCGGGCGACGATCGGAAGCTTTTCTTTTACGCCCAGTCATCCCGACGACCGAGCCAGGCGGCGACCTTGTCTTCTTTGTGACCGCGTCCTTTGCTGGGACCAAGAAAGCCCCCGAAGCCAGCCCCGGCTCTCGCCGAGGAGAGAAGGTGCCTTCGAAGCTCTCCGATCGGAAGCTTCGACACGGTCGAGGGTCGAGAGCAGGGTCGGGAGCGGGGATCGGGGGCTGCTTTGTCTTGGACGCGGGGCCCACTCGAGGCTCGACAGGTACAAGTGGCCCTGTTCATTGTGCCGCTGGCAGCCCGCAAAGAAGCGCTGCTATTTCACGCGACGCCGACCGCACAGGGAACGGGCCGAGCGTGTAATCACTTCCAGGTCGCGCCGCCTTGGACCCGCCTTCAAAGCACGCCGGAAAAGGCGGCGGGGGAAAAAGAAATAGGGAAAAAAAAATACGAGGGCTGAGGTGTGCACAAACCAAAACTGTTCGCGCCTTATTGTCTGAACGGCGATGAAGGGCAGGGGAGGCTGCGAGGTTCCAGCTTTTCTGCGAGAATGATCGCCTCCGCTTTTCAGCCCAGTCCGCCGCCAGAAAAGAAGAAAGCGGTAACTTTTCGAGAGCTTCTGGCTTCGTACCGCCGAGACTCCAGGAAAGCTTAGAATTTTTCTTTTCCCTTAAACGTATCGCTTTCTGCGGTCTTTCAGGCAGTCAGGTCCAACGGCCGATGAGCGGGCACAGCGGCTACGCGAGCGCCGTGTCGGTTCGGAGATGAATGGCTCTACGTGTCCGTCTGTGGAGGCGTGGACGAGAGCTGCTTTGCCTTTGTTTCCTGGCCGGACTCGAGCCCCGGAAGGGGTCTCGAAGGCGGGCATTCACCTCGGCGGGACTCTGCATTGTGGGCCTCCGAAGGTGCTCCTCTCGTGCGGTCAGCGACAAGCGGACACGCGCCCGAGAGAGACGCGGTGCATGGTGTGCGACTTGCGAACACCTCCGCTCGGCGACTACAATGCCTGTAGCGGATGTCGAACCGCAGGGGATCGAAAAGAACTCGACAAAAGCCTCCGGGGCCGAGAACAATCGATTAGTTCCGAAGGAGTAAGCCCAGGAGGTAGCTAGGGCAGGTTACAGGGGATAAGAGGCGGTAACAACGGTTTAACGAGGACATAAATCCTTTCGTGACACTAAGCCGAAGCCACCATTCAACTTAACGATTCGATAATTCAGTGGGCTTGACCCCAGCGCGAGATTAAAGTCTATGGACTCTTGTCACAGTCAGTAAAATAAGAAAAACAAAAAGGTTTTGGAGATTACCTTGGTGGTATTGACATTAGCCTCAAGGCAGAACTCGGGGCGAATTTCCCAAGTTTACTTATATGCCTTCTTTCGCTCCTCCTTCCTTCTCGTTCAGTGCTTGTAACCAAGGTAAGAGGACTGAGGCCTTTAACAATCACACCGTCGAAGTAGAGTGCCTTCATACAAACGCGCGCTTTTGCTTGAGTGGTGGCACCTCAATCATTTTTCCACCCAATCAATTTCTTTGTCTTTTGAAGTTCGCGAAAACCGGTGTGACCCAGCTAGAGCACGTAGCCTTGGCTAATACTTGGATGCCATGTTACAGCACAAGTTGAGTACTGAGTGTAACAAAGGATGCCTTCACCCTGAGACAGTAAGACATGTAGGCACCTTACGTCAAAGTAATCTCTTTACGACAAAGGGAACTGCTCTGACACTGTGGAGTGTGTTGAAGGACCGAGTTTGAACAACTGCCGCGAGCACTTCTTTATTTTATTAATACCACCTTTACAAAGAATGGTGCTTTCGGCCGAACATGTATGGTGCGATTGAAACATATATTTTACTAATTTTACTAGATCCTTAGTTAGTTTCTACAATATGATATGGTCTCTATACACAAATAAACTGTTCAACTGTTTTGGAGCGCTAAGCAGTGCGCAAAGGAAAAACGTTATAAATATGTCTGGTGCACAAACGGAAAAATGTTTGTGCGTCATAGCGAGCAGAAGCCCGCTATCCGTATCAATAACGAGGAAGATCTCTTGAAAATTCTTTAAAAATGTCTGCTACATTTCAATCGTTCGTAGAATGGGATGCCCACCTTAAAAATGAGCTAGATGTCTGTTCTAAAGGTAAAATGAAACTTAATTTACTACATATTAATATAAGAAGCATAGAAAAAATTGGGATAATTTACTTGTTTACCTACACGATCGTCTTGATTGTATCGATGTTTTAGTTTTAACCGAAATAAATGTTGACAAAGAAGCTAGCACTTTGTTTACGTTAAATGATTTTCATTCTTTTTCATTGTGTAGAGAAGGCCAACGGGGTGGTGGAATACTTGTGTTTATTAAGTCTGGCTGGTTTTCTGAGGAAGTAATAACATCTTGTAGTCATGCTGAGGTGTTGGTCATTACAATCTCTAATCAGTTTACGTCATTTACTATCTGCTCTGTTTATAGGCCACCTAGCTCTAATCTTCCGTTATTTTTTGATGAAATGACGCAGCTTCTAAATGCGTTTGACAATAGGCAGCTGATACTTGCGGGTGACTTTAATATTGATGTACTGGATACGTCCAAGTACGGAGTTGCGGATTACCTTAACTTGTTATCGGGTTTTGGATTAGATAACGTGATATCAAACTTCACGAGGGAAGAGCGTTTCGGAAACCGAATTACAAGCACATGTATTGATCATATTATTGTGAGGCTAAACGAACTAAAATTATTTTCTGGCGTGATTAAACAAAAAGTGGCCGACCACTATTTTGTAGCGCTTGTTGTGTACGGGGAAGCCCTGAACAGCAAACCTGATAGTCGCTGTAAGTTGATTATTGATAACAAAAAAGTAGATAAATTAATTAATGAATACGACTGGGATAGTCTACTCACTTTAGGTCATATTACAGCCTACCAAAGAATGACCGAATGGTTTGCGAATATTTACAATGCATGTGAAAGAAAAATTAAGCTAAAGCAAAGAAAATGCGAGAATGTATGGATCACTACAGAAATAATGGAGCTGTGCAATGAAAAGGATAAACTGTGGCACAGATGTAAAGCCAACCCTGGAAATAGCGTATTGAAAGAAGAATTTAGAAGCCTCCGTAATAGGGTCACCGCAAAAATAAGATTAGCAAAGAAAAGACACTACGTTGTCCGTTTGCAAACTCATCAGAGTAACCCCAAAAAAACTTGGGATGTTGTTCACGAATTAATAGGCGGTAAAGGTAAAAAAAATATTGATCAAACGGTGTTAAAAACATTTGGAGACTCCGATGTAGAGTCCTTGTGCAATAGGTTTAATGCCTCGTTCATTCAAGGTGCAACAGATTTGCAGTACCAGGGACATGGCTCTTCTAACGTCTTCTCCACATGTGAAGAAAGTTGTCGAAATTCCGCCTATTTGCCACAGATGTTAGAAGAAGACTTAAAAGTAGTTATCAAAAGTATGTCGGAGGCCAAACCATCTGGGCATGATAGAATTCGTTTAAGGGACATTGTAGTCAATTTCGAAAAACTAAAACATCTCTTATTAAAAATAGTTAATTCATCTTTCTCTGAGGGAAAGATTCCGAATGGTACTAAAATTGCTGTGGTTAGGCCTGTTTTCGAGAAAGGAAGTAGAAAAGAGTTGCTAAACTACAGACCCATTTCTATTTTGCCCGTACTATCGCTAATTATGGAAAAGTTTGTATTTTGGTCCATGACCTCCTTTTGTGATAAGCATTCTTTACTATGTCATTCACAGTACGGGTTTCGACAAAATAGAGGAACAATTACATTGCTGGAAGATTTGTCCGACCACATTCATGATAATATTGATAAAGATAATTTCGACCTTACCTTGTTTCTAGATTTGAAAAAAGCGTTCGATTCAATTGATCACAGGTTACTCATATACAAATTAGAGCACCTGGTTTTAGAGGCCCATATATAAAATTTCTAACCAGCTACCTTTCAGAATGGAGTCAATTAGTAAAAATTAGTGATTTTAAAAGTAATTTACTGATAATTCCTTCTGGTGTCCCCCAAGGATCTATTTTGGGTCCTTTTCTTTTTAACATCTATGTGAATGAAATAGGTAAACTGAACTTATTTTCACGCGTTTTCCAATACGCCGATGATACCGCTCTTGTATTCGCAGTAAACAATGAATTGGAAGCACTGTCGTCTCTTCAAGCCGATATTTACGAGCTAATGGCATGGTTCAAAAACAATCGTATCTGTGTTAACATAAATAAAACCAAACTAATGTGTTTCCGTAATCCTCATAAAACAATAACGCTTAATATTCCGCTGGTTCTACATCGATCTAACTGCGAGAGATGTAATTGTATGCCACTTGAATATGTATCTTCGATAAAATATCTGGGTGTTCACTTTGATGAACATCTTTCTTGGAATAGTCATATAGAGTATCTTGCGAAGCGACTTCGCGCAGTATCTGCATTTTTATATCGTTTGCGAGGTGCAACCAACCTGACTTTGAGAAAGAGGGTTTTTCAAGCACTGGCAGAGTCGGTGCTTCGGTATGGGGTCACGCTTTATGGCTCTTGCTCGAACTCTAGAAAAAGTAAATTAGATAGTATTTTGCATAACATTTGTAGAAATTTATCATATGGAACCAAATTGGAGGAGTTAAAGAACAGAATCAAAAATGCGTTCGCTACAACTTTTGTCAACTGAAAGATTATATATCTATGAAATACTAGTTAAGAATTATTATAGTACATTTAAGAAACCTGTAAAAAAACAAAGGGATTTGAGAAAAACAGAGCTGTTCGCCCTCCCTAGGGTATACACAAATTACGGAAAACGGGTGCGGTCTTTTTACGTTCCTTATTACTTTAATTTGTTGCCTAATGAGCTTTTCCATGGGTTAAGGGCACGGCGTTTTTCTGTTTATTTTTTGCTTTGCGTTATTTTGAGTTAGTAGTTTCTCTGCTGGTTGCCCGGTCACGCCTACAAGCACAAACGTACACGTGCTTTTGCGGACCTGTTTTTGTAATGTTCTATATCTCTTCGTGCAATAAAGATATTATTATTATTATTATTATTATTATTATTATTATTATTATTATTATTATTATTATTATTATTATAAGTTATAGAGTGTGAGAACTCCTTTTTCATCTGCTCTTCTTTTTCTTTCTCGTATTCGCGACTCCAGCGACCTTTAGGGGGCGCCACCACCAAACAAACATGGCGGCTGAGTCCAGGTCGCGTCGGCTCGGCCCGGCCGCCTGCAGGGGTGGCGCATTCAATTTAACAGATTTTCTTTTGTTTAATGCCCAATTTTATAGGTATTTGAACTGAGACGGTTAAGTGTAGCCGGTGCACATACACTTGCAGAGCATAGTTTTGTTTTCCCGGTTTTTTTTGTTGTTGTTATTTTCATGTCAAACTTTTGTTTCGGAGATTTCGTTCAAAACCGAAACTATGGGCTCCGGAGAGACGGTAATAAACTCTAATCAGTTTTGATTATCTAAGGAAATCGGCGATGACTACAGAATTGTTCCACCGAGAGTAATTTTCAGCTAACTCGCATGCCTCGACCATGCGACTTATCTGACCGTGAAATCGAGCTTTTGTGCGCATCCGCGTTTAAGAATGAGCTCTAATCGTCTGCTCGGTCAACAATACAGGCTGCAGGAAAATTACGAAAATTAAGCGAGCGCTCCTTGAGCCAAGGAGCATGTTAACCCGCTGGCGCCCCACTAAGCAGCTGATACTCGTATTTCAATTCAGATTTTAGTAGCAATCGAGAAGTCATTTTGACGAGCGGGTTATGTATTATATTACGCACTATGTCCCACTAAAGCGATATTAGTATATTATTCTTGTTGAAATATGAGCTTAGTTGACAGGTGAGCTGCTGACTAAAAGTATATTTGACATAGAGAGAGCTACTTGTTAAAGTTAGCCAAATGGTTCTAGCCGGTAGCACGGAGACGAATGCGGACAAACTGAAGAGAGTCATCATCGAAGATTCACGCAGAACCTCTCTGCATTGAACTTGACTTCGAATCCTGAACGGATAAAATGAGTATTTTTTTGTGGCCGGTCAACCTGAGCAATGTAGACGTATATTGCTGCTGGTTTCGACGGGGGTATAATATAAATATTAAAACCACGATAGATCATAATAATGTCGTGACAGTTCCTAACTTTGCGAGACGCATCCCCCACCTTTTGAAAACAGATAATTTCCCTCATTAATCATATGCAGCGAGCAGGTTTTCCTGAACCAAGTAATTGCGAAATCAGCCCAACTCCTTCAGTGTGGTCCGGAGGCTTTTTTGGCGAAAAGCAGTCAAGATGAATAGCCAACGCAGCGACCGGCGTGGGTGGCTCAAACTTGAAGCTAATCCAACACAACCAAACTCAAGAAAAGCAGCTATCGAACCTTCCCATTCACTTGACCGCAACATTGGTGTTCCCTCCAGTGAAACACCTCGCCTGTCGTCCTTAGTTCACTGTTCTACATCCTTATAAAGAAACCACTTATCAGTTACCAAGTAGTCGTCACTTTGAATGTGATTCGAGACAGAACAGAAATCAAAACGTTTTTCCGTGATTCCTCCCCCATCCAAGAAATCGAAAGCACGCGACCGTGTGTTGTGGAGTGAACGGGCTTTCAAACACATGATGGAAGGAAACAATCTCTGAGGCTTCACCACACTAATGAACACTCAAGCAAACTTAAGAAATTTTCGGACCTTCGTCAAATTACATTGTTCGCCACCGCGCCGACAACACGTGTCCGCCGCGAAAGCCACCAGAGACGCGGAGGGGCGCGGAACGACCTGGACCGGCTGGTTCCCGGTTTTCCCGCTTGGTGGCGTCCGTTTTGCTGGAGTCGCGAATAGTGTGACTTCAGTTTAAAGAGCATCATACCTAAACCAAAAAGTAATGATACCAGCGTTTCATGTGGTTGTCGGAGACCTAGGTGCATTAGCTGGAAGTAGATTTTATTGTAAATGGTTATCTTAACGCACTCATTTCTAAGGGAACTATCGTAAAAACACTCAGTTGATTGACTGTCAGTGCTTCAAGATGAGGGCGTACAGTGTCTTCCTGATTATCCAAGAATTTCCCTCCCGAACTTTTCTCAACAGGTGACTGTCGACTGTGAGGCATTTGGTCATTTGGTCGATACGAATCCAAAAATACAAAAAATCACCCCCTCGTCTCGCCAAATCTTTCCCGTTATTTTTTTTTTTTTTTTTTCTTAGAGTGTGTGGTTGGAGTGGTACAGTCATGATTCCAAAGAGCGTATGCATGAAGCACTCGCTCTGTGGATGAACTAATTCCAAATCGCACACAGCAACAATTAGCGCGGTCCGCGTAGATAGGCATATGACATATGTACTAGACTTGGGAAGTAATCCGTTACTTTTTCAAGTAATTTTGTAATTGCCATGCTACTCTTTTTCCGGCAGTAATTTTTAATGTAATTTCGTCACAAACATTAGTAATATATTAGTTTAATTACTCGTCACTTCTAAAAATACGACCATAATACAGAAACTGGAGCAATATGAGCGGGCAAATCAGCAGCATAAATATAGCAGGTTCCACAAAATTGAAAAGATCGCGAAGAGTACAATAACCGAAAAGAAAACACGATTTTTTTCATGACTAGAAAAACGTGCAAGGCATATCCAAGCACGCAAAAAAAAACAAAGATTAAGAAGGCAACGCCAAGGGGGCGTTGTCGCCTTGATCTTCTAGCGGAGATAGGCGCTGCTACTGAGCGTCCGCACCTTGTCCGCACTGCTAGCTTTGCCTGCATGCAGAATTCCAGGGATCATTTCCGGTCGCCGTAAGCTAGCGGGATGGCGGGTGTGGTTGCAGCTTTCGCTGCCTTGTCATCTTACAGGTGAACGGAGTGCACCTACATTATCCTCTTAAAGACAATATTCTATTTTTTTACAAGGACTACAATATTGCGTGCGTATGAGAAATGGCAAGTAGTGTTGTGGAGCAGTTTTGAAAATATCAAAACTGTTTCTATTGTTTCCTTGATAAGTGGACGCTGTATGGGAAAAGTAACGTGAATGAAATTTGTAGCGAGTAAAGTAATTCGTAATTTGAATCCATTACATATTTCAAGTAAAGGGCACAAGTCTGTGTATTAGACTCATTAACAATGTCACTGGACCACTTCCCCGTAGAGCAGGCGGGAGGCAAAGCACTGCGATCTGCGGCGCAAATCCTGCGAATGACAAAACCTAAAAAATGGAAAAATAAAGAACGAACTTACTCAAAAACTCACTTAATGCAAGGAAAATTGATACGACGGGACTGCAGAGATCGCGATTTCGAGCCGAACCTGTATGTGTTCCTCGTCAATCGCTGCACGTGCTCCGTAGATCGCAGTAATTTCTCCGCGGCGCGCTAAGTGGAAAAGTCGACGCGCAGGTACGCGATTACCAGCCCGCGCGTGAGTGAGCGCGTCCAATCCATCAAGCGGCAACACGACGGGCCGTGCTCCCAGAAGGGGCGCACCTTCCACGGCTGTCGTTCCGCTCCCATCCGCACACAACCGGCAGCCAGCACCGGTTATGTGCGGCACCCAGCCACCGCGGGCAGGCGAGGCGGCCACCGACCCAATCAACGTGCGGCGCATACACACGCGCCCGATACACGGCGCAGACGGGGAAGGGGGCGACTGGCGGGTCAAACCGGAATGACGAAGCAACTATCAAATTGCGCGCCCGCTCACCGACGCGCCGCACTCCCCTTGTCACACGCGTCAATTTGTTTCCGGCAGAACAAGCGCGCGCTCGGCAGCGGGCCGCGCCGAACAGAGCGACCCGTCAGGCGTGCCAGCGCCGGGGTCCCGGCCCGAGGGGCAGGTGCGGAACGCGGACCCGGGGTCCGCTGGCGCGTGAAGAGACCCGCCGCCTTTGTGGGCGACGGCTTCATCATTAGCATGCCGGGTCGGCGCGATGCTCGTTTGGGTGCGAGGCGCCTCGGAACCGCAGCAGTGGCGCAAACGTCTGGTGCGGGGCCAACCTCCGACGCAGACGGCGCAGAGGAGAGTCATATGGGACGCGAGGAAGCTTGTCCCGCCGCTCACTCCTCTGCCCCCAAGCCACAGAGACGGCTGTGGAAACGGACGGCTTGGCCAGTCCGGACCGTCTTCCCTATAGTCAATAAGATTGGGGCGTGAGGACGCAGCAGAACAAGTTAGGCAGCAAGAAGGTCACAAAAGGCCCTGTGTTTCTTCAGCTGTCGCTGACTTCGAGACCTTTCCAAGAATCGCCTTCTGCGCGCAGCCATCTCTGACTACTGGGCTGTGGAAGGCGTTTTCTTACACGAAATATGAGACGCTTCGCTTGCGTCCACAGCCCAGTGACTCAGCATTTTTCGCCTTGGTGTTAAGCGCTGGAAATGTATATAGAATTCGAGCAGTATTAGAGAACCTACACTTCAAAAAAGAAGTCTGGCCGTAAGACCTCTTAAAGGTTGTTCGGCTTGTCCATATTTTGTAACCGAAAACAATCGTTTAAGCACCCCCTTAAAGTGTTCTTCGTGAAGAACCTATCAGGGGTTCTTTTAAGCTCTTTTTTTATGCAAAAAAGTTCTGCATCGCCCAGTTGCCTTTCTAGTGCGCCATGGGGGGCGATTGTGCTTGAGGCGTAATTGTTCTTCACGAGCTGAAAGAGTTCTCGGTGCGTCGATGAACCATTCAAGAACGGATCTTTCTTTAGTGTATTCGCGGTGGGAAGCTCGCTACGAGCGCTTCTATTTTCCTTACTCTAACCTCACTCTGGGTAGTGCATGTGCTACCCACGCTTTTATGTTTTAATTTTCATAGTGCATAGATGCTTGGCATTGCACGTGCTTGCACCAGCAGAGGAAGTTCAAGTATCCTCACTCTGGGTTGTGAAAACATTCCACAAGGCGGCGATACCCAAACTTCTTTCCGGGAATACCGCTGAGGCCCTTAGCATAGACGTAGTAGAACACACAAAACAACAGTGGTGACACCTTCCGCGTCTGCTTGCAAACAGGCGTTCGCTCGATGATCAGGGCACCGGTCAAACATAGTTGACACCAAGTATCCTTCCGACCTATTTGATAGGACTTGGCCGGCACTTGCGCATCCCGTTCGTTCAGACCACTTGAAGAGTCGAATACTCGTCATGCTGCCCTCGGGACCCAACCGGACCGACTGGTGACGAAGACCTGGGATCATGGGGAAATCATGAGCAGTGAACCGGGTTCGAGCCTCGTTAAGTCAGAGAAGGGACTTTCAAAATGCGCCATCCGACAGCCTTATTTAAAGCACCAGGAGGACAAGGCAGGCGGAAAGAAGTGCGTGCTTTCCACACGAACTTCTGAGGAAGAGTGCCAGGTGGCCCGGTGAAGTTGCCCAAACGTTTGCATGACTGCAACGACGAAGAACGAGAAGTACACAGCGCGTCGCAGTTGTGCTATTTAGGAGGATTAAATTTTAGTCACAAAAGTGACGCTCCAGGTGAGTGCATTCCACCGCACTATTGGTTCTGATGGAAGTTTTTCAGTTGGGAAAGACCCCCCTCCCCTCTTCCCCCTTTCAGCCATAAACAAAAAAAAAAAGGAAAACAAAAAGGAGTTACTTGTTTGTGCTAAGTTTGTCGCGTTATGCACACAAGTGAATACGGCATTTTCTGAACCAAATCAACTAATCTATCGTGAATTTACTACTATGGGACCGTCAAGCTGAAACACATTAAGGACTCTTATCTTAGGTACCACCCTTCACTAAGTAAAGTACAGAAACGTTCCCACGCTGAAACACCCCACTGCGTGCAGTATGCCCCCTCGAACCAATGCGGCCGAACCTCTTTTGGCCCTCCAGGGCTGGCAGTCGAGGAAACCAACCGAGCACCAAGTAGAAAGGTGAAGGACTCGTCGATTTGGAAGGGTCTCCCGCCGTTTCCGCTGTCGCTGCGTCGGAACGCAGAGCGACGGTCCTTAAAGGCGACGCCGAGTGGCCATGTGCACACTCTGAGCGACCAACCCAGCGCACCGCGGGGAGCATCTCCAGAAAGGAGTTCAGAACTCGCTTTCCAATCCACAGCACCATAGGCACAGCCCAGAGAGTCACGCAGCGCCACCCTGCTACAAGAACCTCAACGGGCGCCCGCACAGCGCGATCCGAAACTACATGCACGCGGGGACAGCAACGCACACCGCCCCGCGTGTCCCGGGATAATACCGGGCGAGAAATATATCTACGCGCTTCTATATAAATGTATGCGTATATCCTTATGAATGACGCGAACTTTCATTGTGTCCAGAAGGCCGCATCTGCGCCGACCAAGCCTCATGAAAGAGATAGGCTCAGCAGAGGGGGGTGAGCTGTCCGAAGATGCGCTGTCGGGATATATACACGGCGAGCGCTGCTGGAGATCAGCGAGGCAGCGCCGCAAACAAAAGGGACGGGCCGATGGGGCATAATCCTCGGCAGCGGGCCCCGTGCGCGCTTCGGGACTCGGGCACCCCAGCGTGTATGCAGATGGTGTTGCATTAATGTTTCCTGTCGATATGCGTCTGACGCGAGCGCGGGGATCGTCGCCGCAATTTGCGCGGCTGGTCGGGTTAAGGAGAATCCGTATCATCTGATTTGGCCCGTGGAGGACCATCCAAGTAGAGCTTTTGCAAAGCGTGCAACGCCCTCCGGGACACAGAAAGGAAGGAATGCTGAAACTGCCTGTATACAACCGGCTGTAGCAGACGACGGACGCGACCTTGACACGGAGGCGACAAAAAATGCGGGTGAGCACAAAAATAAACAAATGGTGAGCCGTTCCACTTTGTGAAGGTGGTTGGCGAGCGAAGCTGTAGAGCACCACCACAAATAATTCACCAAGAGACACACAAAACCACTTCACCAAATGTTGATTGACAGTATATATACATCAGTTTAAAACGGTAGTGATGATTGTTATGTGATCACCGTGATATACACTAATCGGTTCCATTACAACTTTGGTGAGATTATTTGCTAAAGTTCAATCTATGCGTATAACGCTTTACATATATAAAAGCTGCTGATTTTATGTATGTAAAGCAGCGACAACACCCGACTCGAGCGGGAGAAGGACCATTGTCTCGGATGTGTCTCCATTATCACACGTTTCGAGGTCTTTCCTTATCAAGATGTATATCAAGGTGACGGGGCGTATATGTATATTTGTATACAATGAAGCGCTTTTGCATGCGATTTCTGACTTTTGCTTTTGCATACGGATACCAAAAATGAATGGAACCATAGCAGCAGCCATATACAGTTTCGCTGTCAAAAAAAAAAAAAAAAAGCAAGCAGTTGCGCTACCGAATATCGCTACCCTGTCTGCTCTCTCGCCCTCTTTTGCGTCACGTGATATATGCAGGAAGGGGAACGTTCATATAATTCGCTGCCGCGCGGCCGGCTAGGATTATTGCAAAATGTCTATTGGTGAAGGGCTCGCTCGCTCCTTGTCGCCCACTCTGAGCGGGTCATGTTACATCGGACGAGTATTTTATAAATGTTCGACAATTGCTTTCCACGTTGCCTTTGTGGTATCTACAGGATTCTGTCAAGTTATAACCCACACAAGGGCCGAACTGAATTGTACACATAGCGCGTGTCAAATAATATCATTATGTCTGTTACTCGTGACTTTTCATTTTAACTTGAAACGCTCTTTGGCTGGGTGTTCGCCATTTCGTGAAGCCCAGATAATAGCGTGGCCGCGAGGCTCGACACTGATTTGTTGACGGGTGGGAGAGGAGGAGTGAGGCGCTCGACGTTGATTGGTTAACGGGGGATCATGTGACCAGAGGGGTAGGTGAGGAGGAGTGAGGTTGGCGAGGATGAGCTCGACCAGCTGTGCGCACTGAGGGAGAGGATCTCGAGAGTATGGAAGGCTCTGGAAGATCGCCAGGATTATCAACCCAATTGGCGGTAGTGTCGCTTCAATCTAGGAACAACTATCGAGTGTATACACATGGTTTGCGTTAAACTATCTGATGTAGAGAGCCGTGAACGTAGGCGTCTGGCAACTCAGAGTATCGCTAAATGTTTGTGATGGAACGTTTCACGTATGCAACACAACCGTCTAGCAATTTGCCGTATTTTGTTTATTGTGACATAACAAGTGAAAAAAAACAAGAATGCTGTATTCGTTTTTAGAAATTGGCATTCTTATAACAATAAAAAAATTGTGAGGAATGAAAGCGCAAATATGAGAAATGGAAGTGTAAATCATGCATAAGAGTATATTAGCAGACTTAATAGCAATGCAGAATTCCAGTATTCGAAAAAGTCACATTGTTCAGCCCTTGCATGTGTGCGTGTGCTTGTGTGTGCGCGTGTCTGTGAGAGTGTTTGTGTGTGTCGTTGTTTGTTTGTTTGGGGGAAGGGTGGATTGGCCAGGGTCTTGAGCCTTCTGTCAGAGACGGTCAGGCGTCTAACACTTGAAGGTGAATCGGAAGCATGTGTTTTGCATAGCCCTCGAAGTTCACTGTCTCGAAAAAGCATCGTCCCACCACAGCTGCCACCAACAATCTGCTAGAACTGTACGTGCCGCGAAAAAAAAAAAAAGATTTTGTTTGGCAGGTGAACAAAAGTTTGGATTCGGCGTGCTACACTGGGAGGTAAAAAAAAACCTGGATAAAATGTACGCTTACGACACAAATGTCTGTGGCATTTCAGATAAAGCGAAGCGTGCGCGTGCGCAGCACTCATCGGCGCTCAACGTGTGTGACTGCACGGGCGGTCACATCTTAAACTTTCTTGAAACAGAATTAAATATAAATTAAAAAAAATGATTATGGGATTATAGAAAGTACAATTTATTTGATTTCTTTTTATGTATGGAAAACTTCATCGGTAGATGTGAAGCGGTGTTGTATCGCGTTTTTTGTTTATAACCTTCTTGATCGTGCAAGAACGCGCTCGCATCTACCGTACTAAAAACGCGACCATAGAGCGCTTTTGGATCGCTCCGAATACACCGGAATTCTAGATATCTTTAGTTTATTTTTCCCTCGTGATTAATTTTCTTCTTCCCTTTTATTTGTGATTTGCTTGAACAGGTAGGAAACCTTAGAATTTTGCAGATAAGTTTTTGTAACGATAATTTGAAATTGAATAATAATGACTATGATCATACCTTGCGTTTTTTGTCATATCTTCTGAAGTTTTTGCATTTGAGGACTTTCCACCAGTTAAGTTTGTGCTTTGTTTCGGTTTTAAGAATACGTATACTCACAGTTGGTGTCCGCGTTCGATGCATCCATTTTCCCGCAGAAGATAAGTCAATGCAACCCACGTAGCAAGATTGACCAATGAGAACTGCGAAAAAATATTGAAACATAAAAATGAGGTTCGTGACGTGAACTTAAGCCTGACGTACGTACGTGTCAGACATGTACACGTTACACAAAAACGTAACTAAATATCGTTACTCACTCAGAAAGTAACTAAATACGTGACTCGTTACCGATTCTCAAAAGGAACGCGTTACTTTACCTCAAAGTAGCAAGTTACCATTCTCGTTAATTCGACGAGAATACACAAGTGCCTTTGTTTCCTGCCTTATTGTTTTTATTTCAGTAGTCGTTGCACTTAAAGGAACACCGACACCCCCCATTTTTTTTTTTTGCCAGGTAATTTAACATGGTGTTAGAAGACTACCCAATCAATATTTTGTTACAGCACCGCATATATTTTTAATAAAGTAAAAAAAAACGCAACTGTGTGAAACCGAAACCGAAACTAAACTGGGAAGGAAGAACAAATATAGAGGAGGAGAGCGTTGCCGGAAATCACGTGGCTGTGCAACTTTTTTTTTTGCTTTCAATGAACGTATTTGCGGCTTTTTAAAAGTCACAAAAAATGGGTATCATATTTTGTTTCTATTTTTAATATTGAGTGTGAGCCTTCCATTACCCACGACTTCGATTTTATTTCCTGGTTGTGTCTAAAGCATAGAAAACGGCACGTGACCACAGAGAAGAGAGTGAGCGCGACTCAAACCGGACAGTTTTCATTCGGCGGTTTTTGAGCCGAAAGAAAACGAATTTCGAGCCGCAAATTGCGTTCTGGGTAGTTGGGCTCTCATGTGACATGTACAATTAAAAACCTTGGCGAGCATAAATACCCTGTCAGTATCCCTTTCAGAAGTAGCTGCCTCTCAAAGTGTTCATGAATTATGTCCCCCCGCTTTCTTCCGAATACATCTCTGGCGACGATGAAGAATCGGTCTACTGACACGCTCGATAGAACGGCAATGTTGCTCTTTAGGAAGATCTGGCGACTCTGGGATATCCCTCTCTCTTTTGGTCTTTCTGCTTCTGAAGTTCCAAGTTGACAATGGGTTCTGTGCCTTCCCGTGTTGGCAACCTGCAGGTTTACATTCGGTATGTACAGGACTCTAGAGGGTTCAACCAACGAACCTTATTGTGTCCTCCGGGTGAAGGACATTCCCAGCTCTAGAGTTCGACTGACGTATTCAGCGATGAATGTGGCTATATTGTCATACTGTGCAGTGTTTTTCGGCGTGCCCATTTCCCTTTGTCGCAACAGACGTATACTCAGTTTAGAATTAAAACGAGGCTTTTAAATGGTGTTGTACACGTTAGTCCTCCCAAGTAACAAAATCCCGCTTTTTGCTACCTGCCATTAAAAGTAAATATATACGTTACTCGAAGTAACTGAATACGTTGCTCGCTACTGAAAAAAGTGCCTAGGTAGAAGTAACTCGTTACTAGTAACACGTTACGTACATGTCTGGTGCATGTTCACGTTATGCTAGGCTATAGCCTTGACGTCAGACTTGGTTACGTCGAGGCAAACGAAGGTTAGCATTCAACTTACTCAAAATAAAAATGCAGAAATATGACACAAAAAAAAAAGCAAATCATTTTTCTATTTTTTCCCCCTTTTTTTTACCGACGCCCCTAAGTGTTAAGCTCGAGGCTCATGTCATGCGGCACAAGTTTACGTTCCGCTCTATGGTTATTTATCATTCCATTGGATGCCTCACGCTGAGAGTGACGTCGCGAAGAAAGGGACGACAACTCGGAGGCAACCGGTGCACATCCCTGTCGAACCCCGTTTGCCTCGGCTCCCCCGAGCGAGATAATCCCATCGACCTTGAAATCGCGATCGGAAGGAAGCAGATTCTCCCCAGACGTGGGCCGCCACCTGATTCATCTCCCATGATCGATGGCAGCGCCGGGTCGAGGAAGCGAGGCCGGCTAAAACCACCTGGAGAGCAAGGTCTGCACACGACGTCATCGTTAGTGGATCCCCGACTGTGCACCTCGAGAGCAGACTTGTGCCCGTTAGTTGAAAAATGTAACGAATTACAATTACAAATTACCTAGTGTGAAATGTAATTGATTACCATTACAAATTACTTTAGCTGAAAATTAACGAATTAATTTACTCGTTACGTTACAAATTACTTTCACGTTACGTTTCCCGTACACTTATCCCGAAAACAATAAAAACAATTTTGATATTTTTCGAAAATATTCTGCAACACTACTTTTCATATCTCAGACGCCCGTATTATGGTAGACTTAGGGTGCCTACATGTTTCCGCCGCTCCGCTGTTTAGGGTGGCGACAACGTTTGTGATACCTGTTGCCGACAAACAAGTGCTGCCTACCTCGTTACCATGGCAACCTCGGCAGTTTTCGTCGACTTGTCGACCATTTTGTCCCACTCGCCGGTCGTGCGCTCGCACCACGCCGCTAATCCTCGTTAGGGCTAAGGAGCGCCCACCGCTCTCGTTCCGACGGCGAGGTTTTGGCGTGCGATGCCGGTCTGTTGCGTTCCATTTTGTCGCGGGAACTCGCGTTTCGTTAAAAGGAACGCACACTTCCTGCTCGCAACTTCAAAATATGAAACACCCGAATAAAGAGAGCGACAGCCACCCCGACCGCCATCCCGCTGAGCCTTCGACTCCTCTTATGAACGGAAACGGAAGTGGCCTCACAGTGTTGCCGGGGTCTCGAGACTACGGAAACTCAACGTTGCTTACGTTTAGCGAAATAAGAAGTGGGAAAAAATGACGGTGGGGGAGGATCTGGGAAAGGGTAACAAGAAGTTGGCGCCACCCTAAAGCGCAGCGGAAACATGTAGGCACCCTAGGTAGACCTTGTAAAAAAAATGAAAGCTGTTTACAACTCCCTGTAACGCCGAATTAGAGCGCAGCTCTTGAGGAGGAGGAGGAGGGAAGGGTACTCAGGGGAGGGGGCACCATGGCAGAACAGCACACGACAAAACAGCACGCGGAAAAACAGCACAGTCAAAACAGCACGCGTCAAAACAGCACAACGTCAAAACAGCACAGCGACAAAACAGCACGCGTCAAAATCGCACGCGACAAAACAGCACAGCGTCAAAACGGCACAGCGAAAGAAGAGCACGTGCCAAAACAGCGCGGCGTCAGAACAGCACAGCGTCAAAACAGCCTAGCGACAAACCAGCACAGCGTCAAAAGGGCACGCGACAGAAGAGAATGGCGTCAAAACAGAACCGCGACAAAACAGCACAGCGTCAAAATTAGGACACTGACAATATACTAGGGTTTTGGCGTTTTCGGTTTTCATTATATTATTTTGAAATTCGACGTACTCTTTTTTTTTTCTCGTTTTTTTTTTAGTCCGAACAGAAGTTTTCGGTTTATTGCGGTGAATATTTGTAGACGCATAAACTTCTCGTTTTTTTTTCGGTTTATTGACAAAAAACAGTATACTGACGAAAATGCCATATTTAAGAGCGTTTGTTTAAAATGTGTAGTGAGTAAACCAGATACCGGTTTTCTTATTTGTTGCTGTCTGTGGCAGCCGACGCGACCTGCATGTTCAGCATGACGCACTGGGGCCCTATCGTGATCAGACATTATCGTCGTGTGCTCGTATTTGTACTCAAGACGAACATGAGCTTCACTACCACTTCGGTCGGAAAGGCAAATATCAAAGAAATTTAGAAATTGGCAAGCATTGTACAAAGTGCGTTTTGCCCCAGTTTCACGACTGTGAGAGGCGGTAAATTCACGCCGACCACAAAAACGACAATAAAATAATCGTATTTATGCCCTCCTCTAGTAGACGGAAGGTAGGGGTGTTAAAAAATGTGTGGCATTTACCGACGCCCTTGATTTTCATTGTTCAGTCCACGAATAAATTCTATTCTTTGAACAAAGAATTCGGTACACAAATCCCTATCAGGTGAAAAACCCGAATTTCGTCCTGAAGACCCCTGCGCCCCCGGAGCTTTTGTTGAATGTGAAAAGCGCAAACGGGCTTTGTGACGCGATATTTTATATCTAGGGGGGGGGGGGGGGGGGGGGGTCTGCGGGTTGCGGAGTTCGGTAAGCACTGAAATACGCAAAAAATTATAACCTAGCGACAATAAATGAAAGGGTCAAGGAGGTTCGAAACTATTCGCGCAGTGAGAGGTGAAGAGCGCGCTCGAAGTTGCTGCATGCGTGCTGTTTTGCCGCTGTGCTGTTTTGACGCCGTGCTGTTTTGGCACGTGCTCTTCTGTCGCTGTGCCGTTTTGACGCTGTGCTGTTTTGTCGCCGTGCTGTTTAGACGCTGTGCTGTTTTGACGCGTGCTGTTTTGACCGTGCTGTTTTGTCGCGTGCTGTTTTGTCGTGTGCTGTTCTGTCGCGTTCCCTGGGGAGGGTATACCCCTCCTCATCCTCCTCCTTCTCCTCCTCCCCTCATCCTTCAATCTCCTCCGGGGGGGGGGGGGGGGGGTCACGTGACCTCGAAGGGGGAGGTCAAGTGACCTCGGGGAGGGGGGGGGGGGGGGGGGGGGGGGGGGCTCGCGGGGTGCATGTCCCAACATGCACCGCGCGGTTACGCCGACGGCGACGGCGATGGCGACGCCGACGGCGACGGCGACGCCACTCAAGCCGGAAACGGGCGCCTGAGAGCTGCGCTCTAAAATAAAATATTGTACAGGGTGTCACAAAAGAAAATTTACACGGTCTTTTTTACCACAAAAATAATTAGGCATCGCCGAGCGCTCATTCTCCGCCCAAATGTAGAGCTAGAGGTCACACCCAGATGCCAAAGTTTCAGCACGATCCGATAACTTAATCAAAAGTTATAAGTGATTTTCTGAAAATTTCAATGGGAAAATGAAGCCCATTTTTGCCAGTTTTCGGTTTCTGGTGCCATAGAGCCCCATGATCGTTCGGCGATGCCTAGTTTATTTTTGCGGTAAAAAAGACCGTGTAAATTTCCTTTTGTGACACCCTGTATTTAAGAGAAAGAATGCAGGTGCACTCCGTTCACCTGTAAGCTGACAAGGCAGCGAAACTGCAATCACACCCGCCATCCCGCTAGCTTACGGAGACCGGAAATAATCCCTGGAATTCTGCAGACAAAGTTATCGATGTGCATGCTCAGTAGCAGCGTCCACCTCCGCTAGGAGATAATGAAGACAACACCGCGTTGTCTTTTTTTATCTTTGTTTTTCGCATATTTGTACGTGCCTTACACGTTTCCCTAGTGGTTCTATAGTCGGTTACAAGTTAAGAAGGTAGTAGAAGCTCCTCCCCATAAGCGTGATGCGCCCGCTTCAGACGCCTCCGCAGTCGAGAAAATAGTTCGCTGAAAACGCCCCTTCTGCTTCAATGGATAGATATTGACTACAGAGAGACCTTGTAGCGGGTGGCAGCTTGCGCCACCTAGCCGAGGCAAATTACTCGCTCCGGAAGGTTGAAGTAAAAAGAAGGCTTCAGTGCAACGAAAATTGTAACTTTTATAAGTAATGCATATATGGTTGTTGGTTTTAGCTTGATAACCTTCCTACACAAATTAGGTACATTCTGTGCATTTGCTGCGTTTATTAAAAAAACCATGCGTTTCGGGTTTTGAAACCCCCTGCGATTCGCGTTTTGAAAAATCCGAAGTCGTCTTTTCTTTTCCGTTATGAATCCCAACCTGGAGACAGCGGAATGCAATTCCTCCGATTCTGCTTCGTCAAGAGAGTCTGGTGCAGCCTCGCCTGGCCTCGCCATCTACGCCAAGGCGCCTCTACAAGAAGCATAAGAGCGGCGATGTCCTCAACCGAGTTGCACGGCAGCTGATAATGAACGCGTACGTTCAGATGCGACACGAACCGCCCGCCAAGCCCGGCCAGCCCGGCCTCACTGTGGAGGAGTCCTGCATCAAAGTCAGCAAACTGCTTGGCGTTGGTGTACGCACCGTCCTCGAGATTAGAAAGCAGGCGAAAGAAACCGAGGGACAAGTTGTGACACCTTCTCGGAAGCGCCCAGCAAGTGAAGGCAAGAGGCGGCGCAAAGTCAGGTACGGCGACTTCACGTTGTGCGCGCTGAGATCGTGCGTCCACCGTTTCTTTCGACGGAACGAGGTCCCCACGGTCAAGAAGATAACGGCCGAATTCTGCACGAGCACTGAACTTCCCTCGTTGAAGGCTTGGACTGTGCGTCGCCTCCACGACATCGGATTCGAGCATGACAAGAGGGAACGAAACTCGCGGCTGATTGAACGAAAGGACATCGTCGCCTGGCAGCAGAAGTACCTGCATGAGATCGCACGTCACCGACAAGATGGTCGAACGATCTTCTACTTGGACGAGACGTGGGTGACGGCAGGGCACATTGCCTCAAGGGTGTGAGTAGACACGACCGTGGCCTCGTCTCACGACGCCTTCATCCGTGGTCTCTCGACTGGCCTCAAGCAGCCATCGGGGAAGGGCCAGCGTCTTATTGTCACCCACATCGGCAGCGATGAAGGCTTCGTCGACGGCTGCCTGGACGTGTTCCGTGGACAAAAGACCGGCGATTACCACGAGGAAATGAATGGCGCCCGCTTCGAGAAGTGGTTCGACGGTGTCCTCGACAAACTGCCGACAGGAAGCGTTATCGTCATGGATAACGCTTCTTACCATTCACGGCGGTTGGAAGCAGTGCCGACGACGAGTTCCCGCAAGCACGACATCCGACAGTGGCTGACGTCTAAAAAAGGTTCATGGGACCCCAAGATGCTGAAGAAGCAGCTGCTCGACATTGTGGCCTTGGTGAAGCCACAGCACCTGAAGTATCGTGTGGACACTGCTGCCGAGACGGCTGGCTGCACTGTGGTCAGGCTCCTACCGTATCACTGCGAGTTCAACCCCATTGAACTGATATGGGCGCAGATCAAGAACGGCGTTGCTGCCCGAAACACGACGTTCAAGATTGTCGACGTGGGGACACTCCTCAACGAAGAAGTTGACAAGGTCACCACTGACAACTGGGTTAATGCTGTCAGGCACGTTATTGACATCGAAGCAACGTTCCGACGAGGCGGTGCCACAAGCGCCCACATCCAGCCCATCGTCATCCAGCTGGATGGAGAGGACACCCCATCCGAGAGTGACCTGTCTGGTGTCGAGCCCTTTGACGAAGCTTAACGCCACCATCATGGAGAAAGCGTGGAACATATCGGAACACAAATCGGTCCTTTTAAGGACCACTCATATGCTTTAAAATCGGATCGTTGTTCTTGTCCACCACTGACCTCCCGTGTCTCATGTTGTCATGCTTCTCTGCTCGTTGCCATATAGCATTTCGATATGCAGCACCCTGTTAAGAATGGAACCTTCGGCGACCTTCTTCCGAGTTTCAACGCTGCGGAAACGAGTACGGAAACGAGTCACGATCTGTTCAGGACTGTCGCCCACCTGTCGAAGCCTGCCCAAAACGAGTCTCAACGCGTCCGTGACGTCAATGGGACGTGTGTGTGTGTGCGTGTGGGTTCGTGCGCTCCGGAAGGGGAGAGAGGCCTGGCCTAACTGCGGAGAACCATGGCTACGACGCACTTCTGGCTACGACGCGGCGGACTTTGCTGCAACGCACTTGGCGGTCGCACCTGCTGCCCTGGCGGAGAGTGAGGGAGAAAACGGACCCTATATAAGGCGGGGCGTGAGGCGGCTCCAGTTGTTCTCTCGAATTTGACGACTGTATCGCAACCATGTAATTAAACCGTTCGTTACGTTACCAATTCTCCCACCTCCACTGGACCCCTGGGTTCTTCACTTCGGGGAATGGACGTCGTCAAAGGCCAGGAAGCCTCCGGACGTGCGGCCTAAGCCCCGCCTCGAACAACCCAGACAAACTTTTTATTTTTGTTGCGATAATGTCTAAGCTGGTCTATACATATTGCACTGTGCCATGAATCACAAGTATAGATTTCAACTTTGCGAAAACAAAAGTTTGCAGCCCATCTACGGCAAAGACATCAGATGCCATATTGGCCCTTCCCGCTGTCCAAACATCTTTGCTACGCAACAAATAGAATTTTGATTGCAAATAAGCTCTTTTTTGTCTAAGAAAAACAACAACAGATCACTGCCAGTGCTGCTTTGAAGCATAAATGGGACATCTGTGGCCATTCACACGACTGAGGCCTCTGGGAATAACAAAACCGTGTGTTAGCACAGCGGAGAACGAAATCGCAGTACCAGTGTTCTTTTTTGAAGTCTAAAGGAAACGCCTGTGGTCATTCACATGACAGAGGCCCCTCTGAAAACAACAGTAACGTGTGTCAGCACTGTGGACAGCTAACTCTTACTGCCAGTGATATGTTTCGAAGCATAAACTGAATGTCAGTGGCCATTCACACGACCGAGGCCACTCTGAGAATAAGAATAACGTGTGTCAGCACTGCGGGCAGCTAACTCTAACTGCCAATGATCTGTTTCGAAGCATAAACTGGACGTCTGTCACCATTCACATGTCTGAGGCCACTCTGAGAATAAGAATAACGTGCGTTAGCACTGCGGGCAGCTACTCTTACTGCCAATGATCTGTTTCGAAGCATAAACTGGACGTTTGTTGCCATTCACATGACCGAGGCCACTCTGAGAATAAGAATAACGTGCGTCAGCACTGCGGGCAGCTAACGCTAACTGCCAATGATCTGTTTCGAAGCATAAACTGGACGTCTGTCGCCATTCACACGTCCGAGGCCACTCTGAGAGTAAGAATAGCGTGCGTCAGCACTGCGGGCAGCTAACTCTAACTGCCAATGATCTGTTTCGAAGCATAAACTGGACGTCTGTCGCCATTCACATGACCGGGGCCACTCTGAGAATAAGAATAACGTGCGTCAACACTGCGGACAGCTAACTCTAACAGTCAATGATCTGTTTCGAAGCATAAACTGGATGTCTGTCGCCATTCACATGTCCGAGGCCACTTCGAGAATAAGAATAATGTGCGTCAACGCTGCGGATAGCTAACTCTAACTGCCAATGATCTGTTTCGAAGCATAAACTGGACGTCTGTCGCCATTCACATGACCGAGGCCACTCTGAGAATAAGAATAATGTGCGTCAGCACTGCGGGCAGCTAACTCTAACTGCCAATGATCTGTTTCGAAGCATAAACTGGACGTCTGTCACCATTCACACGTCCGAGGCCACTCTGAGAATAAGAATAATAACGTGCGTCAGCACTGCGGGCAGCTAACTCTAACTGCCAATGATCTGTTTCGAAGCATAAACTGGACGTCTGTTGCCATTCACATGACCGACAGGGACCCTTCTTTCCGATGGTTTCATGAAAGCTCTTACAATGAGGACTGCGAAGTTGCCTCCGAGAAGCTCAATATGTTTTTTACACGAGTCTGTCTTTGCCAAGGTAGACCAGAAAGATGATGGCAGACTCTGAAGAGCTCGTTCGCGGCTACGGCCTGGTATAATGCAGAGATAAACATACATCAGAAATGTAATTAGGCGGTTTGAGCTGTAGCTTGATTCAAACATTGTTGATTTTATTGTTATAAAGACAAATCATTCTGCCACTTGCATTCGGACCAAGATCAGGGCATCTGAGTATTCGGTATGTTTTCAATTTTTTATTTAAACAAATATTTCATATATAAGAAAGCCACAATTCATGAAGCGGGAAGCTGCCCTTGCAATCAATTTTTATTGACATACTTTTCATCTTTTACAAATTATTAAACCAAAGCTGCGATCCAATATTGTGGACACATTTTCCTTCTAAAGTAAATTGGAAAAGTTGGTGCGTGTTTACCGGTAATACCCCAGGCCGCGACGCGACGCGAGTGGGGGTACACGCGTCACGCACCCGGGTTTCGAAGCATAAACATACGACTGACAGGGCCTCTGAGAGCAAGCAGAATGTTCGGAAGCATTTGAGAGAACCAAATCTGCTTCCCTCAAATTCTGATATTTTTCCCAAAAGAAGACATCAGCTTCTTAACGTCCAAAACAATATCAATTAAATGTTTGTAACATACGCATCACTGGCTTTATCATTTGTATGCCACATATAGGTTACAGCTCAATATTGTAAACGAGGGTGCACCCGCGGGTACTATCGCAGTCATAGATTAGCGTGCATGCTGATTGCGACGCGGAAACTTGACAAGGACGCCACGTTTCACAGATGAATACCTACTGCTTCGAAGGCGTCATTTCAGTAGACAGACTATTTATTAACACCAGCAAAGATACGGTCGAAATCGGGTGAAGACACTTACTGTGTTCGCGGTTCACTTATTTCACTTATTCCCGCACAGTCCACTACACTTATAAAGAAGAGTTTGCTGACCGCTGCATTTTAACGTCGTTCCACGGAAACCACTGCGAAGAAAGGCCGCTGCCATCACGATGTTGACGCGGAACCTGAGGCAGAGAAGCAAACGCCGTTCGACGTATGTACGATGCTAGGCCTTACTCCCGCATCGAACTTTTCGATGGCAATGCTATCGCTGGATTTTCACGCTGTCGCGCAGAAACTATTGCGAATAAAAGTGGACGTGGTTACGTCTTAGCGACGTATGGTCGGGTAAGTAAAAAACCGCGTTAAAAAATAGAATAATTGCTGGAAGATACTGGAGTCGTAGAAAATCTGCCCGGCAGCCATGTTGAAAATATTTATTTGCCAAAACAAGATTGGTTCGGGCAGGTCGTGACGTCACGGAAACAACGGGACGCGATTGGTGGCGGAGGATTACAAAATTCCCTTTGAGGGGCATTTGCCGCTACCTTCTTGACTTGTAACCGACTATAGTAAATGTTCATGCAAACAAATTGTGTTTTCTTTTCGGTTATTCTCCTGTTCACGATGTTTTCTATTTTGTTGGACTTGCTATCTTTAAGCTGCTGAATTGCGTGCTCATATTGCTCCACTTTGTGTATTTTGTTCACATTTTTGAAAAGTAACGAGCAAATAAAGTTATGTGTAACCAATATTTATAAAAAATTACAGTTCAAATTACTGCCGCAAAAAAGTAACGCGGCAATTACAAAATTCCTTGAAAAAGTAAAGGATTAAAGTACTGTGTTAGTTCTAACGCCGAAGCTCGACGGGAGTTGTCGCGAAGCGGCATACTGGTCCGTCTTGGCGTGGCCGCCTGCTGGCATCCGGCTCCTTGTGAAACGCTGCGAGGCCCACTGGCGGCGACGCTCTCGCGAGCTGAGCGGCGCATGCAGCGTGGATCCATCCGTGATGACGTTTGGGGAGGAAAGGCGCGGGCCTTAGGTGCTATTGGGTCGGCGCAGCCAGAGGCCCTCCTCGCCCGCTCCAAGCGACGAGACGGTGCCCCCGACAATGGGCGTCACCCGTCCGAGGCGCGCCGCGTGTCTATTAATTACGATTTGCGTCAACAGCTCCCAAGGCCCGCGCAAATCATGGCCTCTTTCCAGCTTACCTATGCCCGCGGAGGAGCACCTGGGCGACGCCGTCGTCTATGGCCAGAGCGCGAGCAAGAAAGAGGTATGAAAAGAGCGGAAGTTGCTCGACTAGATGACAGCTCCACGGCCTTTGGTGACGCGAGTGGAGATAATCTACTCGGGCTTCCCATGGAGGGGAACCAGTTGGGAAGATGACACAAAAAATACGTGACCCCCAGAATACTCACCGTCAGTTGTTGCAGCCTTTTAGCATCAGTGCAGAAGAGGAAGGCCGTCCTCCGAGGTCAACATTTCCTTCCAACGCCCTCGGCACCTTTAAGGACGAATCACTCTCACTGACATCTTGTCGATCGTCACGCCTCGTGATCCGTTCTAGCCTTCTTATGGGATGGCATCGCAATAATATGCACGCGGCCCTGACGTCTCGCCGCTGTGGCAGAGAGCTGCGGTGGCGCTGCTATTGGCAGAGCGCAAGCGCAGACGCTTCAGACGGTTCCTGCGCACGCGCAGTGTCCACACCTGCTTGTTTGTAAACAGCGTGTTGGCCTCTTGGATGCGGTGAGACATTACAGTGCTCGAGCCGGGACACGCCCTGCGTTCCTTAAGTCGTCAACGAGCGCCGAGATGTTTCGGTAGCGCCCTCTTACATTTTCCGTTCGTGACGTCACGACCAAAAGTTTTCTCGCGTGACGACGTGAGTTTCGGGTTTTTTTTGCGTGTACGTTTATACGGTCTGAAGTTAGTCTGCCTCAACTGCCGACTTGTCTCTCACCAGTAGATGAGCGATTTAGCCACTGCAGTACAGCCGCTAGCCTGGGGTCTTTAACGCGCACCACGCAGTAGTGATGTACGACCGCACGCCGATACGGTGCTCATCGAGATCGAAACGGGCAGGGGGCGGGGATTGAATTCAGGATCCCTGGGTTCTGCAGCCCGAGCTTTCGCTAAACGTGTGTGTGCTAGCCCACTCGGCCACCATCCCTCTGACGACATGAGTCCAGATTTTTGACTACTTATCATCAGTTGTGAAGGGAACGCGACAGAACAGCACACGACAAAACAGCACGCGACAAAACAGCACGGTCAAAACAGCACGCGTCAAAACAGCACAGCGTCAAAACAGCACGGCGACAAAACAGCACGAGTCAAAATAGCACGCGACAAAACAGCACAGTGTCAAAACGGCACAGCGACAGAAGAGCACGTGCCAAAACAGCACGGCGTCAAAACAGCACGCATATAGCAACTTCAAGCGCGTTCTTCACCTCTCTCTGCGCGAATAATATCGAACCTCCTTGACCTTTTCATTTATGGTCCCTAGGTTATAAAGGAATTTATTGCCTATTTCAGAGCTTTACAAACTCCGCAACACGGAACCCCCCCCCCCCTCTTCCAAAAAAATAAAAAATAAAAAAATATCGCGTCACGACCCTCCCTCGGGCTTTTCACGAGGCTACAAGAGTCAGTTACAATGATGAATACTAGTAGCAGTCCACATAATAAAATATATGCTGAAGATGACTAAACGTATAACCACACACACACCAAAAAAAAAAAACTAGATCTTTCTGATCCACAGTTTACAAGGCACGGCAGTTGGTAGTGGACCACGATTTTTATCACAACAGGAGTTACCGATCGGCATCCAGCGGAAAGCTTTAAACAAACGAGTGCAATTGTTCGAACCTCCTTCAGCGAAGCTCTTGTTGGTGCGTTTGTCGGATTTTTCCGTGTCGTTTATAGTCAGCAGAAAAAGGAAAGGTCAGTATTAATTGAAAAAAGTCAGTATTTTCGAGGGCGTTTGGAGGGGTGGGGGGGGGGGGGGGGGCGGGGGGATGCGACTCATTCCTGACTATATGACCACTTCCTTTCGCAGTTTTCAGCTTGTCTTAGAGGTCGGTTCAACTTTCAACAAAAGCTCCGGGGGCGCAGGAGTCTTCAGGTTAAAATCTGGGTTTTTGACCTGATAGGGACCTGATAGGGATAGGGATAGGGAAGAGGAAAATCTAATCGTGAACTGCACAATGCAAATCAAGCGCGCCCGTAAATGCCGCACACTTTTTAACAACCCTAGCTTCCGTCTACTAGAGAAGGGAATAAATACGATTGTTTTATAGCTGTTTCTGTGGTTGTCGCGAATTTACCACCTCTCGCAGTCGTGAAAATGGGGAAAAATCGCACTGAGTACAATGCTTGCAAATGTCTGGATTTTGACATTTTTCCTTTCTGACCGAAGCGGTAGTGAAGCTCATGTTCGTCCTGTGTGCAAATACGGGCACACGAAAATAATGTCAGATCGCGATAGGGCCCCAGTGCGTCTTGCAGAACAAGTAGCGTCGGCTGCCACAACAAATACAAATATCAGTACCTGGTTGACTCACTATACATTTTAAGCAAACGCTTTTAAATATTACATTTTCGTCAGAATACTGATTTTCGTCAATAAACCGAAAAGAACCGAGCAGTTTATGAGTCTACAAATAATTACCGCAATAATTTCCTAAAGACATTTTTTGGGGCGCTGTGCTGTCTTGTCGTTTTGCTGTTTTGACGCTGAGCTGTTTCGACGCCGTGCTGTTTTGGCACGTGCTCTTCTGTCGCTGTGCCATTTTGACGCTGTGCTGTTTTGTCGCGTGCTATTTTGACGCGAGCTGTTTCGTCGCCGTGCTGTTTTGACACTGTGCTATTTTGACGCGTGCTGTTTTGACCGTGCTGTTTTGTCGCGTGCTGTTTTGTCGTGTGCTGTTCTGTCATGGTGCCAGTTGTGAACTACAAGTTCGATGGTATGTGTAAAAAGAAGAATGGAATCATGGAGTCATCGCATTCTTATATCCCTGTCAGACGATGCCTTAAAGGGGCCATGAAACGAATTTTGGGTTGGGATGAATGATTTTAAATTGGGACTTTACTAATCGCATATCGTTTAGTTGGCCAAAAGAAAGAGGCTAGAAAGTCAAAAGCCAGCATTTCGGTACGAACATTTGAAAATATAGCGGACTATTTTGTACCTTCTTGCCTTCGAAAGCTCTCCGCCTTTTCACTATGATACATCCGCGGTTCCAAAAGCGCGTCACCGGCGCCAAACTGACGTCAGCAGAGCCCAGCTCACGCATTGGACACGAGAACTGCGTCACTCGGACGTATGCGCTCGTGAACAATCACTCCGTCGACGAATATTTGGATTCGCGTTCGTGGCCAATGAGTGCCCTGACGGAACTTATTGTCACTGGGGAATGACAAGTTCTATGGTGTGATAAAAAGCACGGTGGAAGCTAGGAGTCATCGCACCGGTGCCGAAGGAATGTCACGACCACGTGATTTCCCAATTCGCATTTGAGTTGAGGATTAAAGCTAAGGAGGAAGAAGTAGGAAAATCGTTTCATGACCCCTTTAAAGCTTCTTTTCATTAACTATCCTTTCGGCTAAAGGATATTCTGGTAAAGGAGCTGCTGCCAAACCACCGATATTGATTCCTTTGGGGCTAGCCACACGGGGGTAAAACCGAAACTAAATATAATATTCTAAAATTGTATAATCGTTTAAAACATTACAAGTTAAAGCTTCTTTTACGAAAATTTCTGAAACGTAAATAATTAAAATAATAATGAAGGGAAGCATTCGTGTCATAGCCAGACACTGGCAACCACGACCGTATTCTAAAATTACAGTGCTCTAAATTATTGCCTGGTTACTGAAACCTAAAAATCATTAAAACTAGTATCTTCCCATAGTTGAGATCTAAAAAAAATATTTATATTCGAGTTTAAAACATTATACCTGCAATACCCGAAAGAGGAATGAGCGCGCTGGCGAGTTGTAGAATATAAAGGGGCTTTAGGGGTAGAATCACACTTGTGCCCGTATACTTGAAAAATGTAATTGATTACAATTACAAATTACTGAGCCTCAAATGTAATGGAATACAGTGACAACTTACTTTCGGTGAAAAGTAACAGATTACTTCACTCGCTACGTTACAAATTACTTTTACGTTACTTTTCCCGTACTCTTATCAAGAAAATAATTCTGATGTTTTCAAAATTTTTCTGCAACTCTACTTTCCATTTCTCATACGCCCGCATCATGATAGTCCTTGTGAAAAAAAAAAAATATTGTATTTAAGAGAAAGAATGTAGGTGCACTCCAATCACCTGTGAGCTGACAAGACAGCGAAAGCTACAACCACACCCGGCATCCTGCCAACTTACTGCGACCGAAAATGATCTTTGGAATCCTGCAGACAAAGCCAGCGGTGGGCATGCTCAGTAGCAGCGTCTGTCTCTGCTATGAGATTCAGAGGTAAGGAACCGATCTGCGAAAGCTCCCTTTTGGAACCGGCCTTTCAATTGTGAGCTCAACGTCTCAAAGCTGCGGTCTCGTGGCTCTAGCTTTGACGCACTGTCAGCTTATGCAAGAACATATAGTATAGTTGCCTGCAGTACTGAAAAATGCATGGGCCGAACGCTCGTTTCTGAGCTTTGGTCGAACGGATGGTCGCACACTCATATTCCACCAGTTTCTGTATTATGCTAATATTTTTAAAAAGTAACGAGTAATTAAAGTAACCCGTCACCAATATTTCGTAACGAAATTACATTACAAATTGCTGCCACAAAAGAGTAACGTGGCAATTACAAAATTACTTGAAAAAGTAACGGATTATAAGTAATCGGTTACTTGTAACGGATTACTTCCCATGTCTGAGTAGAATAGCCCGAGATGCCGTGAGGAGGAAGAAGACACAAATCGTCTCTGGCAAACTTAAAATTCTGATTATCACCGAAAGGCTTTCATGGGAATCTGTACCGTCAGTCAACGCCTGAAAGACAAATATTTAGGTCGGTCTTTCAATGTTCTAACTGCAGGGAGACGAAATGATGAGACAGCTCGCCTCCAATGCCGTTAGCGCGTACTGTCGAGAGTTCTTCCTTTGTACTAAAGGGGACAAGCGAGCTCCTTTCCCGAAACGGACGCTTTAGGGTAAGGAACATCTGCTGTGCCGAGTGGCACGAACTCGTTCTCTTTTTAGGAGATTGTCCTTTCTACTAAAGGATCTTAAGCGATCTGTCTGACAGGAGCATTAAACCAACGTCGTCAAGTTTTCACTCTGACATTGCGCTGATTTCCGTCGATGAAAAAAAGTTCATCGAAATAAAGACGTCACAGTGAGCGTTGGGCCGATCGCGAATCGCGACCACATCGACGCGTTTGGTCGCGAAATATGCCTCCGTTAGCGCCCCGGTTACGCTTCATTAGCACCACCTGCCAACCGACATGTCCGTTTGCCGCGCAGACTGAAGCGTCCTTGGGAATCACCGAAAGGGCACTTCTTGTCACGTCTGCTAGCGAAATTTGGTTGAACGATCACCGGGGGACTCGACCATAAAGGGAACGCTAAGGACGTGCGGCAGAAGCTCTGGGCGGCAAGAAAGAAGTCACCGTTGTGAGCTCGCCGCAGGGTTTCTCATGGAAGGGAACCGCACGCGGTGAAGAGCAACCGCAGGAACCGAACGACGTAAAGCGTGAGAGTTCCACGCTCGTCGCTCCCGGGCATCTGAACGAAACAGCCCCGGCACTCCATCACGGGGATATAGCCCCGATTGACGACGAGAGACGCGACTTGAGTGTGCCGAGTCACCGGAGGCGTCTTCGACCTCGTCAGCGACCGTAACCCGACACGGCGACGATTCAGAAAGGACCGCGCCTGACAAGACGTTCGGTCGGAGCAGAATGGCGTCAGGTAGGGCGGCCCTGTGTAACTCGAGACAGCTCGGCCCCCTTTCCTCGTCGCTGCTGGCGTCCGGGAACAAGGGCGCGCTGGAAGCCATCTTCCTCCTCCAGTCAAGGGATACGCGCGGAGGCAGTCCTGGTTCACGCAACGCGCCCGTCCCTGCTCCTTGTTGTAGCGCCGCCTGGGATTGGCGTAAATTATGCGTGCTATGAACGACGCACACGCCTCCTACGGCGTGTCGTCTGCGGTCGTCCTTTTGAAACCTCCGTCATTTTCTTTTCTCCCCGTTTATTTTTTTTTTTTTTTTCGCCCGAAGAGGACGCGCACGCAAGGTCGCTGACTGTTTCTCGGGGCTGCTTCTGAAAGCCCACGTCACACCAGAAGGAAGGCGTGCGTGGCTGTCACCGAACGTAGAGTGCCGCCCCCCCCCCCCCCCCCCCCGGTTACCTCCAGGCCACCCGCTGCAGCTCCGGTTACGGTGACTTTCATCAGGCGCCCTATTCATTCAACGGGTTGCATGCAGGTTCGGGACCATACCATCTTATCTTGCTGCATGTATTTGTAATAGAAAGTAAACCTATTCTCCAATGCCTGTTTTTTTTTTTTTTTTTTCGTTTTTTTTTCTCGGATGTTCTTGTTTATTTATTTTTCCTTTAAGTTTGTGTATGACCTCACGTTCCACTAATTCTTATTTCTTTCACCCTGCGACAAACCAAAGGAAGTTGTGTTCTGTTTTGTGCCTCTCAGCCTTGACAGCATACTCGTCATGCCTTAAAGTTGTCCTTTGTCATGTATATGAAGAAAGTTAGCTGAATGCCTATAGATGGGGCTGAAAAGACTATGAACTCGATGTGCACGACGTACACGTACATGAATGCGCGCACACATGTACGCACACTACCACACACACACACACACAAACACACACACACACACACACACACACACACACACACACACACACACGCGAGCATAAGCGTAAACATAAAAAAAAACAAAAGAAAAAAGAATTGCAAACAAATAAAGAGGTCCACGCGCAAAGAAGAGCACAGGCTCTAGTTGAAAACCAAATATGCACGCGCAAACACAGCACAGACGTACGTACGCACAAATGCACGCACACTACTACATGCAACAATGCACAAACAAATAACCACGCACGCATATTCACATACACACAAACACGCACGCACATTCACAGACACGCATGCACGGGCACACGTACACGAGGAGGTATAAAGCGCGCCGCGACACAGAGCCCCAGCACGTAAAGGTCAAAGGTCGGTGCAGGAACAAGGACAAACACGGGGACGAGCGACTCCGCAGTGTCGCGGTCCACGTTATAGGGTATGGGCGCTGAGTTACGTTCCGTGACCAAAGCGAGGTTGGGCCGTGGACGGGCACCTCTGGGCGCCCGCGGAGCCGAAAAGAATGGGACCACGCAGAGGCCACAATGGGACGAGGAACCACAACCCGCTGTTAGAAAGTCTTCCAACGGGCTTTCAGAGGTTTCCTGGACTCGCGCACCCCGCTGCGCGCGGCGTGCGGACGCTCATCTATCCTTTTTTCCGTGTCCCGATTCGTGAATAGGGATCTTCCCCATTCCGGAATCGCGAATGGGGAACGGCTGCCGCCGTCGAGACGAATGGCTCCGTCCCCGAATGTGGACACTAGCCTTTTGTCCCTCGGGTCGGCCAATCTAACCGCGCGCGCCAGCATTTCGTTCCGGAGCCAGTTTATAGTTTCCCTGTCGCCCGCGCTTTGTGCTTTCGCTCGTCGACTGGCTTTCACCATAACGCACGCTAGGCTGCGTCTGTTTTGGGTTCGTACGAGCCCGTGAAAACGACGGCGAACGTGGATGATGCGGTTGCGCGTTCGGCCGTCATGCGTGGAAATCGGCAAAGGAAGCCAATGGAACTCGTGTTGTATGCTTGTTCTAGTTTTTTTTGTTTTTGTTTGCTTTTTTTTTTCTCGTGTAAACGCGGTTTCACGGTTTGGAGCGATGGTCATTTCATGGAAATGAGCCGATTGGGATCTTGTGCCCTTTTATGGGAAACCCAGCCGGAGCCCAGTTTGAGAGCCGGGCGCTTTCTGGAACCGCACGATCCCACGTAGCGAAAATGTTGTCCCGGGAAACAGTCTGTCTCCTGCTCAACCCAGATTGCAACAATGAGACTGAAAAACGAGCGAGGTATGCCATAAGTCGTGATTAGTCGTGATTTTTGTAACACGTTGCTGCGACCACTGACTATAGTATCGTCATTATTGAAGCTCTATAGTTCCTAATGTGCTTCGGGACATCATCAATAATGGCTTTCTTTACGGGGTAAATGTTAATCACCAGATTCGAAAAAAAAAGTTCTTAATTTTAAACGTAGATTTTCATCAAAATGTAGCACAACTGCCGTTAGTTCACCGTAAAACCTGGTTCACATGCAGCGATTTTGGCCCTAGAGCGGCGCGATTTCTGTCGTCGCGGCGCTCGTGCCGCTCAACCGCTGGTGCTGGCCAGAGCGCCGCGACGGCAGAAATCGCGCCGCTCTAGGGCCAAAATCGCTGCATGTGAAACCCGCTTAAGTGTTCAATCATCCCAGCGACGTAGTTTCCATGTTAAGGAATTTGGCAAACTACACCCGGAGCCGTCAGAAGAGGAGTCTCATAACAAAAACTTGGCGATAGCCTCTCTTTCTAAGGCCAACATATACACATTTTCCCCAAGGGCGCAGCCATCTTGAATGTCGCGACTTCCATCGTTTTGATTTCTCCACGCTGCTGGAAGGGGTTCACAAAAAATGCGCGATTGTCCCCCATTCTTGTTTTGTGTCACCTATATTTTCTCGAATATTCCGGGTTGAAATGTTATATTATTTTTTCGTCCCGCATACCAGATACGGAAATCCACGTGACTGAGAACGAAAGAAATCGAAAAATATCTATAGATTTTGGGAGATGCAAACGTAGCTATTGGCGACGTCCGCGACCGAAAGCGTCGCTGTGGTCGGCCTTCCACGATTGGCCGAACGCTGACTATGACGTCAGAAAAGGATTTATCATCGACGGAAATAAGAGGAATTAAAGAACTTTAATTTTGACGGTGTTGGCAGTGTTCCTTTGAGAGCGCAATGATTTCAAGCTTCCACCATGCTATTTACAAACACCATGCATCGAACTTGTTGTTTGCAAGGTAATGACGTCACAAGGGGGAACCATAGGAGGGCGCCACCAAAACATCTCGCCGCTAATAGGGCTATCTGCATGCTCGGAAGTTCGAACCGTGTTATTACCAGCTCCATGCGTACGCACAAAAATCACGCTGGGCGCGTAAAGCCGTGGTCACGCTGCTTAAGGCTGGTTCACGCAATCCCGTTTTCTTGCGTTAGGTCACGTTACAATAGCTTACGTCTACTTACGACGAGAGTCACCGAGACATCTGTACTTCGTCCAGGCACGTAGCCAGGGGGGGGGGGGGGGGGGAGGCCCCATGGGGCCCGGGCTCCCTCCCTCCCCCGAAATCTTCCATTTTGCTGAGACCTCCTCTCCCCCCTCCCCCTCATACAGCATTTTGTCATAGGCGCCCCCCCCCCCCCCCCCCCCAAAACAAAATCCTGGCTACGCGCCTGACTTCGTCTAGAGCATGGCAACTAGTTTAAAAAGCAACTTCGCACGCGACATTTGAAGTACGGATGTCCCGGTGATTCGTAACGTAAGAAAATGTAAGCCAACGTGCCTGTGTGAACCAGCCTTCATACATTATACAAAAGGCAGTCTGCATAGAGATTCGAACGCGAGTCACCGCGAGATCCGTGCTTCAAATGCCGCATGGTAATGAGTTCAAGGAGAAACTTGGAACGCGTACATTCGAACCACGGACACTCCGGTGACTCGTGTTCGCAGACAGTCTTTTGTATTATGTATAAGCAGTGTGAACCTGGCTTAAGGATCTGTGGAACGCGGAGTTCTTATTTGTTTGTTTTGTTTGTTTGTATGTTTCTTTGATGTTGTCCAGAGAAAAGGGGGATAGCCGAGAGAGGTGCGGACTCCTTTGCGGGGCAAGTCGGTATATCCATCTAGGGAATGGGTAAACCGCGCACGGTAAAAAGAGATAGGGTGGAAATTGGCGGGTGATTCGAGCCAGTGCTATATGATGGAAAGCTTAGGGTGATAATCTTCAAACGAATACAATTCGTTTGGCTTCTTGTTTGCGATGTCCCTTCACAGGCGGTCCACCAAGCACGTCTTCAGTATTAAGGATGGCTTTAAAGGCTCTGTCCGTTGTTCCACGAGGTGCAATTGGAAAATGATCTTCGATGGTCGAGTAGGAAGGACCGTTGACTTTGTATCGTTTGCATATCTCGAGCATAAAAAAAAAAAGAAGCACGTGTCCAATATAATTTCTTTCCACGCAGTATTGGCGGTTTGGATCATTGACCCCTTGGAACTTGCAAAGACTTGATCGGGAGTTCGCTTCGGTTTGACATCAATCGGTCTAATAGGGCCGCCTCATACCTTAAAAAATATTCCCCGAATCGCAGGGGGAAGGAAAACCATCCTCAACTCCTGGGTAAGTGTGACGCTTGAGGCACTATACGCGGATGAAGCGACGGGCTTAATTTTACCGCGGTATATCGAGATAGTTTGCGACTTAATTTTGTGTGCCTTTTTCGCGAGGGAATCAGCCTTCTCATTTCCTAAAATGCCAGTGTGTGCCGGCAGCGACTGGAAGGCGATTTTCCAACCCATCTTTTCAGTCAACCTTGCAGTAGCCATTGTTGTTGCCACCACTGGGATTACCTTTTCCGATTGTTTGAGGAGATTCAAGGCTGCCCTGGAGTCAGTCAATATTACTGCTTTTCTTTGTGTTTGACTTCCAAGAAGAAATATTAATGCCTTATATGTGGACTACAATCTCCGCCAGTCGTTGACGTCGTGACGCAGTTCAGCCGATCCGCCACACCAGCTAGTATTATCGGCAGGTATGTACACTGCGGTGCAGGCACGTCGCCAGGGGGGGGGCATGGGGCCCGCCCCCCCTTCCCCGAAATCTTCTATTTTGCTGGGACCTCCTCTCCCCCCTCCTCCTCCTACAGCATTTTGTCATGGGCGGGCCCGCCCCCCCCCCCCCCCCCCCGAAACAAAATCCTGGCTACGTGCATGCTGCGGTGGTTTTCCCTTCCTTTTGTCGTGTTTGTGGAGCCGTCTGTGTAGACTGTACTCAGGCGCTTTTGGGCGAGTAGACGGACCACAATGCGCCGAAAAACTTAGGGAAAGGAGGAGACAAGAGCGCGCTAAGACGTCAGAACGCCGAGCTCTGGTTCGAATGATTAGTAACCTAATGCTACCTGCCTCGTGTTCGAATGCGAGAGCTAAACGTCGGACGCCGGCGTTCCGCATTCTGACGCCTTCGACGAATGCAGTGGAGACAAAAGCAGCTAGCTTTAGGTTACTAATCATTACAATGAGAGCTCGACGTTATGACGTCCCCCCAAGAGCTCGGCACCCCCTCTCCCTCAGTTTCTCGGCACATACCAGAAACAGCTGCCTTGCTTTTCGTGTAAAGGAGGTCTTCACCAATATCCAGTGGGGACTCTAATTGTGGCTCGAGGGTGGGAGGGCTGTCTCCACGTCAGGCACGTATCCAGGGGGGGGGGGGGGGGGCATGGGGCCCGGGCCCCCCCCCCCCCCGAAATCTTTCATTTTGCTGGGGCCTCCTCTCCCCCCTCCCCCTCATACAGCATTTTGTCATGGGCGCCCCCCCCCCCCCCCCCGAAAAAAAAAACTCCTGGCTACGTGCCTGCTCCAGGTAATCCGAATAGGTCGTCGAACAAGTTGGTTTGATATCGAAACCTAAAGTTAGGTCGGCGAAGAAGGTTCTAATGCATTGTCCTTCCTGCGTATGTGCCATGTATTCGCGCAAAGTGCCGCAAGGCGAGGTCATTGGTTCTAAGAAAAACAGGCCACTCCACGACTTCTACGAGCGTGGAGAGTTCTTACATAGCAATCTTTTTGTTCTGCGTCCATCCACGCTTTACCGTTGAACAATAAGCGCTGCTATATTTCTTTTACCTGCAACGCATCATTCCCAGATTCACGTGATTTATTTGCTGCAAACGTAGCCTTAATTCCATTCCGCTCATTAAAACATTAAGGCTCCAATCCACGCTGTGAAGGTGGTTGGACAACAAAGCTGCGGTATCACTTGCAACGATTGCCCACTGTACTAGAGACCCTTTTTATGGCAAACGCCACCAGGTGGTGCTCCAGTCTTTGACGTCCCAGAGACCTTCCGGTTTATAAAAATAATAAACGACGAGTTGCCATAGCAATGAGGCCATCTTAACACCGCTGCTTGAAATGTATATGAAACGTTTAACATCCAATTCTCCAGGTGAGCGCCAAAAGAACGAAGGAGTGCGAGATCTGTTAAAATATTTCGAGTATTCTTACATACCAACTTGCCTCCTCCAAGATGTAATATTGTACAGCCGAACGCCCTCGTTAAATCTCCAAGCGTGTTGTCTGTATAGCACTTATGCTTTCTTGCACTGATGACATAAGCACACTCATAACGCTTGGAAAGACGGTTCGACCAGAAGTTGTTTAGGACGCAAGTGGCAGTTCATGTTTGTAAACAGCAAAAGGGTCTACATACCTTATGATTGGCGAAAGAAATGTAAATGCACTGCACCAAATCTTTTTTTTTATATATGAAAGACTTCGTACTCTGCCGTTGCCGCGGCAGCTTATGCAACCGCAATTTTTACCGCGAAACGCATGCGGGGATGCGCTTTATGCTTATCATGTGTCACGTGGTTTTGAAACTTGTTTTGTGAAGTTTCTTATTGAAACAAGTGACAAAACCACATGATAAGAGATAAGGCGCGCGTGAACGGTGATAAGGCACGCGCGTTGGTTTTTTGTCGACTATTTTTTTTTTTGACTACTTTTCTGTCGACGGACACAAAAAAACAGACCAACGAGTCATATGCAGCTTTGCTGTAAAATGACAGAACAATGCAGCGCTAGGTGGACTCTGCTTCCTAAAGTTGCTGGAGTCTGCAAATTTATTTGTTTGAAACTCGTTATCTAACACAAGAAAAGAAACTGAGGCGTTCCAGACGCATATTTTGCGTCTACTTTGCGCACCGAAAGAACTATTTTCCACTCGAGAAATCGAGTGATTTGACGCCGACCCGTCAGGTAACCTGCTGTTACGTGGGAGCGCCCATACGTTGCGTATGGGCGCTCCCTCGTAATATCGTAATAATCAGTAATATCAAAGTCTCCTTCATGTGAACTCTAGCAGAACCGGTGAATGGAGGCAGGAACGTCCAGGTTTTTTCCCACGTTAAGCAAGAGCACGAAACTATATTGCGCGATTCCAGATAGCCCAGTCCCACTCCCACTAGCGTTACGAATAGCAATTCGTGCCCTCCGACAAAGCGAATAGGAGGTTTGGAGACACAGCAGTTTTCCGGAGTACAATTAATTCTAAAAATAAATTATAAGCATTTTTCTCCAATTTCAGGAAGCACGTGCACGTAAGCTTTAGTTTATACGACTTAAATCCCCGTAACAACCCGCCCTTCTATAATAAATCATAGTCCGTGCATGAAAACGGACACGGAACCAAAAATCGTAAGGCGAACGTTTCCGCAGTGTCCGCGTGCAGCTGAAGGAAGAGCGTTTGCAGTCAATATTCACTACTGCGTGAACTTGTACGGTACTCAATACAAGTTATCAAACTAGTTCTAATTAAAAACTTAGTAATTTTGTAATCACTAGTTACTTTTACCGGACAATAATCGCAAGAGCACTTCTGGAAGTACTAAAATTACTTGCAACCGTTACTATGTTTTTCCTCCCCTTTCCAATGGAGCCCTTTGCTTTTGCGAGGTTCAACCAACGAATCGTCAAAGTCCAAACCAAGTATCCGGCAGGAGGATAATATACGAAAATTGTTGGGTTGAAGAAATAGGTAGTTCATAATTCCGCGATTCTAACTCAATATTGAACAGTACAAATGACCCACCGTTTTCGAACAGGCAAAGAAATCTCTCGTTTTGAAAATCAGAAGTAATCAGGAAAGTAAGGGTTACTTTTTCAAATAACGGTCAATCGCTTTTCTCCTCATATAATCGAGTAATCTTATTGAATACTTTTTAATCGAAAGTGATTGTAATTGTAATCGATTACTTTTGATCAGTAACGTGTACGAGACTGCTACTACGTAATGCAGTGATCACAACGATCTTCATCGCAACAATGGTGCAGTGAGATAGACATTTTCCACAAGGGCGCCGGCATCTTGAATGTCGTCGCTTCCAATATGGGCGAAAACATAGTTTTTCCGTCGCCACGCCAGTAGAATACGCTTAGGATATAAGCGTAACCGTCACCCGTTCTCGTATTGAACGGTGACCTGCGGGCCTGCACGGCCTCGCAATCTATCCTTGTTTAATGTTAAAAGTAAAGCGCAATCAACCATTCTCGTTTTGCCTCCGCTCTATTTTTTTTTTTTACTATTTGCAAAATGAAATGTTTTATTATTTTTTCGTCGTTCATACAGGATATGTCTACCATGTGGCGGGGGACTAGAGTAGACGAAGAATGTCCATAGTTACTAGATGATAGACTAGAACCGTGTGTTATGCTGTCTATACCAAGAGGAAGCGCACGATATCGATCCCGTGGTGCTTTCTGCAATTCGGAAGAGCTACTAGAGCTCTTGGCCTCTACGAAGTGAAATCACAGCGCCTCGCATTCGTTAAAATAATGGTTGTACGGGCGGGGGCTTAGAAGGAGGTTGACGTCTAGTTTGTGCAAAGTGTAAGTATAAATTTGGAGGATACACTACAACTGCCAACAAGGGGGTAGTTGGTGCGCATTATACCAAAGTCATTTTAGGATCGTACTCCGGTATGACGCTTGTTCGTGTCGAATCCTGAGCCCTGCAACGGGAGCTCTCGACAGCGGCAAAACGCGAAATCAGATCACCGCAACCGGTGAGCGAAACAATCAAATCAGGAAGAAAGGAAGGTACAGAAGAAGAAAAAAAAAAGAAGGGGGGAGGGGACATTCTATTGCAACCAACCGCTCACAGCGCAAGAGGAACCACGTGCGGTCACTCACGAGCCCCCGCAATTTCCTAGATTCGCTCCGAATGTCGTGGCGTAAACAGGCAACCAGAACAACACAACGGTCGGGGAACGTCCTCCACGACGGGTCGGGACGGCCTCCAGAGCCCCCCTGCTCTGGCCCAAACACTCTTTCATCTCTCTTCCGCCATTCATTCGAATCGGGATCGAGCGCGCGTGTGCGTGGAGCGGGGGACCCGGCTACTGCACGCCAGTGTTAAGGACCGGAAGACAGCGCTGGTAAACAAGTCCGAGAGGTCCGGCTCCGCATCGAGAGACAACCCCCCTCCTGGTTTCATCCGCCGGTCACCGGGGTAACTCGCGAAACTCGGCTGACAGTGAAGCGAAGGCTAGCATCCACGCCGAGCCAATCGGCTGCGAGCCTTCCTCCACCACGTGACTGCGCTTTTCCTCTTCCCTCGCTGGGAGAAAGCGAAGCAACATGGCGGCGCGTGGCGCAACTACGACCATCGAATGGTCCGGAGTCCGGACAATGCCTTCTAAGTTGCGGAGGACTCGCGTTACGGATGAATGGAGTAGACTGAAGCACGCGACCGCCGTGTGGAGAACGCGTCACGAGTGTTCGGGCTGCGGGGGTGCGCGCTTTGTACTCCGGTTTTCGATGTGTCCTGCGGTTCAGGCCACGAGAGGACGCACGGAACGTCACGAAATCAAAACAAGTAACGAAAATAGGGAGGGGGAAGAGAGGAGGGGGGAGGGAATTCAGGCAGTTTTGTGGTCAGAGCTTACGAGCAGTAGCGTAGTCACAGAGGGGAGAGGGAATACATAGCGAATGACAGATGCTGATCTCTTAGAGAACACATTGCAATTCACGAAAGCTGAACGGTGATGTGGAAAGAAACTGCGCGTAGGTACCTCGGATATCCACACCAGTTTTATTCTCCTTTTTTCTGAGCGTTTGAAAGGGCATTGGCGGAAGCTGATCTCTATTTACCCGATACTTACACGCTCGGACAGGCTATCGCGGCAATTCAGCGAATAACGCGGAAACGGTTCCTTAGAACCCTCTTCGGAACCATTTATAACAAGAGGCTCACGGCCCCGCCGGTTAAATTACTCTTTCTTTTCTTTTCTTCTTCTTTTTTTTTCTTCAGATTTTGAATTTCTGTCACGCGGACACTGGAACTGCCGACAAACGCGCCGCGGACTTTGGAGGGAAAAAACACAATAAAGCGTAGGCTGCGGTGGCGAGTGGACTTGAGTTTTCGCGTCAATTCATCTTGAAGAGCGATCGTCGCGGCGACCTAGGGACCCCATACGGGGAAAGGGAGTCGCTTCTGACGAGACAAAAAAATTGTGCATTTCGATGAGCCCTGCCAAATGGAGGGAGCTATAACGCTCGTGGCAGTAACCGATGATAGCGGTGTCGCTTGATATATGGGCGATGCTTTGTCGAGGAAGCAACGCAAGGATAATTTAAGACAAAATTGAAACTAAAACATCCTAAATAAAGAAAATTTAAAAAGTCGCGTAGTCGAACAATTGCTCGCCCCTCGCGTGTTCAGCAGCTCCTATCTAACGATGAAGAGTGGGAGAGCAATACAGGGTCTGGAATGTCCGAGAAGATTTGGACGTACTCGCCGGTCGATCGGGAAAGTAACAAGAACGTAGCCAGTCGAAGTCAGTTTACCGCATTCTTAAAACATTGTAACGAGGGATCGGCTCAGAGGCGCGTGAAGCGAAAGCTCGCGCTGCGGAACCCGAGGGTCCTTAGTTCAATCCCCACCTTTGCCCGTTTCGATCTGGATGAGCATCGTACAGGCGTGCGGTCGTGTATCACTACTGCGTGGTGCACGTTAAAGACCCCAGGCTAGCGGCTGTACTGCACTGGCTAAATTGCTCACCCACAGCGGAAACCAGAGTGACCGCACCTCAAGGGTAGATTGACTTTACACTGTGCAAACACGAATGTCAAATTTGGTCTCGTTATTTAGAAAAACAAACACCTGCCCTTTTTATTTGTGTATTTTTAACTTTTTGCTTTCTGGATTTACTGATCTCGACAAATGCTGCGTTCTTCCCTGGTACTCGGTAGTACGTTTTCGACATACTTATAGTAACTGTCAATTATCAAAGTACGTTACCTGTTATCCTTAAAACAATACCTAAGTATTTGTTACTTTCCATCAATATGAAGGAAAAAAACTTGTTACTTTCCACGTTACTGATTATATTACTTTTTAAGCTGAAGTAACTGGTGGCCGATGTGAAACTAGAACAATATATGTGCAGCGCAGAGAGCAAAACAAATTGATGGAACGTGCAATAAAGAAACCTAGTTGAGGTTCCTTATTTTGAGCACTGCAAAGGGCACTGATTAGAAACATTCGAATGGAGTTGACGGGTTCGGCCATATACTGCCCAGCTTTTAGTAAAATAATTGTGACACCTTTTTTTTTTTTGTAGTTTCTGGATTGTGACGCAGTACCACAAGTCCCCAAGAATTAGACAAAGAAAACTGTGGTATTGTGGACGCACCTAAAAATGCACCTTATTGGCATTATTTATTACTCAATGAATAATAATAAAAAAATACTCGTTCCTATTAAGAAAAAGAAAGAAAGTTGTTGCCTCATCACTGAAAAACGTAACGCGCTACTTGAAGTGTGTAACCCAGGGAGAGCAAGCGACCAGTCGGTTTTCTCCATTTTCTGTCCACAATCTCAACTTGCGTCAAAACTATTATTGTCGCAGAATGCGATAATCCTGGGACTTAGGCAGCAAAATTCTGCGTTTCGTTTTGAATATTTATTAACGACACTGCTACACGCATTTCGTCTTTAATACGTCTGTACGCTGATGACTGCGTTATGTATTATGCAGTAAGTGCCCTTGGTGACTGTGCATGACTCTTCAATTGGACATCGATCGCATAGCGAACTGGTGTTCCACTTGGGGGATGGATTTGGATGCATCAAAGTGTAGTTTTGTGCGGTTCACCAAAAAGCGAAACCCTGTCATTAGCGTGTACATCAATAATATTGAAATCAGTTCCTCAGAGGACGTAAACTATTCAGCTGTCTACCTCTCTCAAAATATCTCCTGGAACCAACATATATATACATATGGATTATATGACTGCTAAGGCAAACCGAATGTTAGGCTTCATAAAGCGCAACTCTAGTGATTGTTTTCGGGATGTAGACACATACTTGAATATGCTTCCGAACATTGGGATCCTTACCAGCAGTATACTTATTCAACAACATCATAAAATTTCAAAACATATCAGCCAGGTTTGTTTAAATTTCTACAGGCGGTGTCAAAGTGTGACTGCCCTGAAATCTGAATTTGAGTAAAAGCCTCTGCAGTCTCATCGACAAAGCTTCCGCCTAAAACTTCTACGCAGCATTTGTTACGAATAATGCGGTATCAATAAAACAAAATCCTTAATTCAACCTCACGTCATTTTTTCACAGACGGGATCACTAAATAAATATCAGGCTTGTCTTATTTAAAACCGAAATCTTCAAGAACTCGTTTTTTCCGTCCCCGACTCAGCACTGGATTGAGCTAACAGAAAATATAGTCTCGCAAAAAGAAGAATCACAATATTTCTAATCCTCGCTCAGTTTCTAACACTTCCTATATATTATATTATGTGTATTTCTGATTTAGCGCATAAGCATGCGTTATAACGTTAAATATTTTTCAAGTGTCGTGTTAGCCGCAGGCAGCGCGTGCTTTCTTTTGTGTGTTGTAGTGTTATTTACTTGTTTTCCCCGCCCCCCCATTTAATGCCCTGGCGAGCATTGTAAGGTACCTGAACTAAATAAAGAAATATATATTTGTGCTTGGGCAAGATTTTAAGTAGCGTCGATGTCGTTCTCGTACATTTGGCACAGCATACAAGTCTGGATTTATTTGGTGAGTATTTTATCTTCGATAATGATTAGCACCATCTCATTGTTCCTACATAATCGCGTACACCCACATCAGCTCTGGACATCGTTTTTCAGCGAGCAAATATGCGCTGTTCCTCAGCCAACGTCACACCTCTGTGCTGACGTCGGACAGATTACCTGTCCCGTGACATTAAGTGGTGAACGGCCCCACCCGTGGACTCCTCAGCACCGGATACTGGCGAGCACGTAGCTCAAGGCCACGGGCCGTGCAGAATTTCTCGATTTGCCTTCAAACGCTATGGACAGCTTTTAGAGCTGCAGCTTTCTCCCCAGTCGACCATTTCGAAAAGCGTGCAAGGCAGAACAAACATGGCTGCGCCCCCCTCCCCATCGTAATTAGATTTCAATTCGGGCGACAGGCCCTCCCCTCCGCAGCACGGCGGGGTCTCACGATGGCGTCGCACCGAAAGCGGCGCGGCTTTTCTATTTATCGTCCTCCCAGTTTTATTGTCGCCGCCGGACTGCGCCGCTGCACAGCGTCTCCTCTTTCGGGGGCTCGCTCCAGCTGCACCAAGGGACGACATATCAAACTGCCCGAGGGGGATAATGCAGCACACCACGCAGGCCGCCCGCAGGCTGCAGCCAGAATACGGAACGCGACCCAAAGGCCTAGATTTCAGAGTGTGCCCAACGACTCGATTGGGGTCACGTGGTCTATACGCCGCGTGTGCAACAGACTTTTTGCAGCATTACTCGAGCATCAAAGAGGCCTCTGCAGAAGTAACCCTTCAAAAGTAAAAATCTATGACGAATGCCACTTTGCACCAGCGTTCCCCGAAGCGCCCTTTTTGATTATTTCGAGTCTTTTATACAGGCGCGTGCAGCTACACGTGCTGCACGCGAGAGTGCGTGCAGCACGTGTACCCACAGTCATAGCCTCCCCCTTTATACTCATAAAGCCTGGCAGTTCGACGACGGAGCCATAGAGTGCCCGGTCGCAGATTTGGAGCGCGAGGATCTGGTAGCACAGAGCATCAAAGAGCCATTTCTTCGGGAACCTGGATGACTGCGCACAGCTTTTGCAGCGGCCAGGACCCGAAACACACTTGTTCGCTCGGGAGAAGTATGTTTCGGCGCCTCGCCACAGCGGGGCGACTGTCACGTGGCTCTCCTCTCATCCGTTGTCTGCCGCTCCACCTTTTCCATTTCGGCAGCCACTTCACGTGGCGATCTGCCACCCTTTGTCAGTATATAGGAAGTATTCACTCGCGGCCATAGCTGTGTGCGCGAATGCTGAGCGCGTGCTGATGGCGAGCTTCCACAGTTCTTTTGTAACGTGCATTCCGCACCCTCAAGTTTGCCGGTCTTAGCAGCCTATTAATGTGGGCTCGTTCTGAGCATGCGCTCTAGACAGCACCCACAAATATGGCGCCCAGTGAATACTCCTTATAGACCTTTCCAAAAACGAGCTTGTGGCAGGTGCCATTTTGAGCGTTCGTGCGTATGGCGCGTGCTTTGCTCGCTTTCCGAGGCGACGAACACGCACGTGCTGGGCTGTGAAGATCGCACGCTGGACTGTGATTTTGTAAACATTGGAAAGGTCTATAGACCTTTCCAATGTTTACAAAATCACAGTCCAGCGTGCGATCTTCACAGCCCAGCACGTGCATGTTCGTCGCTTCGTAAAGCGAGGAAAGCACGCGCCATACGCACGAACGCTCAAAATGGCACCGGCCACACGCTCTTTTTTGGAAAGGTCTATAGACGATTGCAAACAGGGCATCTGGCGGCCGCTATGCTCTTCCTCGTGTGAGCAAGCACGTGGAATTCCAGGCCTGCCAAAGCCATCTTCACGTGCATGCTGCACGTGCTTGCACGGATGGGGCACCAGCCGGGACGCCATGCTTGCAAACGTCTATAGACCTTTTCTTTAACGGCGCCGCCATCTTGAGAATTGCGGCGCCGACGACGCCGTCTAGCGGCTTAGAAAAAGAAATACCGGCTAGTTCTGGCAGCACAGCTATCTGGGTAGGCAACGGTGTGGGTATGGGGGGAACTTGGTTAGACTTGGCTATGGTGGGCTGCAATAACTTGGTTGGAGCTTGTCCGGTTGAATCCAGCTAGCTACTCACAGGCCATCACCTTGCCTCCTCGAGAGAACGAGGACGAAGAGGGTGGGGTGTTTTGATTGAGTTTCCACAACGAAAAAATATATTAGCCGTTTAATGTAGTCTATGCAGGTAAGCGCTCGGCATTTGATAGCTCCATCTTGAGTGGCGGCATGTAGACTTTTTCATTAATTTCACAAACCATGGGGCTTGCAGTGATAACCTAATTGGACCACCTTCACCGGGAATTAAAATCGGTCTTCTTGTCGTAAACGAAGTGGTCGTGAGCTTAAACGTGACGTTGAGTCTGATACGAATCTCTCGCGATTCAAGCTCGCAATCGACTGACTTCATAAATAAGGATTCTCGGGGAAAATGCGAAGCTCGATAACATTGCAGCCACACTCGCGCTGCAGCTTCTTGTGCTCATGGCACACTTTCTGCTATTGTTCTTATGCTTTTTAACATTATTTATCCATCCGACGACCAGGCAGTGGTAGCCAGACAACCGTAGGGTTTCGGAAATTGCAGCACGGTAAAAAGGAGCACTCAGAACTAACTCATGCACGACGTCCGTTTTAAGCCTTTTCGCCCATACCCTTGGCGGTTGCATACCCTGTGTCAGCGGGCAATTCAAAAATGCACCAGGTCGAGGGTACGTCAGTTACTGGCTGGTTTGAGGTTATGCGAAAAAGGTAAATAGGAGGGCCACTGTGTGGGGCCGTAAGGATCGCAGAAAGGGGAATCGGTGGCCGAGTGGGCTAGCTTGGAGCGCGTGAAGCGAAAACTCTCGCTCCAGTATACCCAGGGATCCTGGGCTCAATCCGCACTCCTGCCCGTTTCGATCTGGATGAGAATCGTACCGGCGTGCGGTCATGTATCAATACTACGTGGTGCACGTTCAAGACCCAAGGCTAGCGGTTGTACTGCACTGGCTAAATATCTCTTCCACAGTTGAGACACCAGACGCCCACTGGGGCTCTTGCAGCTGTACAAACATACACACAACACAATAATTATTAGAATTGATACGGCTCGCGAAATTCGAAGTTTAAACATGTGGCGCGCGAATCTGGTTTCGCAAGAAGTTATATGTCTAATATTTTTAGAGCTCAACTCAAAGGATGGAAAATGTTAAAAATGAGGAAGAAACGGCGGCTGCGCGTTTCCTGTGTCCTATACCAACCTGTTCGTCGTCTGCTCGCTAATTGACGAGCTCGTTCCCGGGTGACTTGCGGAACACAAAAACGCTGAAAATACCATATTGGAGGCTGGCGACGAGCAGGATAATCGCGACAAATAATAATTTTAACGAAATATACGAGCGATGACCACCTGGGAGCAAGCTCGCAAACCAGTGAGCGGCCGTGCATTGAAGATGCAGAGCCGCCGTTTTTGCGCTATTTTTAATATTTCACTGGCTCTAAATTGAACTGTAAAAGAAAAAAAAAATTATACATAAAGCTTTTTTTGCGAAACGACGTGCGCGTGCCCAGTTTCAGGTATGTACGATTAGAACTCGAATTTTGTGAGGCGTGCCAAATGTGTTAGTCTTTACGCTCTCAACCTGTACGTTTCCAGAATTCTCTTTGATGTTTGAGTAATTTAGCAAAAGGGTTACAAGCTGCGAGGTAGGGACCAAAGTCTTCGTCGTCTTCGAGCCTTTCCGCCCGCTTTTCTTCTTTCGACGCAACAACGCGACGCATGCGCACTAGCCACGAATCCGCCCAGGAGGTGTCCGCCATTCAATTGCAAACGCTCTCCGTGTTTTGAGTGCTCTCTTAAATCTAGGCTCTCCATGCGCGGGCCGCGGTGATGGCGCCGCTACTCCCGCTACTACTACCCGGGGCGGTTGCGCGTGCACAAAAGCGTGCTGCACACGCGTTCTCTGCCGCACGACGCGGGACGCGACCGTGTTCGCGCGGCGGGAGGGCGTCACTGTTCTTCGCCGCAGGAGGGCGCCGCTATTCAACCAAAGCACCCCTTACCCCCTCCCCGTCGCCTCCCCCACGAAGGCGCAGAGCAACGCGGAGTCGAAGCACAGGTGACGGGAATGGCGCCCCGTAGAATGACGGCGTGATAAACAAAATGTGAGCCCACGGCCCCGAGTCGATAGTTAGTGCAGGAGGCTAGTCGTGATTGTGAAAAGAACGCAACGCCTACGGCTGTTGCGTTGAGTTCGATTGCCCGAACAATGCTATACGTTTTAACATCATCGCTTATAACAATCTGTCGTTCTATTCAAGAAGAAAACGAAATCATTAACGGGACCCTGACATTCAACTCGATTAAGAAAGCTATATTTTGTACACCATATCATTATGTTATCAAAAACTTTCATTCTCACTTTTATTTTATTTTCCGAGTTTTTTTTAACACGTTTTGAAATGTACACGCACTTGAATTCTCCAAGAACCAATTTTCTTTTCGTTCTTTCGGAGTTCTCATTTTCTTTTCTTTTTTTTAAGTGGTTTTGCCCACGCGCAACCTTACTTCGTCTGATATACCACAATCTCGTTCCGTCACGTTGTGCATCTTCCGTCCTCACTGAGACGCAAAAGCGAAACATGTCCAGATTTCTGCGTAACAGCTACTTATTTGTTGTTTTTATAGGTAACAAGAACGAGTAAGATATTTTAGTTACTTTTCGACCTAGTAACGAGTTAAGGTATAGAGCTACAACTTTTCTTCCTAGGCAACGTGCGCAACACACAACACTGCCCCTATTCGAAGCCGTGTTGCATATTCGCGTCACAATCAACGCTCACGCAAAAGTACGAGTCGAGTTAGGCATCATTAACCAAGTTAGAAAATGTGGCCGCGCGTGTTCCGGCCGCGCACGTCAAATGTATTCGATTGTTCATAATGAAGGATCCTTCAGAAGCCTGAAGACGACCAAAAACAAGTAGGTTGTGTCGGTTGACTTTTCGTGGAATTTATCTTGTTTATTGTACGCATCTGCATTTGCGAATTAGAAGTTTGTCCTCAGTTACTTCAACTTAAAAAAAAAAAGTAACAGGAAGGGCGACGCGTTACTTTTAGGCTAAAGTATCGCGTTCATTCCGTTTCTAGCAACTAACAACGAATGATGCTCCGTTACTTTTGGTAACGCGTATTCGTCTGCTCACAGTAGAGAACGATCGCAGAAACTAACGCGTACGTTCGGGCTTGGTAACGAGTTACGTACTATTTAGGTATTTCCTGAGACGACTAGAGATTTATTTTATTTTTTTACGTTTTCACAATGACCAGCGTACACGTCTGAAACATGGCGCACCCAATGTTACCACGCGTTTGTACACTGAGCCCGTGTACAAAGAAAGCAGAAACCGGCTGATGGTTATGGGCTGGTGACTAGGAGGGGGAGTCCAATAAGACAAACATGAACGCAGTAAAAAGACAGGGGAAAGAGGACGCGACGCACGGCAGTCGAAGTGAGGGTGGTATGGCGCTTGTTGCAGAGACGGGGAACAAAGCGTCAAGGATGGCGTCAATAGAGAATTTATGAAGCATAGTTGGCGCACTGGCAGGTTACGAATCATGGGGCCCCCGCGCGCCGTCATTGCCGAGCGGCCCGGGGGAGCGAAGCCGTGTCGTTTGTCCGTCCCCGCCCCGCTGCCCTCCCCCGTACCCTGCAAGTGCCGCCGACACGAGGGAAGTAAAACACAAATTGAGAGACAGAGAGAGACGCTTTGAAAAGAGAATCGTGAAATATGCTGGAACTGCGCAGCTGACAAGATGTCACTAAAAATATAATAAAAAAAAGTCAAATTTAGAATCTCGTTTAATTCGAATCGTGCGCTTTGTTGTGTCCTTTACCGGTGACCGCTGAGCTTGTGTGTTGTCTCTTTTTCGACGGTTCCAGTGGTGGGCTGCAGACCAGGGGAAGTAGACCCGGTCGTTCGTGCTACCAAATGCGAGTGTCCATGCTTTCTGTGGCACGGCTCTTGTGTGTATTTATGTATACCTACCCGGAAGCTTGACAGCCACAACAATAGAGAATAACTGGTTTTGAACAAATCGACGACACTGACACCACTTTATTTTTATTTTCACTCACGCCGATTCGCAGTTCTTCGTAGAAATCAGCTCTCGTTCCCAACACTGCTTATTTCTATAAAGCGTTCAATTTGCACTGAATAATTTCACATTACCGAATGGATATCTAAGGCTGAAGGTTTTTTGTTTGTTTTTTTTCTCATTATTTTCGGCTTCTATTACTCGCCGATTGATTGGTTGTTTTTCCGAAAACCAATCGTGAAGGTTGGTTCTCTGAAAGAGAAAACTTGACGAACAGGCATGCATTATGCCGCATTCACGCTAGCGGTTGAACCGCAATCGCCAAGCGGTTGCGAACGCGGTTGCTTAAAGAATCAGTGCTTTTTTACGCGCATTTGGTGATGAAAATGAGCGGATCCGCTTCGCGGTTGCAATTCAAACGCCAGTTTGAACGCAGCATTACAGCCACAATCAACCGAACCCTGACAGTAAAGACGATGTGTAGAAGACAATACACACAGAGGAGAGCAAGCCAGCGCAAATATGAGGCAACACGCACAACAGGATAAATAACCAGAAGGCATACACGACATCACACCCCAATCATCGTAGCACACAAACAAGACAGCAAACGATACACAACACAGACCCAAAATACACACAGAGAATACCCACAACGAACCATCACACCCAGGACAACACTAGAGCCCTGTGCACGGGTAACAGTTTGATGATCCGCATCTAACCCGCATCCGCAGACTTCGAATATGCGTCCAAACCGCATCCGCAAAATTCGCAACCACATCCGACTCAATGCGTGCATTCATTTTACATCATAAAATAAAACAAATATGTTTTTTTTTTAAATCATGAGCCATTTTACTTTGTGAAGGTGGATGACCAACGAGGCTGTTAAGCACCCGATAAAGACGTCACACAATTTTTTTTTTTTTTATGGGTTCTCCGCTTGGCAACGTTTGTCGTTTTGTCTGCTTTGCCGCATGCGATTGGCGTTTTGTGCACGATCTTCATCGGTGGTGTATGCCGCCCGCCGCCGCCGCTGGCATTCTCGTTGCCGTTCCCGCCGTTGCTCTTCGTAGGCGCGTTGCTCTTCGGGAGTCCGGACTATACGCGGCCTCACCATTACGACGAGAGAAGGGAAATAAACCTATTAGCCCCGTGCGCGACCGAAAGCGTCGCTGTGGTTGGCCTTCCACGATTGGCCGAACGCTGACTATGACGTCGGAAAGGGGATTCATCATCGACGGAAATAAGAGGAATGAAAGAACTTTAATTTTGACGGTGTTGGCAGTGTTCCTTTGAGAGCGCAATGATTTCAAGCTTCCACCATGCTAATAACAAACACCATCGAACTTGTTGTTTGCAAGGTAATGACGTCACAAGGGGGAACCACAGGAGGGCGCCACCAAAACATCTCGCCGCTAATTGCTAAATTACCCCGGCATCAAGGAGAATACAGGGAATGGTGTTCCCCGCGCCGCACGTGCCGGCGTCTAAAGCAGTAACTGTTCTAAAGCAAAAGCCTAAAGCAAATGGCATCTTGAACGCGCGTTCGTCAACGCTTTATTTTGGTTATTTACTTCGATTTTTTTATACGGGAAAGGCGAGCGCGTGCGGCACGTGCGGCGGTGCGAGCGTAGAGTGTTTGGTCACGCACACGAAAAATTTAAAGATCCCTAGCCATAAACAGCTTCGCCATAATACAAACATCTCGATGGTATCCTACAAGCCCGTCTGCTTCTACAAATAACTTCTCACGTAAGAATACGGTGAGAGTCATTTTATTACTATCTGTTTTAGCGTGCTCATAAAAAAAGCCATCATCCTTCCAGAGACACTTCGCATCGCTCGAAAGATAATCGCAGTTATCAGATCTTTAGTAACTAAATTACGTTACAAATTACTGCCGAAAAAAAAAAGAAAGATGGTAATTACAAACTGACTTGAAAAAAAAAAAAAACTCAGCCTTTCCACTCTGGTGAAGAAGAGAGACCAGCGAAGCTGTTATCTTTACGACGTGTCTGTAGGACGACGTCTAGCACGACCTCAAGGACGATGTCTAGGAAGACGCCTAGGACGACCTCAGGGACGACGTCTAGGACAACCTCAAGGATGACGTCTGGGTCGACCTCAATGACGACTTTTAGGACGGCCTCTAGGACAACGTCTAGGACGACCTCAAGGACAACTTCTAGAACGACCTCGAGGATGACGTCTAGGACGACCTCAAGGATGACTTTTAGGACGACCTCGAGGACAACCTCTTGGACAACCTCAAGGACGACCTCAAGGACGATGTCTAGGACGACTTTTAGAACGGCCTCGAGGGCGACTTCTAGAACGACGTCTAGAAAAATTCAGCCATTCCACTCAGGTGAAAACCAGTGTAAAGGCTGGAAAGGTAGCCGGCATCTATGAGCGACGGCTTCAACCAGACAACCGGCAAGTTGGTAGTCTGGTTGCCACCGTCGCTCATAGATGGCGGTAGCTGTCGGGAGTTTTGTGTCGACACGCCCCTCGTCCGCGGACACGATACTGGGAGGGGGATCGGTGGCCGAGTGGTCTAGTGCACACCAGCTCGGAGCACGTGGAGCGAAAGCTCGCTCTGCAGAACCCAGGGATCCTGGGTTCATTCCCCACCCCTGCCCGTTTCGATCTGGATGAGCATCATACCGGCGTGCGGTCGTGTATCACTACTGCGTGGTGCACGTTAAAGACCCCAGGCTAGCGGTTGTACTGCACTGGCTAAATTTCTCATCTACAGCGAGTGACTCGTCGCAACATTAAAAATGGCTGACCAACGACTCGCTGTATAAATATCCACACAACCCCCAATTATATACACGATACTGGAAAAACTATTCCTCAACAGCTCCGCTGAAAAAAGTAACGGATTAGAAGTCATCCGTTACTTGTAATGGACTGTTTTCCAATCTGCAACGCACACAGACAAGACAGCACACACCCGGCGGAACAAAAACGCACATGCACAAGACAATTCGAACGCAGCAAGACAACACAGCAAGACAACAGCACACCCATATAACGACCCGAGATTTCGTTGTATGCGTGCATTGTCTTCGGTCTCGTGGTTTTGGTTCGCCACGATTACGCTTCACCAGCCCGTGTGAGCTTTTACATTTTGTTGGGCGAATGGCGGCTTGCGACAGAACATTTTATAAGTCCCATACGCCACACATGGTTAAAGACACGCACCGCTTGCCTTTTAGGACTGTAGCGAGTCCGCTTCGCCCAGATTCAAGGCATGGTTGAGGTACGGTGGCTACACCAACACCCCAAATCGGAAATCGGCGAGACGCCAACCAAGGCCGCTCATAAACCACGAGGGGGGTGCCGCTCGTTCGCCCGGTGCCCCGCGACCCCTCCTCGGCGCGAGACCGTGTCGTAGCGACCGGGTGTCCCCCCAAAAGCTGCATCCATTCACGCAGACCTACAACCTCGCTGTCGTCTTGTCCAATCATCGCCGAACAAAGGTCCGGTTGGGTCTGCCGCTCCACAGCCCATTCGTTACCTCCTGGCCATATTCAAAGAAACGTCGGCGAAAACTTCGACGCCGACGACACCGAGACGTTCCCGCGAAGCTACGGCTGCAAAGCGCGCGTGCACACGCCAGATAAAGAGAACGATAGGGGAGTGCATGTTCGTTTACATAAACGGCTCGTTTGTAGACCGCGCCGTGTACGAACAATGCACCTACGACGGAAGGGCCAACCTCTCGAACGACCCCCTGGTCGGTCTGGTGACAGTTCATTTTTTAACAGGGTAAACATATTCAGGGAGGCCTTTAGTTCGCCCTCTCCCGCTCTCTCTCTCTCCTCAAATCCGTAGGGACGCCATGCAATGAATGAACCAAACTCAACAAAGAAGAAAGAGCAAGACACGTCGCACCACTAAGAACGCCTGCGAGATCGGCGGCATATCTACACCAACTCATTGTTGATCAGCTAGCGTGTTTGCCCTAGAAGGTACGGGCACTGCGCAGGCGCCGGAACCCGTCTTCGGCAGAGCAGAGAAGCTGCACGTGCTCCTTTTTTGCCATCTCCCACCACTCATTAGCGTGACGTGAGAAACCCGAGCCCATTTTCCCGTAACGGTTCCGACATTCGGTTCTGACACAGGCCGGTCGAGGGACATGCAAAATAGCTTTATTTGTCGACTGATATTTTTCCTTTAGATTTTCTTTTTTCATTGTTCAACATGGCGACTGCCGAGAGAAAACAAGTGTTTGGAATGGTTCACTCGTATCAAATATTCCCAGCACCTGTCCTTCAGGACTTATGAAATGTTCTGTCGCAAGCCGCCGTTCGCCGAACAAAATGTAAAAGCTCACACGGGCTGGTGAAGCGTAATCGTGGCGAACCAGAACCCCGAGACGGAAGACAATACACGCATACAACGAAATCTCGGGTCGTTATATGGGTGTGCTGTTGTGTACTGCCTTGAGTGGAATCGCGCTTCAAACAACAAGGTTGAAAATTGCCAATAGGCCACGATGAATCAACTGTAAAGGCCGGTTCAGACACTTGCGTTTGAGTGCGTTTGACTGCGTTGCGGCGAGAATCGAAAGCGAGTCACCGGCACATCTGTGCTTTGTATGAAGCGTGTGATCCAATTCAAGGAATAATCCCGGCACGCGATATAAGCAGCAGGGATGTCCTGGTTTCTCGATGCCGCAACGCAGTCAAACGCAGTCAACCGCAACTGTCTGAACCAGGCTTAATGTTCTCTCCTGCGAAAAACAGAACAGTGCTTCATTATGCTGCGACATGAAGGCATTATGAAGAGTATCAAGGCACTTACGGAAGCAGCTGCCGAGATATCGCGTCACAGCCGCGCCACGGAGATGCAGTCACAGCTTTTACTGTAGTGTAACGAGGGGCAAGCGAAACCTGAAACAAAACGACAATATCTGAAAATCACACAATGTCTCATTTTGCCCCACCCTGTGGAGCAAAATGAGACAACGTAGTGGGGTAAAATGAGACATACTTTAAAAAAAAAACAAAAAAAACATCATATGCGTTCAGGTTTTGCAATGAAAACTTTCGAAACAGACTGTGTGAGCTCCAACGCACTCTTCATGAGCTCACCCCTTGCATTCCATGCACTCGTTCCATACTGAAGGGGGGGGGGGGGGGTGTTTGGCTCCAAACGACTTTGCATATCAGGCACTGCCAGTTTCTTCTTGTGTGCTTCGCACGGTCTGCAGAACGGTCGGACGCTAATAAACTTACTCATCAATTTCAATTTTTTTTTTCTGGGGGGTGGGGGGAAGGGGGGGGGGGTGCAGTGGAACGCCGGTCCTCGGTTGCTTTTGCCAACATCAGCTTTGCCTTGTGGGGAGTTGACGTTAGAACAGTGCTGCTCTCCGACCTGCTTGTTCCCTTTTTCTCTCCTACGTTAGGTACAAAAGAAATGTTCTTGAAACTTGAAACGTCGGAAAGAACGCGCCTTCTGTAGCCTAGCCGCTTTTCTTCTTTGTAGAACCGGTGATCTTCACATTCACCGAGTCGTTTGGCTCGCCTTTGAAGCGCATCCTTTGGTACGCTAAGAAGTATGGCAGCAGTGCGAGGGGAGTGACCCTGCTGCTTGACACTTTCAAGAGCTTTCGTCATGTCACTTTCGCGCTATGAAGCCCTTTTTGTTTTTCCTTTATATGTTCGGATCATCCTAGACACCGGGAAAAAAAAGAATATGGCTCAGGAGAAACCATGAGACTCGTGCGTTATTGACATGCGCGTCATATAATGTCAGATTGTCGCTTTTTGCCCCGCGCGTATCCCGTTACGTAAATAATTATTTCTTTAAAAAAACAACCACATATTGCTCAGATTTGGTCCGCATGGAGCTAATAAAGCATACCAATAACATTAAAGCTTCCCTTGGCACTATAGTCGGTGCCAACCAGAGTGCCTGTATCGAAGCGAAACCTCGCGCTGAATTGTGCGCCTTTTGGCAGGGGGTACAAACACGACAACCTGAACTCCGCATTTCCTTTTTCTAGAACACTCTCGCCGACAGCATTGGTGTTTTAAACACGCAAACTGTAGAGATCACGGAACCTCTCGGTGAAGCTTGAACGTACTCCGATTGTTGGTAGGAGATGGATGGCGCTAAACACCAACTGTCGCATTTTGGCCCGCGTCTCATTTTACCCTACCTTACCTATACATACGAAAAGCTGTAAACAAGAAAAACAAATTCTTTCTTTCGTTCCTTTTTACATTTTAAAACTTGATTTGCACAATATGTTGCGTGCTTCTGTAACTGCAAGGCAGGTTTGCTTTGTACTACCTCATAACAAGCCGAGGCAAGACAATCCAAATAGTTTGGAGCGAACTAGGCTACCCACGCAATTAAAAAAAAAAAAAAAAAGAATAACGTGCGGATTAGAGACTGGAAACATGAGATTTTGAAAGCGACCTATGTTCGACACTCGGGCTGGGGTACTCCGAAACCAAATTACCATGATAAAAAGGAAAGACTGGGCAAAAGACGAGGCCGAAAAATCGTTTTCTGCGAAAACGAAGCTTGCGACGTTGCACTCATGCATTCACGTCATGCTCACTGTGGCAGACCTTATTTTTAGGACGAAACGTTATTTCGTTTTCGCCATTACACGAGCTGCAACCTCCGTACGTCGTAGCGACCTGTTCTCCCAGTGCCCCCCCCCCCCCCCCCCCGATCAATTCTTCTCTCCTACGCGCACCTTCACACACACACACAAACACACATACACACACACACAGCAATTGTATTTCTTTTTTTTTTACTTTCTGGCTTTCCTTCTCTCTCTTTTCACTTGGTTTAATATTTTGATTTTGTACATACCGCAATCATGTTTCGTTTTTTTTTTAGTTTTTTTATATATGTAATGGTGCCACCTTGATCGCTGACTAACCCTTTACTACCGAGTGGTCCCTTTAACAGTTTTCTTTGAAAACTTTGGGACCCCCGTTTGAATAAGTGTAATTAACTAACATCTTGTTTGCAAATAAAAACACATTTTGACTTGACATGACTTGAGTGTTGAGCGTGAAGAGCAGGTGCGCGAGCATTTATGTTCGATGAAACTTCGGGCAACTCCAGCACCGTCCCATCCGACTTGAGAGCATTTGCCCCCTCGTGCCAATCGGTGGCCAATCCGTCGAGCACACACTCCGGCGCGGCCGCAGGACATGCGCCGTCCCGAGCTGCCCGATCCCCGCGCCTCGCACGACGTCGTCCCGGACGGCGTTGACGGATGACTCCGGCCCCGCGTAATGGATGACGGTCGCCCGCGACGTCCTGCTACACGCGACGCACGCGTGGGGCAGCAGGTGACGCGGATTAGAGGGCGCCTGCGCTGTTTGCTCGTCCGCGCCGAGTGGATCGGGCGTCCGCACACCAGAGTGTTTACGGAGCGTCCAGACTCGCTTTGGAGGGCGTGCTCAAGGCCAGATACGTTGCAGATCAAAGTCCTTCGTCCCACTGGAACGATCAGCACGGAAGGCTGCCCGCAGTAACGTCGAACCTTGTTGCTTCTTTTTGTTTTTCGCTCGTGCCAGCAGCTGGTCCCAAGAGGACTCGAAATTTCCGTATTGACGAGGAAAACTGCTCGTCCGCGGAAACGTTCATTTCGTATGATTAATTACCGTAAAATACTCTATTTTCGCGGGCTCAATATTTCGCGAATTTCGCGAAATATTTCGGCAATATTTTGAGGGCACAAGATTTTGCAATTTTGACCAATATGCTACATATTCGTTACCATGGGTTGATATATTCGCACATATGAAGTCCTCACGAAAATTACGTTTTTTGACAGTATACAATTTATATCAGATACCATCAGTGCTGCTGGGCCTCAGCTGCGAGAAATGTTAAATAAATTGTGATCCTCGTATAGTTTGACATGTCCGTAAATACATCTTTAATTAATCAACATCGAACTCAAATTAAAAATAAAATTACAAGAGGTGCCTGAAGTCAACACCTCCTAGAAGCTACAGAATACGCGCCCGCTCCGTGACGTCAAATGCATGAAGGCCAGCGAGGGGACCCGTACGAAAATGTCAGATATGTCCCTGATATATTTTAAATACGCCCAGATATGATAATATAAGTAGTCAGATCGGGAAATATACCGCTATATATGGGAGCAGATACGCCCAGATATCGCCATATAAGTGGGCAAATACTGCTAGATGCGGCCGTATAAGTGCGTAAATACGGATATATCTCGCCAGATACGCGTGCAAATATTGCCCCTGATAATGATATATGGGCGCGTTTCGGTCGTGCAAGCAATAAGTCATATGTACTCGCCAAGACACTAGTTTATTGATCTATATGCATGAGTCTCATATAGTTGGTAAATTATTGTTGAAATCGTTAAAGTTAAGTTATTCCAGGTATTTGGACCAATTAACCAATTGCGCATTTTGAAGATTGAAAGACAAATGAAATTTGGTTGTATGTTTGACGTGTGCGTCTGCGAATCATCGTGTGTTGAAAGTCGGAAGATGAGCTGTCCGTGGTGTATTTTATGTGCAACTCTTTCGTAAAAAAATTTGAAATTTAAAAACGCGAATCTAACAGTGTACACATAATTTTAAATTTATTGGTAAAAAATATATATACATATTTATTTATTTATTTATTTATTTGTGGACATCGTGCGCAAAAAAAAATGGTCGCCCTTATTTCTTCATTTTATATTATGATGTGGGTTATACGGCGTAAAATATTGCATCTTCAAACTTGCATCGTTTCGGGTCACTTTCGAGATAGACAGCTTCTTTGGAAGTTCAAAAGTTGGTCTTCATAGAGCTGTATGTTCACTCGGTATTGACAGCAGGGTAGACGCTATGCATGTTTCAGGCCAATCGTGTCTCCGGTTAGGGTCACGTGACTACAGTCTAGAAGCTGGTGATGAAGCAGAACACGGCACCTGCCTCGAGCCCAAGGCCACACATAGCATTCACTGCACTATCAACCTTGGGTACAAGTGACAACCCGCGCGTTGATGCCCCATAAGATAACGCTTTTGTTTGTGGACTTCCGTTTTGGCCTTTCTTTCTCTCCTTTTCTCTCTCTCTCCCTAAGCTGAAAGCGTGGTGACGAGGATGACACATTAGCCGTTGGCAATCTCGGAAAAAAAAAAAGAAAAAAAAAAAAAGAATGCGTTAGCCCGGATCTAAAATTCTAGTTTGGTGTTTTTCCCCTCGTGGCTGCTGCGGATTTCTGCTTCTGCAAGCGATTTCTTCAAAGAAGCCCAAGAAGTTTTGTGATGCGTTTTATGTCGGTTCTAGAAATGACAGCCTGTGCTACATCGTGTTGAATCGTCACGGACACCTTCCCTCTCGTTTTTGTGTTTGAGTGGTGATTCCGCCGTGGCCGTGTCGACATCTATCTCGGATTACCTTGCAAGTCTCGTCTCGTCAACGTAAGTGCGCTGCAACCTACTTCGCGACAATAGATCGTTTTCCTAAAGGTACTCTTCTAGATTAGCTCTAGAATTAGGCCGTGTCTATCTCCTGGCAGCCGGGAGAATAATTGTGCAGAATGTTACGGCATTGGTGCGATTGCGCTACGAGCAGAAAGTTACGATATCCCGCCGACAAAGTTTTGACGTGTCGCCAAAAAGAACAACAACAAGAAATCTTAATTGCGCGTTCTAAAATTTGAGGAGCGGCTTTACGAGTCGCTTGTAGAAAGATTGTTACGATTTTGCGAAGTACTGGTAAACAACGCTAGGTTACCGTCATAATCTAAACCCTGAGATAAGGATAAATCAAATAACGTACAACTCTTGACTCAGGGTTTATATTATGATGTTTCCTAACCGGCTTGCCTCCATACTTTCGCTCCTTGCAAAGGTTACCGTCTCGCAGGCGGCACAAACCAATCCCCTGACGGCGGCGTCTCGGCTAGCTTGCACACGGGGCCGCCGCCGCTCGATCGCCGGGTTCGCGGCGCGACAATCGCTCGAAGCGGGGAAACGGCGTTATGTAACGAAAGGCAAGGGGCATCTACACCACTAATGGGCAAAAGCCGATGCAAAGGCGTGCGCGAACGTAAACAACGGTAGAAAAGTGCAGTTGCTCGACGCTATGAGATGCGTGCCGCAAACTCGGTAATCCGCGGACGTATCCCTCTCCTGCCGCTCGTACTTTCTCTAACTTGACGGACATTCTGTCTCGCGGTTCATGCCGACGAAACGTTCGGACGATCGTCGGGATACCGGGTCATTGCTACAGCCGAGCGCGGCACAATTTACCATTGCTCTCGCTGTGCAGGGTCGAAGAGTCAACCACCAGCATGGTGGATACCGGTGTTCGACGTCATGATGTGATGTACGTGCAATGCCTGAATACCGGGTGTTTTTTTTTTAATTTTTTTATTGCAGATTTGTTTTAAAAGAAGCCGTGAGAACTACACTTTTGCGGTTTGTGCGAGTGAGTTATACGCCCAGGGGGACATTGTATAGTTTGCTAATCTTTGCAATAAGTCGACTTATTAATTAAAATTCACTAATATACTTTTAATTAGTGGAAATAGACATATGGTTTCAATTAGAAAATTGCTGAGCGTCGTCCAAAACCCATAAATCAGTAATTTTTAGAAAGACTTTGAGCGCGTGCGAAGCGCAGTTGTGCGCTGAAGTTATTACTCGTGGACCGCTGTGGCTAGATAAGAGACGGAAAAATTGCGCGGGCGCCTGACCAAAATCGCTAGCCTTACCTGCTCCACGAGTGGTAACTTTCTCACGCGCTGAAAGTCTTTTTGAAAATGACTGATTTAGGGATTTTGGACGACGTTCAGTAAGTTTCTAATTGGAACCATGTGTCTATTTTCACTAATTTCAAAATTAAGTAGTGAATTTGAAATCATTAGCCGACTTATTGCAAAGATTAGCCACCCACATAATGTCCCGCTGGGCACTCACTCGCACACTGCATGAGTGTAGCTTTCATGGCTTTTTTTTAAACAAATCTACAAGAATAAAAAAAAAAAACACCCTGAATATCAGGGTTGCCTTACCTGATTGGGACATATCTGCCCTGATATGGATATATAAAAAATTGGGCAGATCTGGCTTGATAAGGCTTATATAAACTGATTGACTTGATTTGGCCAGATCTGCCCAATTTTTTATATAACCATATCTATTTTTTTTTTTATATAAGTCCAGATATGCCATTTTCGTAAGGGGAAACGCGACAGTCGGCTGGGCGAAGAGCTTTGGTTTGTCGACGCGCTTCGATTGGAAATATTGTACGAATGTCACTTACTCGTGCGTGTCGACCACGGAATTAATATAATTACAGCTTTTATAATTAGAACCTCATCTAAAATGACTTTTATGGTTTGCTATACAGTTACGACGACTGAAAACACAGGAAAAATATGCGCCGCTACACCCTTTCCACATTTTGTATTTACCTGGATCTCTTTTTAAAGTTAGCGCGCTACTCTGCAGCACACTTGGTGAGTAATCCGTTACAAGTAACAGATTACTTGTAATATGTTACTTTTTAAAGTAATTGCGTAATTGCCACGTTACTTTATTGCGTCTGTAATTTGATATTCGTAACGGATTACTTTAATTACTCGTTACTTTTTTTTTTTAATATGAACATAATACAGACACTGGAGCAATATGAGCAGGCAATTGAGCAGAATAAAGATTAAAGATAGCAAGTTCAACAAAATAGAAAACATCGTGAAGAAAAGGACAACCGAAAAGAAAACAATTTTTGTATGACCGGTCACCAGAACCACTAGAGAAACGTCCAAGGTATATACAAATATGCGAAAAACAAAGATCAAAAAGACAAGACAAGTAGGAGTTGTCTTCTTGATCTCCTAGCGGAGGTAGACGCTGCAACTGAGCATGCGCACCGCTAGCTTTGTATCCAGAATTCCAGGGATCATTTCCGGTCGCCGTAAGCTAGCGGAATGGCGGGTATGGTTGCAGCTTTCGCTGCCTTGGCAGCTTATAGGTAAACGGAGTGCACCTACATTCTTTCTCTTAAATACAATTTTTTTTTTTTTAAATTTTTACAATGACTACTATAATGCTGGAAAGTAGTGCAGTAGAACATTTCTGAAAACGTAAAAGATTGTTTCTGTTGTTTTCTTAATAAGTGTACGGGAAAAGTAACGTGAAAGTAATGCGAAATGTAACAGGTAAAACAACCTTTTACTTTTCAGCGAAAGTAATTTGTAATGATAATTCATTACATTTGAGACTCAGTAATTTGTAATTGTATTCCTTTACAACCTTCAAGAAACGGGCAGAAGTCTGCTCTGCAGTCACAAATATTTTAATTTGAAACATATTTTTGGCATCAATGCTTACCACACAACTAGAAAAAAAATGTCAATCAGTATATAATGCCTAGCGCCTTCCAAGTGGTTCCCTGAAAGATTTTTTTTTTTTAATTCTTGTGCAGATTTTGCAGCAAATATATTTTTCCCTTTGCTTTCTACTCTCTGCTTGATGTGCTTTTTATGTGCGTGCATTAATTTGTTTGTATAAGATTGAGATATATAAGTTTTATTTATTTTCGACGCTGTGAATATCATGTAAGCTGATTTGATAGCGATGTTTCTTGTATTGTGTGTGCATGAGTGTGAAGTCAGAACACTTGCAGCATCAAATAGTGACTTTGCCTTGTGATCGCGGGACTGATTGTCACGCTTGATGTGCGTGTGATATCTTTTTTGCCCATCCTGCCTGGGCCTATGTGTTCTGCAGACTGCAGTGTGTACTAAACAAGTAATTAAAATAAATAAAATAAAAGTAACATTACGCTCACTACCTCCCACCCCAGCTTGGACGGCCACTTTTGTATTTAAAAAAAAGTGTAGAGAAATAGGTGACGGTGCTCTTACTTACGGGATCGCTTGTTTTATTTTAAGATATGTATTTTTAAAAGAGGGACACAAGAAAATGCGGCGCGAAATGTGACTGATCGACTACGTGTAAGAAGGCCATTATGTCATAAATGAACGTGACATAATGTATGTTCGTCTTATGAGACAACTTTCTTTTCGTCTCCGTGTCGGGTTTTAGTATGTCGGTCTACAAAGATGGCGTCGTTCAGAAGTTTTCTAAAACCATGGTAACTTCTTGCGAACACGGTCGCGTTTTGAATGGAGCAGGCCTTTCACCCTGTACTAAGCACTTTACACGTATTGCTGATAAGCATAATATAGTCGACAAGGTTATAATGAGTTAAAGCCCTGTTTGAGGTGTGTGGTCGCTTGCACTGTTCCAACTCTTTGAACTCAAGATACTTAATGTCAGGTCCCCGACGACGTTTCGTTGATCACGTAACCACAAGAACCAAGCGATGTGCTGGGGCGGCATAAGCTTGTTCCCAACAACTTCAGCGTGCACCACCACACTGGCGACCCGTTGTGTTGGAAGGTGCAGTCCCTTTCTATTTAAAGCATCTGTCAGGTGATGAACCACTGCATCGTGAGGAAGTGTCTTCACCAAAGCCAAATCTTCTCTGCAGTATTCAATCTCGAGTGTCTTCTCAGCCATAGAGGCGAAGAATATAACTACGTAGGTCAGAACCTACGTAGTTATATTCTTATAACTACGTAGCCCGACAGACAGACAGACGGCAGAGCTCACGACAGAGCTGCTAAATTGTAGTCGGTGATGTCGAATGAAAAAGCTAGAATACAATACAAAACGCTAAGCGCAGGTGACTCGCACCAACAAAATGTTTTAAAACATTTTGGAAGTGGTAACTCGTTCTAAATATACCTACTATATCCCATTGAGGCCATAGAAACTATCGAAGGATTAATATTCACGACTTCAGCTTTTTATAGGTTGCCACTAGATTTTCAAAGTGGCTTTACCGAGCGATGCAAATTATTCCTGCTTCTACGAGGAAGCTGTAGTATCGTGATCACCTCCTCCACTCGCAAACAAAAAAGGTGTTTAAAATTACATTTACGCCGTGAAAAAAATTTGGTGGGACAGATTTTTAATTTAAGAGCGAAACAAAAACCGTGATTTCCTCGGTATCTATGTTAATTTCGGTTTCACTCTTTACTCAAAATGTGCCGCACAACCTTATTGACGAGCTAAATAAAATTGCCAGAGGAAAATTGTTTATGTGACAGACGTATTCTATCTAGGCACTTAAAAATTATTTTTAGAGTGTTCCTTTCAGAGCTAAGGCGGGGTTTTTCACGCACCCGAGTGTCGCAACATAGAGTATTGTTTTTCGTTTTGATTATGGAATAAATTAATACCAAAATAAGATTTATGCAAAAGCCATTTATTGATGTAAAGCTATGTAAAACAATTAACTTCGCGCTCCTTAATGAGTTTCTGAGTTTTTGGATGACTCGTTGCTTACGCACTATTGCCAACCAAAGAATAACAAAAGCAATTCATATTTCTCAAAATATCATTCGGGGTGACGAGTTTAGAATAATTCTACGAAAACCATAAATTAGAAAACGCAGAAATATTTTTTATGGCAGCGCCTAGCCGAAAAAAAAACATATATTACATTCAATTTTTATGGCTATCTTGATACCTATCTCGGGGTTTTTATGTGACTGGAAGAAAATACGTTTCAGTGAAAAAATATTACCGTTAAATTACATATTTTTGTAATCGTGGTGCTTATTTGGAGCCTTCAATTGCCACAATATAATAAATTAAGATATTTCAATGCGTAGTTTTTATATTTAATGTTATATATTGCTTATAATCTAATCTTAAACGCGGCAACATCTATGTAATCCAAAACTAGCAAATTATCATCACGGGCGTCAAGTGTGGCATTTTAATGCGAAAGGATTGACTGTCCCGTGGAGCGAAGCCGGCGTTGTCTGTAACCGTCTGTAACAGAAAAATGGCACCCACAAGTGGAATTCCCATTGGCTGCGACGTGTCATATCAGATGCTTCGTCACAGAAGCCGCCGTGGGCGCTCAAGGTCAAAGCGGACGCGCCTCAGAATTAAAACACAAAGAAAAGCACAGCAAGGCAGATGCATCGTCACGGAAGCCGTGGAGCCGGTGGGGTTCGCCGCGCCTGCGCATTGGGGGAGCGTGATGTCATTGGTGGAGCGCCGTGTGAAAAAGGAAGGCGTGGTCCGCTGCTTGTAGGATGGCACTGCGCGTAGGAATGCTTTCGCACTCCTACGGGTAAGCAATTTTCAGTGTCTCTGCCAAAGTTTTTTTATGAAAACTTGTAAACTAAAAACAACATAAAGTCAATGAAAGCCCATTAGCTAGCATGACGCAGCCGAATGAAACTGACAATAATAGTAGATAGTGCACATAAGAGTGCACTCAAAGACTCGACTTTTGAGGATAGACAAAACTTCAAAATTTGCAGCCGACCTTTCCGAATCAAATGCTCTCAAAGTCAAAGTCAAAGTCAAAGTTTATTTCGGTACAAATGGTTTAGTACAAAATACGAAGTATATTCAGGCGCAGGTCCCAAAGTTTTCAAAGAAAACTGTTCAAGGGTCTACGTTTTTATAGACCGACACGCTGTTTACAAACAATCCCTCTTTGCCCACACCATGGTGTGGGCACTGCGCGTGCGCAGAAACCGAATGCGCGCGAAGTGAAGCGTCTGCGCCTGCGCAGTGCCGTCAACAGCGCCACCGCAGCTGCGTGACGTCAAGGCCGCGTGCCGGTCTATAACAATAGTGAGTAGGCGATTCACTAATTTACGATATATACAGCTAATTATTTCTAAGGCGAGAATTCGAATGACGGCACTCATTGTTAACGCGCTTCTATTCATGCTAGTAATAATAAGCAACAAACAAAAAGTATGTGATATGCGCTTAAAGAAATATACTTTTGACACCCCCCCCCCCCCCCCCAGGAAAAAGCTTAAGACAATTCAAGAACATAGTTTTGATATGATTCGTAAAAAATGAGCGATGCGAAGTTTGATCTTCAATGCTAGTTGAGAAAATATCAACAAATACCATGTAAGCCAATACCGGCAACTCCCGCGATGCGCGGGTCACGGGCGTAAAGTGATCGCAGCGCCCCTGGCGAGCTCGGAGTCTCCGCTGAAAGACGAATTCTCCACAACGCATTGGTTTTGCCTATCTCCGTGCGAGGTGATAGTGAAAGTGATAGTACTTTTAAGCACTTAAAAGTTTGTGGTGCCGTTCGGTGTGCAGGTGAGGAGGGAAAGGCATGCGCCAATACACATAATGTGCCCCTTTCACCAACCGGACGGCGCTATGAGGAGTACTAGTCTAGACAAAAAGAAAAGGAAAACACACACACACACTCACACACACACACACACACACACACACACACGCACACAAACACACACACGCGCGTGCGGGGGGGGGGGGGGTTAAGGGAGGTGATTATGCTATGGTCCGAGTAACTGTTCTACACAACTCGTGGATGTCGTCACGGTTGCAGGGGATTGACTCCGTGAGGTGGTGTGGGAGTGACCTCCAAATTTCTGCAGCACGTATTAGGCACGATGTCTTGTGGCGCAAAGTTCGTGACAGTGGAGGTTGTAGCCGGTCAGTTCGCTTGTTGAGGCGAGGTGGGGAAGGCACGTCAGAGTGGCCTGCACCCATCATTAGGCAGAAGAGCCTGATCGAGGCTACGTCTCTGCGGTGTTGCAGAGTCTACCACTGGGCGTACTGCAGGAGTCTGGTAGTGGGAATATCTCTGGCGGCAGTGTGGTGTGACGAGGGGGAATCTCGTCGGTACAGCGTAAGGGCTGCCCTCCGCTGTATGGACTCAAGAGATTTCTTATGCGTTGTTGAGGGGGGGTCCCAGATAGCAGAACAGAATTCCAGCTGCGGGAGTACCAGCGACGTGTACAGATGCCTAAGTGGTGCGGCTGGCATGCCATGCGTAATTTGGGTGACGAAACCCAGTGTCCGCCTCGCACGAGAAGCGGTTCCTTAAATGTGGCGACTAAAATCGAGGAGCTCGTCGAATGCGACTCCGAGCAGTTTTATGTGAGTGACACGAGAGAGTTCGGTGCCACATATTGCAAGGGGTGGGGAGTGTGAGGGCTTAGCCAAGGACAGGCTGACTGTCATGCTAAGGCATTTTGTAGGGTTAAGTGGTAGGCTGTGTGTCACGGACCACCTGTAACAGGCATCGAGGTCGTTTTGAAGGGAGGCGACTGCGTCCTTGGAGATTCCTGGTTGTATCAGAGAGAGGTCGTCTGCGTATAGTATTGCCTTAGATTTCAGTCCATCGGTGATGTCGTTTATATACAGCGAGAGAAGTGTAGGGCCAAGCACACTGCCCTGCGGCACACCGGCGAGCACAGTACAGGGTGACGAAAGATGACCGTGGAAGGCGACTCGCTGGGTTCGATTCCTGACGAAGTCCATTAGCCAGTTGGCCAAGGAGCCCTCAATACCCACTTTGTGGAGTTTTTTAGGGAGAAGTGTGTGGTCGATGCAATCGAATGCTTTTGAAAAATCCAATTGTACTAGTTAACAGGGGATGCGCTGGTCTAGGTGTGAGCTGAGCGTGTGGACTGCTACTGCCAAGGCAGTGCCGCAGCTGCGTCCCCTTCGGAATCCGTTTTGTGCCTGATTTAGCAGGCCATTGTCCTCCAGGTGGTTCAGGATTTTCTTATTCACTATTCTTTCCAGTGTGCGGATCACAACTGAAGTGGAGGCGATGGGGCGATACGAATCAATGCTGTCGGTGTCAAGTCCATTTCCCTTGTGGATGGGCGTTATGGTGGATCTCTTCCATTCCAGAGGTACAGTGCCAGAGTCGAGTATGCGTTCAAACATGTGGATCAGGATGGGCTTGATCAGAGGGGCGGAGAGCTGGAGAAAAGCAGGATGCACTCGGTCTGGTCCATGGTTCTGTGCTGGGCGGAGGGAGGTCAGTGATTCTTCTAAGTCTTGTCCGGTAATGGACAGGAATGACAGAGAGGCTCTAGGTGGAGGGGACGACTCGGGATTAGCTGGGTGGGAAGGTGAGGCTTGGGGAGGTACAGAGCGCGACACTGTTAGCGCGAACAAGCGATCGCCGGTTTTTCCAGTTTTTCTCTTTGAAACCAAGGGATGTCATCGAAGTTATTATTGCTACGGAAAGAGCTCATTTAGTTCTATAATGTAAGCGAAAACATTTCGTGCTCGCTAATACTATTTAGAAGTAAAATGCGAAAATGCGCCGATGTCGTGTTCGCGCTAACAGCGTCGCGATGTGTACGAGAGGCATTCGGGGTAGAGGTGAGGCGGGAGTTCTGTGGGGAGACCAAATTGAGGAAAAGTGTTCACTAAACAGAGAGGCTATAGTGGGGGGGAGGGGGGGTCTGATACAAGTTTCTGGTTGTGTTTGAAGACTGGGTGGCCAGGTGAAGAGGACTTTCTTTTGGATTTGACGTAGGCCCAAAACAGCTTGGGCTCTTTGGCTGCTCGGGCTGCAATGCTGGTGACGTACTCCTGATGTGATTTGTGCACCAGTCTCTTTACGTCTTTTTGCAGACTTCTCGCTTCGCTGTAGCTAGAGGCACAGTGTTGCTTTCGGGCACGATTGAAGAGTAGGCGCTGCGAGTTTTACAATGTCTATGGTGATCCACGGAGGCCTCTTTTTCTTCGAGGCTGGTGAGCGAGGAACGCATTCCGTCTGGATTGCGGTCATGAGATCAGTAAAGAGGTCGTACATTTCGTCGGTGGAGGGTTCGGACAGCACCATCGACCAGGGGGCCAAATGAAGGAGCGCGCGTAGGTTGGAGAGATCCGTCTTTCCATACCGGCATATCATTCGGGAGAAATGTCATTGGCCAATGAAAACATATTGTCACGGGTATTCACTGCTTTGAATGTTAAAAAGTAGGTTCCACCTCATGAGTTAAGGACATTTTCTTCGCGTGGGAAAGGTGTTACAGCTTGTAGGGTGCAATTTTCGGGCTCTCCTGAAGAAAACGTCCTGTCAGAACTTACGTCTGCCAGGCAAGACATGTACCTTCGCCCTGTTTCTTTGAAAATGACAATGTAAAATTTTTTTTAGAACATTGCTACGTTTCAACTTTACTGTGCATACCGATCAATTCGTTTTGTTGTTGCAATTTCAATTTCTCATGAATGTATTGTTTAAAACCGTTTCGTCGAATAGGCGAGCTGGTTAATCCTGATCGTCTCCGGATGAAGAAGCAAAAGGCAATTTCGAACAACGTAGCTTACTGCGATGTCGGTATGCTCTGGAAAAAAGACGATTGCGCACATGCAAATCTGACGCTATTACTGAAACTAATAAAAGCGAAGTTACAAAAAAGAACACCCGATAAACGGTCGTGCACCTCCTTCCATTTTCCGAAGTCTACTTTCTTTTTGTGTTTGAGGCGACGCTACGCCACCGCCGTCTTTCTTCCTCCTGTGTTTATTTTTTTTTTTGCTTTTTTTTCTTTCTTGTGCTTACTTCACGTTCGAACCATCGCGTATTTTGCTTTGCCTAGTTTGGCTTAGTTTTTACTTTCTTTCCATCGCTTCGTCGCTTACTACCACCGGTCCGTCTGCTACGCTATGCCCGGACATTTGGAGGGCCGTCTGCAACTTTGTTGTTGTTGTTGTTGTCGTCGTCTTTCCACGGTCGTCTGTGATAACCTCATATGTTCGCCTTCGATTGAGTTTCTGATCCGAAATCTTCATATGTACTTTTTGATACTTAATAAATTTATTAAAAAGTGTAAACTCGTTTACATTTCTATTCGGATTATATTTGAGTACGCGGTCACGTCTGCTATGGGTCATCGTTGGTTGATCAACCGGCCGCCTTCGGGCAAACACCAGCGCATACTTGGAGATGGCAGGCATGCCGTGTGCCTGTCATCTCCACTGCAAAAAGAAGTTTTTGTGATGTGGTGGAAAATTCTTCTTCCGCTTCCCGAAGACCGAACAAACGTGAGTAATTAAGTTACTTCAAATTAAACTGGAAGAGCTATCCAAGTCGGCTTCAAAATCGCCACTGACGCCTCAACAGACCAATATTTCACCAAACAAAAGTTCAGCTGGAAACGCACTTGAGGCCGCTGATCGACACTCAAAACAAAGGCACGGTGTGCAAGGATTGCCTGGACATGTACGCCAACAAGTACTGGAATGTACTTTTGAACTGCTGCGCCAAGCGAGCAAACAAACAACCTGCCAAAGTCACTGGGAAAAGAAATGCGAAAGCAAATAAACAACAACGCCGCGAAAGCAAATAAACAAACGTGTAACGTGCAGCTGAAAAAAAAAAAAAAAGTGAGGCTCTTTTTTTTTTCTTTTTTAATAGTTTTGTCGTGTTGCTTCCGCTTTTGTTTGTTGTTGACTCAATACCGACGGCGAGCACCACCTGCTAATTTTCAATGCTTCTACCGACGCCCCGTGCGATCGTCGTCGTTGAAGCAGGTCTTTGTTGAATGATTTGTATCTTTGTATCGTCTGCTAACTTCTTCGTTTTATTCGCCGTTGTTCGCGACTGTTCCCCATTTCTTTTTATTTTCGTCTGGGATGGGGACTCCATCTTTTCTGCAAAGTTCGGAAAATGTTTGCACGGTCATTTTTCTCGCTACTTTTTGTTTTTGTAAAGCTGCAGAGGCTTGTGCGCTTCCTCTGGTAATTTTGAAATGTTGTGTGCGCACGTTTTAATAATCACATATTCAGGTGAGAAATTGTGACAACGCAGTTTGTAACGGATAAACAGTAACCTCTTAGGACGCATTTCGAGTAGCTAAATGCCTTTTTTCCACTTCCCAGATGCTCTTCAAGCGCGTGTGATCCCCCTGAGTGGCGTTTGAGACCTCTAAAATATCCATCTTTGTTTCTGCGCGCGTTGTTATTTGATTGTCGTTGCATTTGCGATCAGTGGATTCCGCTTTGCAAGCGGACTGACCGTAATGAATTGTTTTTGCTGTTGGGGTGACGAAACGGGGCACGCAAAGCTCGAGGACGTCGCGGAGCCTATACTTTTCCATTGCGTCGTCTGCTTCCGTAGACTCCGAGTCCGCTAGAGGCGCCACTGTCACGTTCGCCGCCGCTCCCATAGGTTTTCGGAGGAGTTTCCAGCAGGGTGTCGAACCGAAATGTTTTTCGCTCCGGTTTTCGTTCCGGTTCAGGGAAAACGGTTCAGCTCCGGTCAACTCCGGAGTGAAAAAATAAAGGTTCAAACCGGTTCGAACCGGTTCGCTCTCATATGCTACAAAAACAATTGAAGACCGCAGAAAAATAAACTTTGCCCATTTTATAAACGTGTTACATATAAAAAGCAAAGTCTCGCATTACTGTGTGGAGCGAACGAGCTAATGCTGGGGTACATCGGGACGTGGGTGAAAGCGCGGTTCAATGTCAGGCAGCTGACCGAAGAATCAGGACGTCGTCAAGCATATCCGGGGAAAGACGGCCCCTCTGAGACGATAAAATGAACTTGAGCGCAGAAAAGGCTCGCTCCACGCTGACCTGGGTCGCAGGTACTCCCAGGGCTACTCGCGCCAATGCGCAGAGTTCTGGATGGCGCTCCCGTCTCTCTTCCCAAAACTGCAACACGTTAGCGTCCCTTGAAAGCCGCGGCTCTTTGTCTAGCATCTCCAGGAGGCATGCTATATAAAGTGGGCTACGGGTACCTTGAACGTGCACGCCAGCCTCAACCTCTTTTTTCTTGAGGAGCGCTTCCATGGCGTCTTCCGGATCTTCTGGAGCCGCCGCAGTTTTAAAAGACAAGGTAGAAGCTTGCTCGCATTGCATAGCTGCGATCCGCCTCCAAGTCTTTGTCAAATGCAACGTGGCCCGCTACTTTTGCGCAGGGGTGAGAAGAAGGCGGTAGCTGGGGATCCATGTACACTGCTGCACAGAAGACATCCGTGTCAAGAAGTTGTCACTCCCGCTTTTTCATTGACTGGACCAAGTCCTTTGCTAACGGCGACGATATCTTGGAAGTGTCCATGGAATATGTCAGCCATGCTCTGTAGAAATCTCCTACAGTGATCTGTTCCTTCTGCAATGTTTTCGTCGCCACTTCTGCCGGGCGAAGCAATAAAGCAATACTGCGAGCGTTTCGACTTCTGCCCATGTGTCTTCAGTCGACCTGGAGCTTTCTTCTTTTGAGAGCAACCCTCCAGCGAAGCCTCTTAGTTCAAGTTGCCAGGTGAGCATATGCAGCGTGGACATCCACCGCGTTGGACAATCAAGCATTGGTTTCTTCAATCCTAGCTTTCTGATCAGAGACAAAACACATTGGGCACGTAGTCTCTTAACAAGCGCACGGCTTTCTCCGGCTTGAGCAAAAAGAAGTTTTTTTTTTTTTTTTTTACATTTTCGGTTTCTTTTTTAGGTTACTGTGTTTTTCGCCTCGCACTTGTCACGCGACCTGACTTCGCGTATGAACCGAAAACCGCATGGAAAACATATCGGTTCCGTTCCGGAGCGAAAAAAATTATTTCGTTCCGGTTCAACTCCGGTTCGAGCAAAAATAACGGTTTTTTCCGGTTTTCGGTTCACGGTTCGGGTTCGGTTCAATACCATGGTTTCCAGTATTGGCGAAGCTATATCGTATTTGATATCAATAAACGAAAACACAAATGGGAAGGAATCAGTAGAAGATGAGTCATTTTATTCCCAGTGAAGTTTGAGAGTGAATGCAAGGCGAGAGTGAATGTTCGAAAACTTGACATCGATGTTATATACTTTCCGGTAGAGCGTTTCATGTTTTAGTTGCTACATATGTATATAAAGAAGCACCGCAATTAGTTCGAATTTGCAGAACAATGAGAGATATTGGTGTACATGATTTGATTGGGTAGTCAGCGTTTTAATGTGTCAGATGTATTGATATGCAGTGTACATGATTAGAAAGAAGCTTGAAAGTAAATGCGGATATAAAGTGTTATAGATGTTGTTGCGCAGTAAAAATGTTTAATAAGCTGTTACCGAAATTAATATTGAACCCTAGAATTGCAAAATAGCATTGCTCCTATTGCATCGTTTTGAGTAGTCTGTACATGTTTTAGTATTGTTTTATACGTCAGTCCATACAACGCAATTCCATAAGAAATATGACTATGTATAAAGCAGTAATACAGATTTAAGAATAACAAAAAGCAGATTGTTTTCTTAGTTGCAAAATTTAGCGAGGAATATTTTTCTTTTTTAATTTTTGCGCGTCGTTGTTTTCCCGATTTTAGCATTTCCAGTTCGAAGGAACGCCTACACATTTGCACGTCTGTTGATTACGTCGCGTATCGTTAGCATGAAAAAACAGTGAAACAGAAAGGTTAATTTGCATACAGGCTGCAGCACTACATTGGGAAAGTTCATACTGCATTCAGAATTGGCTCTTGGCGAGCTCATGTGCAGTTCCGCCGAGCATGCCGAGCGGGGGAACAGGGGGACCGACGCTGACGAGGATTCCGGTCCCTTCTCGAGAGGGCGAGCAACGAACTTTAGACGCGAATAATATCATCCTTCCGGGCACAATGACAGTTCGAAAGTGCAAGGGTACAAGGATAAGGCAAAAAAACTGCCAAACCAACATACCTTCAAAGAGCTCGTAACTTTATCTGTTGGGAAGGAAATTATATGTGGACCTTCGGTTTTATGACATAAGTCCCCCGACACCAGTGCACACAACACTTATAAGTCATTGATCCAAAATGCGTACGCGCAAAAACACTAGAGATTCTGGTCGCCGACGGACGCAGTGAATACACAAGCGTCTGTGTCCGCCTTTCCAACGGCAGGAGTGACGTACCTGACGTAACAAAATAAAACGCACAGCTTTAGTTTCTATAAGGTATTACTGAAACACGCAACGAGGCACGAGAATAAAAAAAAACGAAGTAAAAATTAAATACTCGCTTCCGAAGGCACGTCAAGGTATGCAAAGCTTCGAAGATTTCTAAATAGTTAACCAACAAAGCTATTATATATATATATATATATATATATATATATATATATATATATATATATATATATATATATATATATTTACCAGGTGTTCATTTTTATTTCGAACAGATTTATTACAAAAAATCCGTAAAAGATGCACTAGTACGGTTTGTTCAAGTGAGTTATACGGCTAGGGGGACATTATGTGGGTGGCTAATCCTTGCGAGAAGTTGGCTAATTAATTAAAATTCGTTAATTAACTTTTTAATTAAGGAAAATATACATATGGTTCCAATTAGAAACTTGCTCAGCGTCATCGAAAACCCCTAATTCAGTCATTTTCAGAAAGACTTTGAGCGCGTGAGAAGCGTAGTAGTGCACTAAAGTTACCACTCGTGGAGCAGGTACAAGGCTGGGGCTAGATAAGAGACGGAAAAATCGCACGGGCGCCTTATCGCAACCTCTAGCTTTGTACCTGCTCCACGAGCGGTAACTTCAGTTCACTACTACGCTTCTCACTCGCTCAAAGTCTTTCTGAAAATGACTGATTTAGGGGTTTTCGACGACGCTGAGCAAATTTCTAATTGGAACCATATGTCTATTTTCATTAATTAAAAGTTAATTAACGAATTTTAATTAATTAGCCAACTTCTCGCAAGGATTAGCCACCCACATAATGTTCCCCTAGCCGTATAACTCACTTGAACAAACCGTACTAGTGCATCTTTTACGGATTTTTTGTAATAAATCTGTTCGAATTAAAAATGAACACCCGGTATATATATATATATATATATATATATATATATATATATATATATATATATATATAGAGAGAGAGAGAGAGAGAGAGAGAGGAGAGAGAGAGAGAGAGAGAGAATACGTCGTGTATGCGCTGTCAAGGAACTGCGACTCATGCTAAATATCTATGGTCCTCCGCGGAAGACAAAAATTGCATCATGATATTTTTTAATAAATAAAAAAGAACCGTTTTAAATTGTGGCACGTCCTAAAAGGTGCTCTGGGGAGGTTTCTGAGATCGCCTGATTATGGCGATAACTCACTCTGTTGGCTCTACATCCTAGAAATGCCTAAATCATGACGATACGCGGCTGATTTTCTTAATAACAAGCAATCAAAGATCGCAGCACACCGGGTTCATCTCCGGCGATGGGTCCGAAACCCAGACCACTGTCAGCCAATAGCAAGCAAAGGATACCGGTGGAACCGCGGAGTGATATCTCGAATGCGCCTGGCTGATTGCCCGTATATAACCCGGACTACAATTTAACCCAGCGAGCGAGTGCTCAAGAGCTGACGATCGAACACATCACTCCTGCCGAAAAAAAAACAACAAAAAACAACACGTGAGTTGTTTTTGAGACGATTATTCCAGTATTATGTTCGCTCCCGGCGAAACATTAACAGTTTTCTACTACTCTTATTTGCTTTTATCATCTACAAAACCATACTCATTTTATAATAAAAGCGTTTGCACTCTCAAGGTGTTTTCATTGGTCACATGTCATTCTGGCTGCCGAAACAATGCTCCTCCCATTGCTGGAGATGACCTCGCTGTGTTCGATCTTTGATTGCTAATGTAATAGGGAAATCTTCTACGCATCGCTATGATTTATGAGTATCTCTAGGAAGCTTAGAGCCCGCAGAGTGAATTATCGCCATATTTGGGCGTTCTCAGAAACCTCCTTAGGGCACCTTTAACGTTTCGATATCTTCTGGGGGTTATATCAGTTACTTAATAGATATATAAAAAAAAAAACAATTTAACTATTTAACAGAAAAAAAGCAAGGAATGAAGAATTGTTTATTACTTCTAGGTAAGACGCGGAAAGCAAGCGCGAAGCGTAAATTCACTAGCCAAAAACTCGTCCTTTGAAGCCACGAGACATTGTTGAAGATCGTCCGCATCCGAGCTTTATTCATGCGTGATTCCCGATCCGAATAAAGGCGCCAGAATCCAGCAGCCGCTCCCAGACCTGCGCATGCAGCAAAGGCAATGGTCGCGTCCACCCGATCCGTCGTTAATCCCACCTTACTGGCATTACTCCCGCGTTAATCTGACATTCAGAATCGGGCGCATCCCAATCAATTTCGAACCCCCCCCCCCCCCTTTTTCTTTTTCTTTTTTTTTTCCTCACCCGATTTGTTCATAGGATGGTAGGATAAGCAGGGCTTGAGCCGCTCTAATCCGACATCGTACCCAGGGAGTTCCCAAGAAGAGAGAACCGTATACAGTATTGCGGCCCCGATAAATAAACTATGCATCGCAGAAAGCTCCAATTCCGCGAGAATGTGAAGCTAGCAGACGAGATACAACGCGAAGCAGACTTGTACACGTTACTGAAAAATAGTAAGGAATTACAGTTACAATTACTCAAGGCTAAATTGTAATTTATTACAATTACAATTACTCTTCCATAAAAGTAAGTGACCGTTACCCCAAAACGTAATTCGTTACTTTCGTGGCGTTACTTTCAACAATATTGTCTACAATTAAGAAACAAAGGGAAGAGGGTTATTCAAGTTTTTATTGTTGCAACCTGTTCCATGTAATGTCCTTGAGTATTTCGAGCAACAGCTGACTCTCGAAAGTCTCGTCAGACATTTTGCACCATTTCTTACTGAAGATGTCGACTGTTACGCTGAACACCTTTTGAGCTGAGGCACTGTATGGGAGTGGCATATTATTCCTCACGAATGCTTTATGCTCTGCATTGAGCTTCTTCAGCGAAGCAATGGAAGTACTATTTACTTTGAAGATAGAGCAAAGCTTCGTCGTAGCAGCCGTTGCCTGATATTCGAGAGTTTTAGTAGATCGTTCCGATACCTCCATACCCCCGATAACGTTATGATGAATGCGCATGTGCGGTGGTAGAGTATCGGGTATCGTTATCGGAGTCATCGGACCAATCTACTGAAATTCTCCATTGTCGAAATCGCGAAGCTGTAGAAGTCACCATACATCTGGACAAAACTAGAATAAGAATTAGTTTATGTTCATCTTAGTATACTGGCATATACTGCCAGACAATAGCAAAACATAGTTGTAACAGTAAAGTATTATCGATATTCTTCTTCCTTTGGTTCTGAACAGGTCGAGCCTCGGTTGAGACTAGGGTTACCAACTCTGCAATGAAGGAAGTCGGGACGGGGGGGGGGGGGGGGGGGGGGGGGGGGGGGGGGTTGGTAGGGGGGTAGGGGTAGGGGTAGGTAGGTAGGTAGGGGTAGCGCGAGGGAGGAGAAGGCAGATGGCAAAGGGGTTTATACAAATGATGATGATGATGATGATGATGATACAGGCGCCCGCCGCGGTTTCCTGCTTGCTATTGCTCTTGCATGCTAAAGTGGCTAAAACCTCGCAGCCAACGCTAGACACCGCGGCACTGTTTGTGCGATTCGTGCAAACTCCGTGTTTCGCAGCGTGGCGTGCATTGTTGGGCGTACGTTGGACCACAGATTTCTAGCTCAACCGTCTGGACCAAATCCGGGACGGTTGGTAACCCTAGTTGAGACGTTGGTGAATAAAAAAAGGTTTCCAGTATATAAATATAAGTAATCGAAAGGAAAACAAATGACACTCATTACAGCAATTCAGTTAAAACAAACGTCGGTTAAAACAAGGACATGTAAACGCACGTTTGCCATGTGTACCTTTCTTGATGCCGTTCAAAAACGCACGGAGCACGAACCGACTTCAGTTTACTCCGATGTTCTCCAGATATACGTCTGCTGATGCCACGGGCAGCGATGGGCAGAGTACTAAGTAAGCCGCGCTATGGCCCCACTCACGAGTTTCGCTCTCTCCTCAAGCCCAGAATATCAAGTCTACGTCAGCCACCATTATGTTTTATTTGTAAAAATATCTGCTTGAGATAAGATGCGTCCTGCTGGGGTAAAAACAGGGAGAAGAAAAAAGGAAGACTATTACCATTTTCCAAGTGCTCGCAAAAAGCTGACTCACAAAAATGGTGACTGAGATGCAGATAACGTGGCTGGGATTCACAAATAAAGTGGGCCAACCCTAGAAGTTGGACTACAAAAGAGTAAGTAGCTCTTAAAACAGGGTCAAATAAGGTGAAAGAAGCAAAAAAAAAAATACATCCTGTTTTCTAAGAGAAGATGGTAAGGGTGCAGCAACGAACGAGGATGCTTGTGGCAATAACACCTCCACATATTATCACATCCCTTTTAGTTGATTTTAGGGGAGTCGGAGCGTTGTCTCGTGTTGTGACATTATGAAAATGGTCGTAGTCACTACTATAACCGAGAAAGACATTGTTAATTTTTGTCTGTGCACTTACCACCTCGAGCTTCTCGAAGAGGCACACAATCACTTGGTGTCCGACTCGCCCCGCCTTCGATCGCAAAGAAAAACAAAGGGACTAAAAAAAGCGGATAAAACTTGCCCCCAACCCTTTTTTTTTCTTATATTTGTAGAGATATTCATTTGGATTTTTTGACATTGTTGTTAGGGTCGAAAAAAATAGATTCAGGAGCTTAGTGTCGCAAAAAAAAAAAAAAAGGCTTTGCGGAACTTAAGAGTGCCAAGCCTTCCCTTGCGGTGTCACTGCGCTCGACTTTACCAGAATAAAAGCAACCCTTTCTTTAAAAAGAAGGGGGGGGGGGGGCGGGGGTCCTGAAAAAAAAATGTAACGGATTACAAGGAATCCGTTACGTAAAAATGTAAGGGAATTACTTTAAAATTACTATAAAAAATATGTAATTATTCCGTTACTAAATTACTGATAAATGTAACGGATTACAAGTAATTTCGTTACTTGTAACGGATTACGTACAAGTCTGACGCGAAGGTTTGAAAATATATTGGTTGGATTAAAAGATAATTGAGAAACACTAACTTTTTCTATGAGCCGACGTCCAACTAAGCCTTCTATCGTCAAAAAGAAGAATTGGTATTGTGAACTCTCGTGGGACTCATATCAGTGGAAAACACCCAAGAAAGAGAATCTTGTTTTCTTTCTTGCTGACAAGTTTGTTTTAGTGAAAGAGATACTACAGGCACCGCCCACAATTTCATTTTTTTTTATTGAAATTACATTTAGCCAGACTTCGGTTCATAAAGAAAGGTCGTTTTTATCTATTTTATTTTGATCCACGAAACGTGATGTTCTCAAACTTTCGCATTCTATCCCAACCTCTAGCGTCCCATTCTCACGGAGTCTGAGCATTCTGCGACGCATAGTTTATTTACCCGAGAAGAACCACATGTGTTGTGCATGAGGCATGCATGCGGCAGCAGATTATAAGCACTGTCGCCGATGGGTTATCGGATTTTGTGATTGGTGTTTTTTATATACCCATGATGGCTCGTGGAAGGCGCTGATTGGTGGACCCAAAAAGGGCAGTTGATGACGGAAGAAAAGAGAGACCAGACGGGCAGTTGGGTGCTGGAGTATTTTGAAGCAACACTTGGACTAAGTCGAATAAAGCGCTTCCCTCCCAAGACCGGCTCACTGCTTCCCCGGGTCCCACGGCGCCCGAAACCACAAGCCATGACTACATGGTTCTCTTTCCTCGGGAACTCCCTGTAGATCCGGGATATTAAGGTATCGGGGTATAGCCGCATCAAAAGGACGGCACCATCATTCTATATTTTTTTTTAAAGGTATAGTATGTATACAAAGAAAAAAACGAAAATGAGGCTAAAAAGAATCTTGATACCACCTCGTAGTTGAGTCTAGCTAATATTATTAGAAGTAATATAAGTTCTTTATTGTTACGCGCAAGGCATGCTTCAAAAATCAAACGATTCGAAGCCAACAGCAGTCCCCCTCAAATGAGAAAGTTCAGTAAGCCTATGATCTTCTCCGAATCTAAACACAATGAAATAAACATACCAAACAAATAGGGCAAACGTTCTACCAATGCGAAGCGTAATTATAACCTATAGCCTAAAAATATACATACGCTGGCACTAAGTCAATTAAACGGCCAGTGTAAAGGACAAAACGACATGTAAAATCAGCATAAATATGTACGCGTTGGAGAAAAAAATAAGCATCCGAGGAGAAAAACACGAATATCCCGTATCGACAAATAGTGCTCACACTGACCAAAACGGAAGCGTTCAAGGATCCTAAAGTAGCCTATACGCTTTTACAAAATGCATATTCCATCGTCTTTTGAATTCCCCAGACACAAAACATTATTCAGATGAAATTAAATTAGGAAACTGCCAAAAACAAACAAAAAAAACATGATACTACGGAGCCCCGTTTCAATTTCTGGTCCTCCATGTGTGTGTGTGTGTGTGTGTGTGTGTGTGTGTGTGTGTGTGTGTGTGTGTGTGTGTGCGTGTGCGTGTGAGTGTGAGTGTGTGTGTGTGTGTTTGTGTGTCTGTGTGTACGCGTGTGTGTGCGTTTCAGTCTGCTATTTTATTTTGATTGTAACAGTTTCCTATTCATGTATCTGCATTATTAGATGCTACAAGATAGAAATACATCAATCAGTATATTTTCCACATTTTTTTTTCTTGCGGCGAAGTAAGACTTTTAAAAATGAGGCTTTGTTTTTGTGGAGGCTTCGCCCCAGATTACGTCGAAATGCTGCTTGTTTTATACGAGGGCTCGCTTCCCCATCCCCAGCCAGTCGAGCACTGGCATGCTCGGTGCGTCACCGCTTCTGTGCGTCTCTTCCCTCCTTCCTCTTGCGAGGCATAAGGAAGACTGCGGCCCATCCAGTGAGTGCTTCGTCCCGCGACCCTAGCACGCGGGCGAGAAGCGGAGCAAGAAGTCGCGTGGCACCTCACTGATCCGCGCATGCGCGTGCATCTCGATGTGATGACCCAAATGTTGCGGGGGAGCTGTTTGAAATAAATGCTATACCACATTTTTACAAGCTCAGCCGGCAGGTGAGAGAATACCTTCGGTACCCACGATGAATTATACACGGCACTCTGTTAAGAAAAGGGAAACATCAAACGGTTGAAGAAGCACGTCGCATTACAGCGGGCGATCCAGACACGTGTGCTTCTGCCCAAGTCTCATCTTCTACCTTCTGTAATTCCAGATTCTGGACCTTGCAACGGCGATCGGTGAAAGTTATCGGCTGTGCCGCAACGCTTCCTTCAAGCTGCAAGTCATCACGGCGCCTTTTTTCAAGCAATCACCGTGGTCCTATCTGCTCGTGTTACATCTGTGACTTCTGCACTCTTGAGTGCGAGTCTGCGCCGCATTTCCGGTGACGTCGGTCTTTCCGGGACTTGAACCTATATAAGAAAGTGCTCGGCGTGGTCCTGTCCTGGAGGCCCAGAACAAGACTGAGTCTGCTGCACCCGGACATAGAGCAACGAATGAAAAAAAGACTCGAGCGAACCAAAGAATACGCAGACCAGCACCGGGGGCCCTGGAGAGAGTTCTGAGGGTGACCAAGTTATGATAAAAGGCTTACGGACCGGAGATTCCAAATGGCTGACGGGCACAGTAAGCAAGCGTGTGAGCCCCGCTACGTATCTGGTTTGGGTGGGGGAGGAAGAGCGGTACATTCATGCTGACAACCTGCGGCCAAGATCATTTCAGGCTGACCTGAGGACACCTAACCGACTGGAGCAGTTTTCGGACACCGAGACCGATACGGCTACAACTGACAAGGAATCGCCTGACGACCAGGACCCGGCACAAGTAGAGAACGGAGCCGCGACACCACGGGCACCTGACCCAGGCCGCAGCCTGCCCAGTGCTGTGACTGTTGGTCCCAATGCCCCACCATCGGACAACCGGGCCTCCCCACGGGAAGCTCCGCCGGCTTCTCCACTCTTGCCTCGGCGCAGCACACGGCCAAGCCGACCCCCAGAGCGCTACAAGCCGTAGACTCCACAGACTTTCTAAAGGGGAAGGAATGTTGTGTCATCATGTCCGAATCGAATGTCATGTGTCGGTTATCTGCGACGTCACTCTTTAACCTATAGATAGCGCGGCTGCTATCAGTATAAAAGCAGCCTGAGTGTGCCTACGGGCTTGTTG